>CAJNDS010002619.1:0-340373 GCA_905221605.1 Symbiodinium natans
GACTTCAGGTGCCCGGCTGGTAGGGGTCCGTGGGCTCGGTGGCCGCCAGCTGCCGCACCAGCTCCGGCAACAGCTCATGCAGTCCATGCGCCTCTCAGCCGACTCAGCTCTCTTCTTGAGTCTTGGCCCCCATTCTCTGGAGCTCCTAAGCGCAAATCGTTGCCCTGGCGATCCGAGCCGAAGCTCCTTAAGGCTCAAGTTGCCTCCGAAGCCTCCCCAAGCCAGCAAAGCCAATTTTGAAACCTCAACTTCCAGTCATAAAGGCGGCCTTGAAGTACGGGCTCCAAGCCTCAACGAATCCAGACTTGCAGCAGAGTACAGAGGTAGACGCCGAACAATCAGGATGCTCGCGAGAGCACTTCACACGAAACCATGTCCGGGACCTCTTCCACTGCAACACCATCAGTTGCAGAAGAATGTCCTCTCATGCCACGGTGATTCCGGTCATGTTGCAGTACTTTCAGCAGGAAGCAATCCAACATTCTGCCACACGCAGAACACGGCCCGATACCGGACAGCAAAAGCCAGCGTGCCCGCAAAGCCCTCTCCTGCAGCACCTTCACATGCTGCCGTCCGCAGCACCTTTGCAATCGGGCGGAGCTGTTTCTTGCGAACTTGTTTTCGCGATTCCTTTCTGTTTGTCCATGTCGTCCTTGGCTTTTCCGAGGAAAACCTCTGTTCTCTCCGTATGTTATAGGATTCCTGCTAATCATCATGGGATTCTTGTTGGCTTTAATAAAACTCCGATTGCTTCCAACTGACATTCGTACGAATTTTGGGTCTTTTTGCTCCTCCATAGTAATAGGTTGGATTGAGGAAGAATTGCTCCACGTAGGTGGAGGCTTCGACCGTAATCGTGGAGGACCAGTTGCAACATTTTCTCGGGAGCAGAAGGTCATTGGTAGCTCATAGATGAAAAAAAGAAACCTGCACATTTGCAACCCTGGGGCCTTCAGCGGCGCTCAGGCGGGCAGCTACGGTTAAGGGGCGGGTCTCCACCCAGTGTCTCGGTCTCCGTCGAATGGCTCTCTTCAGCATGTTTTCGGCTTCGTTCGGGCAGCAACTGGTCGTTTTCTGCCACAAACTTCTCGGCATTCCGCTGGCGACCCCCGGAGGCCCCGGCTTGTCGTGGCCTAGCTTTCGACCGGATTGTTCACCCAAAGCTTCCTGATGCGGGCACCCAAACGGGTCATATGGTTCCAACTTGAAAGTAGGGTTTGTAGGGCTTTGGAATTTGGGTTCCTACATTTCATCCGGCAGGCTCCGAAAGGAAAACTTGACAGCACCTGCAGTGCGAGGTCGACAGCTTGAGACGGAGGTCCTTCAGCTATCAACAGAATTTCCATGAATTTCCTCTATCTCAAGCACTCATGAACTCGCCCTCGACACGGAACCCAACGTAGAAACCGCAACATCATCTCTCTCACTCTCGTTCCACAACCTTGTTCATGCACTTTCTCGTCACTCCTTGAGACCCTTCGATCCTTTTCCAATCGGCTCTGGCGAGGTTACTTGTGTTCACCATCTTACCCAACAACTTTGATGTCGACTTACGAATTCCTCGGCACAGACAAGATTGTTGCAATTAAGAACCAAAACAAGCTGCTCAAGAGCTTCCCTGACAGAAGCAATCAGCAAGGCCATCGTTTAAACTACACGCGGCACCTTCACTGCATCCGCCCCAGACCCCGAGGCAGTCTCGGGTTTGGGTGACGACGGTGATGCAGGCGACCTTGGCCAACGAGCTAAGCACAGTTGGCGACCGCATGCCAGCGACCGCATGCGACCGCAATGGGTGACATGAAACACGGATAAACACGGGCCAGCGGCGAAGGCGTGACAGGCAAGCCTGGAGGCTCATCCATGGCGAAGAGATGCGAACAGACACCTCACCTGCATCTGCCCTGCGTTCGCGGTCGAGGCCTGTAATGCATTGTAAAGCATATTGCCAGTGTAGATCTGCAGGCTTCGGAAATTTATGCGATGCTCTTAGCTCGGGCCAGTAAGAGAGGCGTCTCGTCACCAACCCATGCAAAAAAATTAGGCAGCACACGTCGAAACAGCAAAGATGCACTCTAGGAAGGAGGACCCTCGAAAAACCCATTTCTGACGGAATGGATTTCCAAGAAGGTGCCACTACTTTCCCAGCCCTGCAGAAGCTGTGATCCAGCGCATGTCCGAATCCATAGAGCCTGACAAGAGAAGGTGTGCACGGACAGGAGGACACAGCATGAGGTGCACGGTGCCCTATCGCATCATGTCAAAGTAGCACTCTGTGGCGCAATGTCACTTGGGAAAGCTTCGTGTGCAGCAACGAAGTACTTCAACAGAGAGGCAGAAGAGAGCACAACGTACTTATCTTACCAGGTATGACCCGAGCATGTTGTCGCAAAGAGCCGTCCTTCCAAGCGTTGCCACACCGCCAGGCGAGCGGCCCCGGCGCACATCGCACGGAGACTGGAAGGCGGAGCTCCAGCCTGGGAAATCACAGAAAAACACAGGCGATGCTGCATGGTCAGTTCTCTGAATTATGGTTCTTTTTGAGTACCTTAAATAAGAAGGGCCGCCTTATAATAAGGAGCCCAAAAGGGACCATACTTTAGAGAAGTGAACACATGCACCCCGCAGCGTCCTCCTGAAGCGCGCAGGTAGACAGCTCCAGAAGCCGCGTTGCTGCACCGCCACCAAGGAGATGTCGGGCCGCTTCCTCGGCCGGCGCGCCCATGGTGCGCCATACGTATCATACGTACACATGTATGTGTATATGTGTGCGCAGATTGTCCCAGTACCGGTGTCTGCGCCGCGCTGCACCCGACGGCTGGGGGCTGCAGCTGGGCCTCGGACCGTTACGGCCGAGTTGCCAGAGCCTGGTGGCACTCACAGACTCACTGTGTCACCCCCGGCCCGGCCGAGCACTCATCTCCGCTGCCCCGAGCACCCAGCCATTGTTCACAACCAGTCCAGACAAACCTTGCAACCTCGCGACACGGATCAACGCATCACCGCTGTGCTACAAGCAGAAGCCATGTCCCCCGCAACAGCGCCACGTCACAAGGTCTCAAAGCCATGGCAATCCTTACAGGCGACATTTCAAGCTGCTCCTATGCAGGAAGACTGAGTCGAGAAACCGGACTTCTGCTGCACAACAGAAAGAGCCATTTGCAGCTAGGCTCTTCCACCCAGCCAGTGGCCCCGATCTCGGCACAAGTAAGGAAGTGGAAGCTCAGCAATGCACGAAAATTGCAGGAAACAAATGATGATACTGAAGGATGGGCAGGCAGGGGCGGGGGGGGAGGGGGGGGCAAGAGGGAACTGAAGGAAAAGGAGGCTCGGGATCCGGGCACTAGAGCCTCAAGCGCCGCTGCCGCGGACGTCGGCGCCAGCCCCTGGAGCGATCCGACGCCTCAACGCAAAAGCCCGTTTACTGCCCATTTGACAAATGAAGTTGGAATAGTCCATTGGTCCATAAGTGTGACCGAAACCTTCGGGAACTTCGGGGTAACGGTGTAATTCGCATCTTGCTGCGCTCGGCTCTCGACTTTTGACTGCAGAGCAGGCCTGCATCTCTGAAGATGCTGAAAACCATCGACACAGCTGTGCTAAGCTTCGTTCAGCTGCGTTAAGCTGCCAGTGGCATTGCGATCTGCGACTGTGCAGATGCTTGCAGCCTCGGCCAACTTTAGACTGCGAGAACTTCGCACTCGCTCGATGAGCTCGTCCAGCAGAGCCTTGACCTCGATGACTCGATATGATATGCTGACTCGAAGATATGAGCAAAGCGAAGCATCCTGCAACTGATATAAGCTATGCTCAGACTGCTAGACCGTGCCAAACTCCAAATACGGAGTGGAGTTAGTCGAGGTGGAAGGCCCTCCCTTTGGGACCCCTGCGAAGTGCTGCGCGCGGCTGTGGCTTCGGTGTCGTCGCCTCAGGGTGAAGAAGCTCCGCCCGCAGGCCACCCCGGTGACGACTACGGGGTGACCTCATTCCCTAAGCCCCGACATCGCTCGCAATGTGCGCACAGGGACAAAAAAATTCGGGTGAGGGTCGAATCAGAAAAACGAGTCGAAAACGCCAAAGACCGAGTCAGAAAACGGAAAGCCGAGTCAGGAGACGCGAGTCAGAAAACAAGACAGTGAGTCAACAAACGGCCCCAGGCACAGAATGGTTAGCCTCTACAACGAAACGTAAGGCTTGCCAAGCAGCCGTCTATCCCTTCTTGGATAGGTACCTACTTTGTAGGGGTCTATCGGGACATGTATAGACCCTCAGCCCTACCCGTCTATCCTCAAAAAAGAAAAACCCCTATCTGATCATCTACAGGGTCCACCGAAACCGATAGATACCTGGCATAGGCACCTCCCATGGGTAGGATAGGGTCCTATACATAAGGGGGGCGGCTCTGACACAGACCCTGTTGTGACCCTATGGACCCGCTTCGTTTTCAGACAGGTCCCCGTGCACGTCAAGCCCGCGCTTGTTAAGCCGTGCAAGCTTGCTTCAGGCATTTCTTCTTCCAAATGGGGGGCAGGGGGGGTTTGCAAATGGGGTAGGCTCCCCCACCAACCCCACTCCCCTCCCCGACTTTTCGATCCGCCATAGACCCCGATCCCTTTCAGATAGGCCCCTATGCCTAAAAACCCCCTAATTCAGCCCGAAACCCTAAAACCCCCTAAACCCTAATACCCGAAACCCTGAACCCGAACAACCAAACCCTAAACCCTAACAACCCCTAACCCTAAACCCTAAACCGCCGAAACCCTAAACCCAAAAAAGCCCCTAAACTCTAAAGCCTAAAACCCCCTCAGCCCGAAATCGAAAAAAAAAACCTAAAAAATCCTAAACTGCAAACCCACAAAACCCTAAACCCTAAACGGCCCTAAACCCTAAAAAAACCCGAAAGATCCGACAAACCCCTAAACCCTCGAACCGCATGGGAAGGCTCTTTTTTCTGGCAGGGCTTCAGAGTGTTTTCGACTCACGTTTCTGGGGGTGTTGTCTGTCGGGGCATCCCGTTTGCGACTCAGGGGTCAGCCCTGTTCTTTGACTCGGACTCATGAGCACTTTTTCCGACTTGACCCTCACTCCCGATTGCGCGAAGGGCCTTTAAAGCGAAAGTGCAGTTGTGCAGGTTGAACAGCTGTCCAGAAGCTTTATAAAGGGAGCGCATGGCACGGAGTCGCTCCAAGGAGCTCCGACAAGAAGAAAGGCATAGAAGGCTTGGTGCTCAGCGGCCACTGACCAGTCGCCAGTGTCAGCGCCCTCTGCCTCGCAATATAGGTGAGCAGCCGCATGAAGCATGCACGACATACACACAATCCCATCACAAGGACCATTGTAACATTGTCAGATATGACATATGGCTGACACTTGGCAGCCCCACGCGGCTGGGTCATCACTGTTGCCTCCGGCCAGCAGACCTGCACCTGTGATGCTTGAAAACTACTTGCACATGCCCGCGAGTCGCTGCAGCTTTCGTAGCAAATGTCATTCTTGCGATAACTACACAAAACTGCAGAGTAGTAATCACAGCAGGCCGCGCCATCAACAGCTGCATAGCGAAGAGCCTGGTAGGACGTTTAAGTTGGAAGCCGACCGTGAGGCAGACTTGTCGCATAAAAAGCTTTCTGCCGAGGTTCCAGGACAAGCTGTCGAGTGCCCAAGCGTGACAATCGCCGTTGGTAGCCTGGGAAAATCTGACTTCCCTGAGGTTATGTCACAAAGACAAAGCCAAAGTCGGGCAGCCCGCTTTCTGGAGATATGTGCCAGAGAACCGGAACCTGAAACTGGAGTGACATAGTGATGTCTCCTTGAACAACACGACATCTCGCGACAAGCTTCGAGTTCAAAAGGTCGGCAGCTTAGCCAGCGGCCGGCGGCGATTTCTGGTACATCGGCCTCAGGAAGGCTGACATCGGTTTGCGTTTCAAATTTTCAAATTCAAAAACCAAGCGAAGAGGTTCTACTAGCAGCAAGATCCGGCACGTGCTCATCTTGTTGGAATATGGTGAGAGAGGAAGAGACGTGCTGAGCTCCTCGCGGGGTCATGTTCGATGGTCGCTGCAGAGCGGAGCTGCACGGGAGGCTGAACAATGCGTTGCCAAGTCTCCACTCGCACTGAATCTCACGGTGTCTCACATGACGCTGCTGCAGTTTTTGGACATGAAAAGTCAACAAAAATCAAAGTTGCTTCGCACAATTTCGCACAACTTCGCCCCTCACCTCCCGCCAACAAAAATCACGTCGGACGCCAGCACCTCGGGCTCCTGCATCTCCTGCACACGCGCTCTCACGGACTCTCAGGGGCTCTCACAGGCTCTCACAGGCTAGGTCCCCCCGTACTTGCTTTCTCTTCCTTCCTCTCTCTCGCTCTCTCTATCTCTCTCTCTCTCTCTCTCTCTCTCCCCATCTTGCTATTCCCGCTTCGTCTCGATGCTCGGGCACCCCCCGCGCCCAGAGTTTTTGCTGCCACTCTTTGGTCATCTAGCGTCTCTTTGAGACCTTCCGACATGGCGCATGCGCTCGCCATGTTTCCGGCGAGGTGAGCCCTGAACTCACGTGGGAGATGAATCGCAGAGCGTGTGCGGGGAGAGTGAGGGCGGCAGGAATCCCTTCACACCAGAGGTGGCCCATGATACCAATGACATACTACTTTACTTCCATGCGTCTGCACGCCCAGACGTGGATGCTGAAAATTCATGCTGACGCCCTTTCAGGAGCTAAGTCATGTTCAAACACAGCAATGACGCAGCAGAGACACCATCTGCTCGAAGCTGCCAAAAAAGCTACGGGAGATGCTTCCTGCCGGAAAATCGCTATGAACGAGGGAGCTGTCTTGAACCATCCTGAACCTATACTCGAAAGTGTGGACTCACAGCGAAGCCAAGATGGGCTTGGAGTCAGGAGGCTCCAATAACCAATTGTCCCTCGTCCTCGAGGTCCTGGGCGCAAGCTGACCTTCGACGCAGAATCGGAGCATGTTGAGCGCACAAGCGAACTCACAGCTGCCTAAGGTCCTAAGGCACTCCTAAAGCCAAGCTACAAGATCGTCTTCATGGCAGCTTGCTCCTGAAACATCTGAAGCAAGTGGGGCAGAGAGGGAGGTGTTGGGAGTTCAAAGGGAGTAAGCTCAGACTCCCACCTGGCTTCTCGGAGCCTTCGGATAGCCGATGTGCTGCAGCTGCTCGGCAGCAGCCACCATGCAGGCACCCAGGTCGTTCTGCGATTCGGGCGCGCTCGGCGCAGCCTCAGCCTCCGCTGGCTCCTCCACCGGCCCCGGCCTTACCAAACGGGGGGGGGGGGGGCGCGCAGGAGGGCAACACGCATCTCGTTTCATGGTTGAATCATCTCTGCTGTCCCAGCATCTTCGCCGACCAGGTCAGTGACAGGCCGACAGCCATCGCGCAAACTTGCAAGGCTGCCGCCAGCGCAGCAGTGCAAGACCCGCGGTGCTGGAGCATCGTAGGAAAGAGCCTCTGCAAGGCAATCTAGTTCATACCATGCTTTCTTGTGAAGAGGTTTGGCTTTGGGACACTTTCGGGGGAGCTTGGGGGAGCTTGCAAAGAAGAGGTAAAGCAGATCAGCAAGCCAAGTTCTGTCCAGAAGCCCCTGGTGTCCCAAAACCACTAGTGCCGGGCTTGGGATGACGCAAAGCACGGTGGCCACCCGCGCAGCTTCGGCATCTGCAGGTCCCTTCTCGGAGACAGCCCCGACCTCCTCCCTGCAGTGTGAAAGTGTGTCAGGCTGTGTTGCACTTGAAGTTGGGCGGTAAGCTGGCAACCCTCGCATGATTGCGGCAACGTTGCAGGATGCGCCGAGCTGTGTTCAATGCTGCCAGCGGGCCCTTCAGCAGCAACTCCTGGCATCGCTTGTCAGCCCCCGTGATGTCACTTCTTAACGATCCTTGCATCTGCCCCCATTCGGTTAAGAACAGAAAGGAGAGTGCACTGGTAAAGGTCCCGCTGCTGCTCTGCTCGTACGTATCCAGAAAGGTCTCGAAGTCCGGAGGCTTGTCCTGCTCTCCAACTGGCAAAACTAAAGAGCAGGCGGCCGTGCAAAAGCCACTTGCAAGCCCACTTACAACTACCTGGCAACAGCTCCAGGAGCCCGTGAGCCATCCTTGGAGGATGGGCACCACCTTCAGCTCAGACGTCTTGTTGAGCTGCGCTCCCTGAGGTGCAGCCGAGATCGACTGCTTACCAAAAAGTTCACAACACCACGTTCCAAAACTCACCAACATTCATAATGCGAGCACTGGAAATGGAGCGTCCTTCCAGAGGTGCTTCCACAGCTCCTGTGCAAGGGACTGCACATTCACCCCTAAGAAACGTGGATTTCGACCACACCCATAGAGGCCCAGAGGCCTCAGACCCCGAGTTGCTCTTGTCACTGCGATGCTCCATTGATACCCTTCATCAACACAAGAAGAACTGCAGACGAGAATTTACTTGTGAGGAGTTATCTTTCATCCCAACGATCTTACTCCACGTTTCGCTTGTCCCTTTAGCACCATTCCCTGACAATTTTGCATTATCTCGGAAGTTTCTTCATATAGAAAGTATAACAAGTTGACCAACAATCCAAATGGAAAGGCCGTTACTACTCATCAAAGGGCTTAACATGGGTCACATCGAATAAGGGAATTCCGTGAGTCACGCCTCCATAACGAACGCCAGCTGCACACCTCCACCATATTGCAACAGAAACCACGGCTCAGCCAAAGCCATTCCCAAGGCGACCTTGCAGTGTCTGCAGAGCGAGCAGAGTGTGCAGAGAATGTGCAGATGTGGCAAAAGAGTCCTGCACATTCCAAATACAGAACTCTGTCGTGCAAGTACCCCCAAACAAGCAAAGCACAAGCGGAGGCCAACAGGACAACCTCCGTAAACTCACATCGGCAGAAAGTGCCACATTTCAAACCTGACTGACCCCAGCCAGCCGATTCCTTCGGCAGCTCTGAGCAAACGATATCAAAGGCACGCCAGCTTTGCCGCACTCGCACAGGCGCAAGAGAAGCATCCTGCGCGGAGCACACGATTGAACAATCCCCAGCAATCCTTCCAAGAAGTCCAAAAACACTCAAAACATCTCAAAACACTCCCGCATGGGGTCATATGGGGTCCTGGACAGGTGTTCACTTAGCACGCCTGCTTCAGTGAGAGTCAACCAAGCCCTTATGCAGCGATGAGTGTCTACCCGAGTCTTCAGGGAGCCATCATCGTTCAAAGGCCGCACGGAACGCAGCAGCTTCAGGAGATCGGCATCCTTCATGATTTTGGCCTTGGCCAATAGCTCGTCATCCCAGATGCCAGCTCCCCACTGTGAGTTCCGCAGCAGGCCAACATTGATGTCGACTTGCTCTGCTGGATAATCCCACGGAACGCCTTGAAGAAACGTGCGGCCTTCCTTCAAGACCTTCCGGAAGTGCAGGAGGTGGCGGAGCAGCTTCTTGCAAGTGGCAACAAGGTCTGTACTGGCCAGCGCAGGATCCGAGAGGGCCACGGCACAAAGCTTCTGCAGACGCTCGGCGTCTCCCTTTTGCAGGGCCTGGAGTAGCTGCTCGCGCCGATCCTCTGATCTGGCGCGCTGGCCCGTCTGTTCGAAGCACACGATGTCGGGAAAGCCTGCCAGTACAAAACTCAAAAAACACATCGAATCAAGCTGTCTGTCAGCTGCTGGGATCTCAGGAAGTACCGCTCCTGCTTTGACAAAGTCGATGTGCCGCAAGAGGGCTCGACGCTGCTTCGGATCGCGCTTTGCATCCCAGCGTGGCAGCCCACCATGGGAGGCACTCTTACGCATGCTGCTTGCGGCTTGCGGATGATCATATGCCATTTTGCATGGTTTGGTCGTTGTGAGTCATTGGCTCATGCTGATTGTGCTGGATCATACGTGTTCGATGCTTCATGCTTCGTGGGTCGCACTTTCCAACGTGCGGCCAACGGTGCTCCGACTGTGCTCCAACTGTCCTCCAACCGTGTTCCCGACAAACGTCCCGTGCTCTCCCGTCGTGTCATGCACACGGCTCGTGCCGAAAACCAACACACAAGGACACCGTGTGCCAGCATGAGCCAACACATGTCAGTCTGAACTCTTCAACTCCGAAATCACTGGACTCGTGCCCTCCACCCCTTGGGCCTCCTTAGCTGATGGCAGCAGGTCCACCACAAGCCTGTTGGAAGGCCTGTATGGAGCGCTGATGGCAACAAACATCGCCCCCGTCACATCCCGTCACTACTTCAGATTTTGGCGCGACAGCCATACTGACCAGAGTTCCCGCCTTGCCAACGGGATGCATTCGGAGACCCACAGGGGCACCTGCTCCTGCAAAAACTGCGCACTCTAAACTCCCATCAGAAAAAGGGCCACTTCTGAGACCCGCGATGACCCGCAATAACCCGCAATGACCCGCAATAACCCGCAATGATGCAATGACCCGCAGTGAACTGCAATCAATCGCCCGTGGCCCGCATGCCCGTTCAATCTGCTCTAGCCCACAGTCTGACCGTGGAGTTTGAAAGGGAGCAACAGCGTTTTTGTTGATGCGAGAAGGCACGACAGTGATGCTGACGATGAAGACGACAGCGAGGAAGCCTGTCCGTCTTCTGCTGTGCGCTCAAAGGGATTGAGGACAGTTCGACGCAGAGTGGGACGAACTCGTGAAGGGTCACGGGCAGAGCCCCGTGCAGAGCCCACACTGGGAGAACCTGAGATGGAAGACACCCAGCGTGAAGGGCCAACCAACATGGCCAACTTCAGAACGACACGCATTTGAAAGCTATCTGCAATTCAAAACAGCGGACGTTCCTGTGCCTGAAGAACAGGACTCGTCTGCAATCATTAGCACAGTTTGATATTCCCGAATATGTGTCAAAAGCGTACAACGAGTTCCGAGCTTTCACAGGGTGTTTCCTGGCCACTTGCCCCGATCTGCGCACAATACAACCACGCATCCAAAACAGGATTTGAAGAGTTGACAGTTCTGGAGCTCCACCAGGACGTAATTAGCGCAAGAAAGCACTTGAATGCACTTGATCTAGGGGAGTTTCTCGGTCGAGGGTCGACAGCATCAGGATGTCACCCAAGTCGGAAACTCGATCGCCCGCACTGCCACAAACAGCTTCAATCAGATCTTGTCATTTTTGACGTCGCATGCTCGCTTTCGTCGTTCGTCCGGCCTGTGCAGGACATGGCGCTGATGTTTATGCCCCGCTCGAGGCCAAACCTTTGCATCCGATGCTGCAGGGCAGACGGGACGATGACCACAACACGCACACACCCAGCACACACAGAGCGCAGGGGAATCTCCCAGACTAGAAGACGACATGACATATCTGTTCAACCTTCAGGATACCTATTAAGCGGCAAACAACTGCATTGCTGACACTGAACCTGGCAGGTACGTGGGAGAGATCACTCCCATGTCACTGCAATGTGGCCGTCGTCGTTGGCACAAGAACCAGAGAATGCACCCGTGCCCCCTGCTTCGATCCTTGCGAAACCCTAAGCTTGGAATCAGGGCGTACACACACAGAGACCAATTTGATGAAGGACAGCTGTTGCGTGGAATACACTGAGGGAAAGTCAGGGGTCTGCTCCAAGCCACACGCGACTTGGAGCCTCTCGATCATGCTCAATCGTGCCAGCCTTCTCAACCCCTCTGCGCATTGGAGCATCTCTGCCAATCTCTGCGCTTGCACGACATCATAAGGGCGGCCAAAAAGGCTCTCGCACAAAAGAATCTTGTTTTGCACCCGGGGTATTCGGGGGAGTCACACGATGCTGTGCGCAGGAAGCACCGCTGTGGGCTCATCAGGGCACACACACCAAGCCAAGCCAATCTAAGCGCCGGTCCTGTATCTGAAAGAGGCGGGCCTCCTGCAAGTGAACCCAACGTGCTCGCATGCGATCGCAACATCCCATGGCCATCTGAGCCCACCGCCTCCTCGTCCGACAGGAAACACTCTCGCAGCGCCTTGCCAGCCTTGGCACTCGGATCCACGAACACTTGATTCAGTGGTCAATCCCCATGCCACCATCCAGTCGACGAAGTCCGTACGACAGTACATGCAATATTGGCTGTGGCTCTGAATAGGGGTATGTCGCGGTATCCCGCCACCCGCCTGTGTTACATACGTATGTCGCGCCCACTTGTTTCATACGTATGTCGCGGGGTTTGTTGCGGCTGTTTCGCGCTGTCTTGAAAACGAGATACGAAACCCATGCAGTTCCAAGAACGGGCTTGTCGCAAAGGCTTGTCGCGGAGGCTTGTCGCGGAGGTTTGTCGCGGACTGCTTGTCGCAAGCAGAACGGCTTTGTTACAAACCCTATGTCGCGGAAAGACGCCCGGGAGCCAGTTACATACCTAGACTTTTGAGCCGCATATCATGCAATATCATGCAATATCATGCAATATCATGAAATATCATGCAATATCATGCAATATCATGCAATATCATGCAATATCATGCAAGATCATGCAATATCATGCAATCTTGCAATGTGGTGCAATTGACCCGCAGTGTGCCAACTCGAGAAGCCGGCATGCTCCCAGACCGCCACATGGTCGTGATCGACCAGGCCATGCTCCGCGTAGTACTCCAGCCTGGCATATTGTTCATGTCGCATTGGATCAAGATATGGCGCTCTTAGGTCCACGTTGTCTATGGCCGCAATCTCAGCCGGCGACCAAGAGATCACCAAAACTGCCGGTGCGCTCTCCAAGGCAGCTGGGAGGCGGCGGGCCAATGCCTCAACGACCCCCCCTGATGGCCCCACACCCGCTGCGAGTTCTGGCGATCATCCGCGATCCCCTGCCATCCCCTGCGAACCTGGTGAAGGCGACCCGCAAAGAGCTGCGAAGCACGCGGCTTGGAAATGGCCAATTGTAACCTAAGACTGAGCAACGAAGGATCCTCGAGGACTAGTCGGCAAGGGTGCCCCGTTTCCAAATGGCACCAAATCACCACGTACGGTTGCGTACCACAAACGCGTACTTCATGATGTTTCATGGCACCTCCATGCATGAAACCATGAAGCCAAGCCCCAAACTGAAGCACCTTGCAGCCTGGCGGGTTGATATCTTGACTTTCCTTGCCAAACGCCCATTGACCACCAGCCTGTGTTGTAGCTGTAGCTGCTACGAGTATGGCAGGAATGCTGCCATGCCCCTGGCAACAACATCCTACAACATGACGGCCAGGCATCTGAGAAGGAGCGGAAGTGCCAGGTGAGCCTCCTGCGCATGAGCAGGCACGGACATGCCGAAACGACAAGAACATTTATTGCCAGGGGGTATTTGCAGCTGATTGACTCTACAGGCAAATCCGAACAGCTCAGCAGCAGCCCACGACCAGCCCTGGAATGAGGCATGCAGGCAAGATGTAAAGCAAGCAGGAGTCACACGGTGACATTTTTGTTTGCCTGATCCGGCATTCTGCCATCTGAGCCGTGTCGCAAGCGCTTACACCCTCTACAGATTGCACGACGGCCTGCATGGTAATTTGTACACGATTCTTCGAGCGACGTTACTCTCACGGGCACCAGGGTGACTGCATTGTGTTCGGTGCTGTGTGTGTTACATTGTGTTCTACCAGGGTCTGAGCTAACATGTTAAGCATTCATGCGCAAAGTCTGGTCTCGTCTGCCCGAAGGTGCTGGGTGGCCGGAGGTCAGAAGAGGAAACGTACTCGCCAAGGCAGCGCAAGGTGGCTCGGCTCGTTTGAGCACCTGAAAAGGATTGGCTTGCTTTCTCGTTTGTGTACCTAGTGAGCCTATGTACCATGTCGCAAAAGTGCTGCATATTGCGATGAACTAGCGGCTAGTGGCCATGAGTCACTACTGCAGTAAGGCCAGCACGCGCTTGGCCAGCATCAGACAAAAACGTCTAGGCTGTCAGAGCCTGAAAGTCAAAATGTTTATCCGGCATACCACTGGGACTTTCGGCCGTCCGTCCCGCCTCGGTCTTGTTTTTTTGCTCACCAAGGAACTTGATTACTTGCTCCAAGTTCTCGATCCAATGCGATAACCTGCAAGCCGAAGGATGCTCTCTTGCCACCTTCGCACATCCCGCATGCGCTTCAATGAACTGCGGCCGTGGCTTGGAATCCAAGAAGTTCCACTCCTGAACTTTGCAGAACTGTCGGTCTTTCAAGCCTCTTGGGAACCTTGCCCCCTCCGTGTCCTCCTTCTCAAACTTGCGCAAGAAGGCTGATTTCACGAGCACCTGAACAAAATCCATGCTCAGGTTCCGACTTCCAGTCTGCAAGATGATGCCGATGACGTAAGTGCTTAAGTACATGGACTCATGCCATCACGCCTTCCGGTTCAGCTGGTCAATGCGGCCGTCAATGACTCCCTCCGAGATCGCCCGAACCACCCAAGGCTCAACTGCCGTGGGGCTCTCCTGGAGAAGATGTGCAAAATTGTGCAAAGAGAATCCTACGCTGGCCACTGGCCCCTAAGCTCCTGGATGCGCTTTGCGATGTCGTCTAAAGGAAGTTCCGACCTAAGCATCCATCATGAGTGACTCATGTCTAGGTTCTCGTAGTTCTGCAGAATTGGGACACTGGCTGTCCCCGAGCCATGGTGGCCAAGGTCAGAAGTCTAATCTTGGACATCGCGTCCTTCCAAGCTGCATTCAACTCTCATTCAACCAGAAACTGTGAGCCTGTGCCTCTTCTGTCTGTGTTCCATGATGTGGCGCTGCGTCTTTGGAAGAAAGAATGCTGCTATGATCTGCCTGAAAGTTCAGGGAATGCTCGTCGAAGAGCTTTTCGTTCTTCTTGTGGAAGTCCTGCAGGAAGCGTTGGCAAATTCACAGGCAGAATTGAAACAAGCCTTGGCACATTTTTTGTTCATCTGCATGTCCTTGAGGTCATCTACAGAACCAGACCTTGGAAACAATCTTGGAGCGTCATGGAAGAAAGGAAATCTCCGCACTGCCTGGGTCAGATGCAAGAAGATTTCGCACAAGCCCACAAGGTTTCCCTGCGAGGTGCTCCGCAAGGCCTCCGACATGCGGGACATGGACCACACATGTATTCAACAGCGTTCCTTCAAAAGCTTGCCTTGACCGAGTCCAGCATCAAAATGTCGTCGAACTGAATCACAGCTGGGAGCATCACTGCATCCTGGACTGGACAAACATTTCGATTGAGGTGCTAAACTCTCAATCCTCGCATAACCAGCTGCATGATCCCTGCGCACGGATGTCCTTGATCAGCTGGATGGTCTGTTCAACGACCTGGAGATTATGACTTCAGGCGTGTCCTGCGGAAGGGACCTCGATATACCAGTACTAGTACTGAGGTGACCCTGCTCGAACAGAGATCTGAGTACTGCAATGGAACTGGACTTCCGAAACGTGCTTTCAGTAATCTTCAGAGATGGAATCCAACAGCCGGCCTCTGGTTTGGTCAGGGCCTCCGAAGCCGCGCCCTGGAAGAGGCCATGGTACCTCAAATGGGTGCGGGAAGGCGAGTCTCCAAAACGAAATGGGCCGTCTAAAAACGGGCAGGCGCAAGTCCGAAAACGGCATGGGCACGAGTCAGAAAACAGGACAGCGAACCAGAAAGCGATCGCAAAAAAAGGAGTACGCCAGAAGCCATAGAAGCTTAAAACCCTGAAACGTCAAAGCCCCAGGTCACCTTTCAAGTTGACCCTGAACCTTGCAGGCCCGAGCACACCTAAACACTAAACCCTAACTACCCGGAACCCAAAAATCCCGAACCTTGAAAACTAAAATCCCTAAAATCCCGAAAATCTCTAAATCGCTAAAATCCCTAACTCATAGAATCCCCAAACAAACCCCATCCCTGAACTCAACAATGCCTGAACCCTAAACCCTAAAAAAACCTAAACCCTAAAATCCCTGATAACCCCTAAACATCCCAAAGCCTGTAAACCCAAAACTCTGAACCTTGCAACACCTAAATCCAAAAATACAGAAACCCTGAAACCCGAAAACCTAACAAACCTGAATGCCCCCCCGCCCCCGCTAGAAACTAAAATCCCTGCACTGAAACCTCTGAACCCTACAACCCCGAAGCCCTATAAGCTCTAAACCCTGAAACCCCTAAAGCCTACAAACCCTACACCCCAAAAGTTTCAGAACCCTCTAACCCCTAAACCCTAAACAGTAAACCCTAAAATGCCTGAACCTTGCAAACACCCCTGAGCACGAAAATACATGAACCCTCTGACTCCGAAACCCTGAAATCCCCAAAACCGAAAATCCCTGAATGCTAAAACCCCCCAAAAACCCTAACACCCCCAAATCCTAAAATCCCTGCACCCTAAAAAACCCTGAACCCTCTGACCCCGATCCCTAAACCCGAAAGACCCTAAACCCTCAAATCCCAAATCCCAAATCCCTAATCCCTAACAACCCCAAACCCTCAAATGCCCAGACCCTAGACCCCCTAAACCCTAAAATCCCTGGACCCGACCCCGAAACCCGAAATCCCTGAACCCAAAAACCCTAAACCCTAAAAGCCCAAAAACCCTGGCACCCCTCAACCCCAAAACAATAAACCCTAAAAACCCTAAACCCTAAAACCCTTGAACCCGCTCACCCCCTAACCCTGAAACCCCTAAACCCAAAAATTGAGAGAAAAAAAAAAAACTAAGCCCTGAAATCTCTGAACACAATAACCTCTAGACCCAAAAACTGTTAAACCCTCAAGTCCCTAAACCTAAACCCTGAAATCCCTAAACCCTCAAACCTCAACCTCTGAACGCCTATAACCCCTAAAACCTAAAACCCACAACCCTACAACCCGTACACCCTGACATCCCTGAACCCTAAAAGCCCTAAACCTGAACATCCCTAAACCCTGAAAACCCTAAACCCTAAACCTGAACACCCTAAACCCGAAAATCCCTACACGCTCCACCCCCCTAAACCTTGAAATCCCGAAACACCCACATATCCTGAACCCTGAACCCTACAAACCCTAAACCCGAAATTTCCTGAACCCTACAACCCCTTAACCTTAACATCCCTACACCCTCAAACCCCTAAACCTCAAAATCTCTGAACACTATAACCCCTAAACCCTAAAATCCCTAGCTCCTTATACCCTAAAACCCCGAAGCCAAACAAATCTAAACCCTAAAATCCCTGAACCCTAAAAACCCGAAATCCCAGAAAAAAAATAGATCTAAAATCCCTAAGCCCAAAATCTCTTAACCCTCGAAACCCTAAAAACCTCTACGTGCAAACATCCCTAAAGCCTAAAATCCATACACGCTGAAAGTCCTAAACCCGTAAATCCCTGAACTCCCTAAACGCTAAAATTCCACTAAACCTAAACTCCTCTAAAAGCATGATGCCTAAAGCCTAAAATCTCTAAACCCTAAACTCCCTAAACCTATAATCCCTAAACCCTAAAACCCCTAAACCCTACAGCCCCTAAACCCTAAATACCCCTAAACCCGAAAATCCCTAAACCATCCTAAACCCGAAAATCTCCAAACCCCAAAATCCGTAATAATCCCTGCACCCTAAAATCCCTAAACCCCAAAATCCGTCAACCTTAAAATCCCTGCACCCTAAAATCTCTAGTCCCTAAAATTCCTTTTCCTGTCTAAGCTAGCGTTTCGAAAGTGTCTCCTATCTTTGCATTACTGCTCAGGCGCAAGTCTTCTTCGGGCCTTGGAATCTACCTGTATGCACCTTTGCTAGTCAGACTTCACTGCCTGCAGCACTCGGTTTTGGTGCTGTCCGCCGAGCTCCAATTTAATCAGCTCTTTCACAACGAACTTGTCTTGGTTGCAGGTTCCGTTCCCGGATAACGACGAGATTTGACGAAACTTGTTTTTGCACAGTCCAACTTGTTGCAATGTTCTCCGGTTCTCAGTGCGGTAAAGACCTGGCTTCACGACTGGCTTACATTGGCGGCGTCTGCCAGAACAGTCGTGGTCTCTTCTAAATTGCTTTTGCAGAGAGGGAACGACTGGCACTTTCCAGGCTCTGGACCAAGACTTCAGACAACATCGCCTTTATTCTGCTGTTTGGAATCGGCGAGCTATCAAAATCCTCCCAAGGTCCCGGCTGCTTTAGGTACTGGAAGGCTTCCGACTTCTTGCCGTAGCCCCTGAAAAGGAAAGCGAAGCTTCACCATGCTTCACCCAGATACAGCGCATTGAATTTGGCGAATGCGGCGCCTCATGTGTCTAGAGATGTCGGCATAAAGAGCTCGCTTCTCGTCGATCTTGAGGTACGACTCCCAATCTGCCTGGCCAAGGGACAAATCACCTCTCGGCAGCCTCGGCATGTTCCATTGCCAGCACTAAACATGCAAGTCATGCCATCCAGGAGTCCAGGTACTCGAGATAGGGCAAGACCTGTCTGACTGTCTAGACAAGAGTGGTCCAGAATGGTCCAGAACATAGAGCCGGTCTGCGGAGTTCGCGGCACGGCCTGGTCGAACATGTCAGCCGCTGCTGCATAGTCCAAGGCGTACCTGATGGAGCTTCGACGTGCCACGACGCAACATCTGAGGCACTCAAGCCTACGGGTTGATTTGCATGATCCCAACAGCAAGCAGGCCGTTCTAAAGCAAAGCTCCAGTATCCGGGCACTTGAAGATCCTGTATCTCTGCCTGCGATGGAACACGATGAACTGATGGCATTCTTGAAAGGCTTGAGAAGGCTTGAAAAGGCTTGAAAAGGCTTGACTGTGAAGATCTCAGCTTCAGGGCCCCTGGCTGGAGAGGAGGGCTGAACGTGTTGTACAACATCATTAGGAGTCGCAGCCGAAGCTCTGGCTGCCTTGCGCGGCGGGCACAGCGGCACGGCTTACAGTAGGCATTGGCTCTAGGCCCTCCTAGACAAGGAAGCGACGCTCTGTTTGTCCATGTTATCCGCCTCACATTGCCCCACATCACCTCAATTTACTTGTGACCTGAAAGGGGGTCCCTGCCCTGGGCTTGAACGGCGTGAACGATGCCCTGGGACGTCCACAGCCGCCAACCAACAGTAGCATCTTCCATCTTGTGGACCCCCTCTCCTGTCGGGGGCCTCAACTGCCGGGAACCTCTCAATGTTCCAGCAAGCCGTCATGTTGATTTTTCGGATATCCCCCTGAAACAACAACTGGATCCGAAATGAAGGTGGCGGAAAAGTGGCGGAGAGGTGGCGGAGAGGTGGCGGAGAGGTGGCAGAAAGGTGGCTTAAGGTGTCAGAGCTTCGGGCTGCAGTCTTGCAGGCTTGAAGCTCTCTGTTGGAATCCGGAGCCTCCGGGGTCTTGCACTGTTCCGGGAACTCTTCAATGGAACTACTCTGCGGGGCTGAGGGCTATTGTGGACTACCCCCTTGAGAGCACTGCTTTATACGGTTTTTCCTTGCTGCCGAGCCCTTGCGCGCAAGCGTTTGCAATTGCATTTGACCCCGAAGCCCCAGGAATATTGCAGAAGACAAATCTCGCAAGCCATGCTCGGCCCACGGCTGTTCTGTGTCGGTGCTCAACAGTTCGCACAGTCTTGTCGTCGACTTGTCCAAGTGCTCGCTGTCCTAGTCGTTAGTCAACTCAACAGACGACACTGTTACGAGGCCTGGGCAAAGCAGCGATCAGCGCGCCTCAAAGTAGGACAGCATGCTGAGAATCAAGGCGAAGAAGCTCTGGCAGCGGCAAGCGACAGTAAAAGAAACTGTCAAGCTTTGCATGCATGCTGCAATGCGGGGTCTTCATGTCGTCAGGTTTACACATGCGCGTCCTGAACAGAACGCAATCACATCCTGCTTGGTATTCGATTTGCCTCGATCTCTTTCAGCCGCTCTTCAGGCTTGTTCTCCGGAATGGCCGTGAACAGGTTCTTGCAGAAGACATGGAAGCCACCAAAAGGCCATCATAAGCACAGAATCACAGATGATGCAGAGGACACGAACAGCTCTTCTCGGACATCCAATGCTGGCGAGTTGTGGTATCATGGCTCTGTCTGCAGCTGCTCAGTCCTTACTATAGTCAACGAACAAGTCGAAGACAGGGGCGATGTCGTACCTGGGTGCGTCTTGCACCGCCTCGCACGTGCAAGACAGTTGGACACACTGTCACGTCTGTAGCACAAGCAGCGCACAAGCAGCCAAGCCTGAAACTCTTTCTTGAACTTCTCGGTAAAAGCTTTCTCTGCATCCGCTCCCTGCTGCACTTGCAACAGTCTCCTGGCAGATGCAAAGGCACAAGAAATCACAAGAAACATTATCACACACATGAAACCAGAGCTGCTTCTCAGTCTGCCGATCGCGACTTCAACCCATGCTAACCCTCTGCTGTCTCAACCCTCTTCCCACCTCTCTCCACGCCACCTTTTTGACACCACCCTTCTCCAACGTCCGCTCCGAACGTATATCTTGAGACTTGTTCTCCATCTCTATCTGTCGCTCTCTAACAAAATTTGCAAATGCAGATTTTTGAAATCATGCCGAGGCCCACATCAGCCACTCTGCTCCCTGTACAATTGCATCGTCCTTCGCGAGCGCAGCAAAGATTAAGAAAGCATGGCAGAGAATGGGCAGCAACATGCGGCAACGAGCCCCGCGGCCCTGCCTCACCCTCCCCATAGTTGATGTATGTCGCCATGGACAGAGCCTTAGTGTCTTGCAATATGCCGTGACTCTGCAAAGGACTACAGTCCCAGCATGTCCGAATAAGGCGAGGAACTAGTTTGCTCCTTTTGTGTTCGCCTTTTGTACCTTTCTTGTGGTCTGGTGCCTCATGTAAGATAAAGGAAACAGAGCCTTTTCAGAGCAAAATAACAGTTTTCCTACAAAATTACAGAAACAAAGGCTTCCCTATCAAACTACAGAGGCAACAGAGGTTTTCCGTTTAAAACATAGGGGAAATGAAGATTTCCCTGAATACAGAGGAAACAGAGGTTTCCTTACTTTCAAACAAAAAGGAAGGTTTTCCTAAATAAACAGCTGGGGAGTTGAGGGGGGCGGCTTTGGAAACACAAAGGTCGCATGACGGGTTTGGAAAAGGACGTGCATGCGTTCTTAACAAAAATCCCCTTTTCTGGCATGAATTTTTTCAAGCAAGCCGAAAAGGCTTCAAAAGAAATAAGTAAGGCCTTGTTAGTTCTGAAACAATCTTGCAAAGCTTCACAAGATATGAAACAGCGGTGGGCTTGCGCCCGCTATTTCCCCCCATGTGCAAACACAATGCTGGCATGACGGGTTTGCAAAAGCTTTGCATGGCTTCTTAATGCAAGTCCTCTATTTTAATACTTCTGAAACAGCAACCTTGCAAGGCTTCAAAAAAAAAAGGGAGGAGGGGTTGGGGGGGCGGCTCCCTTATTTAAAAGCACAAGCCTCGCATGACGGGTTTGCACAAGGTCCAGGTAAGACATGATCTATGTCCGAACTCAGGGCCCAGCCGAGCGGACCTGAACCACAAGGCCTTCAACTGCCCAAAGGCTACGCAGCTGTGAGCCAAGCTTGAGGTCAACGGCTTCCGTGACAGGAAAGTTCCGGCACAAGTTTTTGCCACGAAATTGCCCATCGACAGATCAACACCGCTTGGCAGCAGGCATTCGGTTCAGAGCCTTTTTCTGTTCGGGCAGAAACCATTCCAGGCCATAGGGCTCAAAACCTGCATGTCCCGACCAAAGGCATGACCTGGTGCGACATGGAACAAGAAGGGCCAAGGTGACGATTTTTTGTGGAGCAAGGCTGGCGGAGGGACGGCGGGCGCCGCGGCATCTCCCAAGGTCGCGTTGCGCTTGAAATTGGCTGCCGACGCCTGGCGGACTAGACAGCGGACGACTTCTTCTTCTTCTTCTTCTTCTTCTTCTTCTTCTTCTTCTTCTTCTTCTTCTTCTTCCTCTTCTTCTTCTTCTTCTTCTTCCTCTTCTTCCTCTTCTTCTTCTTCTTCCTCTTCTTCTTCTTCTTCTTCTTCTTCTTCTTCTTCTTCTGCAGGGCCTGGGGGGCCCGGAAGACCCCTCGCGCCGAAGCGCGCCCATCTGCATGTTCGTCGTTAAACTACTGTTCGTTCCCCCGGGGGTGTGAAATTTTCCCCATTCCAACAGCGGACGACTCTCTCTCTCTCGCTCTCTCTCTCTCTCTCTCTCTTTTTGTCTCTCTCTCTCTTTCTCTCTCTTTCTCTCTCTCCCTCTCTTCCTTCCACAGCACTTAACCCCCGAAGGGGTCGTCCCGAAGGATGTGCTCCAGTGATCCTCTCTCGCTCTCTCTCTCTCTCTCTCCCCCACGCATGACCCCCCCGAAGGGAGGGGGTCTCTCTCTCTCTCTCTCTCTTTCTCTCTTTCTCTCTTTCTCTCTCTCTCACTCTCTCTCTCTCTCTCTCTCTCTCTCTCTCTCTCTCTCTCTATGAAAGAAGAGGATTGGGGCTCTCAAATCTCAAGACGCTGGTGCGGAGCGCACCTCGCTGGTGCGGGGGCAAGGCCGCTTCAGGTTGGAGCGGCGCAGGGTGCAGCCGAAGCCAGGTCGAGCGAGCTGCTCCAGAGTGATCTTCCCGTCCTCCCACTCATTTCGCCTTTAGCATGCTTAAAACGTCTCTTCTCCCTTTTCTAGCGCTCTTCATAACAAGAGGAAGATCAAAAACATGAATTGTATGCAAATCTCATATTGACCTTTCTTACCAAACTTCAGGTTCTTCGCCACGCTGGAAAAAGATGAGCCCAAAATCCGGAGGCTCCTTTGGCAAGGGCTCATCCTCAAAGAGGCCCCCGAAGTACGGCTGGATCTGCCCGGCTGTTGCACCCCAACAGGCTAACCAACTTGCCAGCACTTACAGCACATGCAGGCTTCCATGCCACTGCGGAAGCGGCTGCAACTGACCATGCCTCTGTACCATCTGTCGACAAGTTGATGAACTCACCTCTTTGGGAGTTCAGCTAACAGCAAGAGGATTGGAGGAATTCAGACGAACTAGTCGGCCTTTGGCTTCGCTTCTGCGCAACAGGAGCGAAGAATCTGTGAAAAGCATCCCGCAGCATCCCCCCTCTCTTGAGGAGAGTTTCCGAGGTCGTGGCCGAGGGGCGCGTTGGTGAAGGCAAACCTAAGAAGAGGACGCGGGTTCATGAGAGACATGCGAGGCATGTAGTGTGTCTGTTCTATTTGTTCCGGAGAAGACCAGCATTTTAGACACTAACCCTTGCACCAGAGACCGTTTGCTGCGTGCGAGGGTAGGGGAGGGGAGCTGAGGACGAAGACAAAGGCATGGAGGGGCGTCTTAGGGGGCCCTGCTCTGCTGGCCTCCTCCATGCCCTTTGCGCTGGCCCCACTGCACACGACCGTATGCATCTGTGTCCATCCGTGTGCGCTGTGTATCTTTGTGTGATGCTTGTGCGTGCGTATCAGTTTGTGCTTCTGTTTGTATGTATGTTTCTGTTTCTGTTCGTGTTTTGCTTTCACATTCGTGATTGTGTGCTTGTGCTTGTCTGTTTGTGTTTGTGTTTGTGTGTGTGTGCGTGTGTGTGTTTTTTTTGTGTGTGTGTTTTTGTGTTTTTTGTGCTTTTGTGTTGTGTTCTTGTGTTGTTTTTTGTTTTTTTTGTGTTTTTGTGTTTTTGTGTTTTTGTGGTTTTGTGGTTGTGTGTTTGTGTGTTTGTGTGTTTGTGTGTTTGTGTAGTTTTGTGTTGTTTGTGATGTTGTGTTTGTGTGTTTTTGTTTGTGTGTTTGTGTGTTTTCGTGCTTTTGTGGTTTTGTGTTGTTTTGTGTTCTTGTTGTTTTTTGTGGTTTTGCGTTTTTGTGTTTCTGTGTTCTTGTGTTCTTGTGTTGTTGTGCTTTTTTGTGTTTTTGCATTTTTGCGTTTTTGTGTTTTTTTTTTTTTTATGTGTTTTGTGTTTGCGCTTGTGCTTGTGCTTGCGGTTGTGCTTGTGCTTGTGTTTGTGTTTGTGCCTGTTGTTTGTGTGTGTGTGTGTGTATGTGTGTGTGTGTGTGTGTGCGTTTGTGCTTGGGTGTTGGCGTTTGCGTTTGCCTTTGCGTTTGCGCTTGCGTGGCTTGTGATTCTGCTTGTGCTTGTGCTTCTGTTTTTGCTCTGTTGCCGTTTCTGTGTGTGTGTGTGTGTGTGTGGGTGGGTGTGTGTGGGTGGGTGGGTGGATGTGCGTGTGTGTAGTGTGTGGCTGTGTGTTTTGTTTGTGGTTGTTGTGTGGTTGTACGTTCGTGTGTTTGCGTGTTCGTGTGTGATCAAGCAAAAGAAAATATTTTCTTCGAACCGACAATTTAAAGGAGCTGCCCATATGTACCTTGCTTGGCTTATTCTGGCGACCTGCCTATCTCAACAGACCCGATTGAACCCATGCAACACTCCCTTCCATCCGCTGATGGACTGTCGAACGGCAACTGTCCGGACTCTCAAAAAAAACACTTGGCTTTTCTGCAGGCTCTATCTACGTCCTGTACGTCAATTCGACTCTACGTCCTCGGTGCACAAAATCACCACTGCTCTGGTGTCTCGCAAGTTGGAGAAATGTCTTGTTGCAATGCTGGCGAGGATCTGGAGGTGATACGAGTAGATGGACGAACCATGCGGCACCTAGGGGGTGCTGGCGCTGGAGCTTGGGTAAATCCCGCTAAAGCCCAAAAAGCTTTAGTGTCCAAGGCTAAAGCCGCACCCCTAAATTAAAGGCCCTAAAGTTTGGTTGGCTTTTGAGGTGACTCAAACTTGCCGTTACTCGGCCCCTAGCTTGCCGAAGTGTGGAGCCCACTCGGTACAGGTAACACAAGTCTCACCACATCTCTCACCTCCGAAAGGTCACAACACCAACCTCAAGTCACGTCACCTGCATGTCACATGGGGAAGGGCATACTCTCCACACAAGGAAGACTTGAAGTTCTCAGTTCTCCGAGCTGCTACCAAGACATCGCTCGAAGCAGCCAAGGCCATTACACGCCGGGCCTTGCGAAGTACAGAGGCGCAGTTGATGCGCGAGAAACAGGAAAGGAACACTTGCAGTGGCTTGCGATGGCTCGCTTGCGAGTCAATTTCGGGAAGATTGGGGGCACTTGGCGTTCATGTGGGTTCGCCTGCGGGTTCGGGGTTGGTGTGTCGGGCATGCTGCGCATCCCTTTTGAAGTGCACCCACAGGAAAGCGAGGCACGAGTCTGTGTGATCTTCCGCCGAAGCCCCCGAATGCCAAGGGATGTTAGAAACTAAGGCGCTGTGGGCGGGTATTGAAGGACCGCTGGGGTCTACCCCGAGGGCTTCTTGAAGGGTGCTCGAGCACCTCCATTCAGCATTTTACAACGTCCACATTGTGAACTCAGAGAACCATCGGCGAAGCACCATCCTGGCTGTCGCTGCCGACAAACATTATGTCAATGAGCGAGAGCTGCTTCTTCAAAAGGGTCCACTAGCTACTGATAGCAATGATAGCAAGGTCCAGGTCCAGGTGGTCTGACGGAGTGAGAAGCATGACCTCCTGATCCCGCGCCCCGGTGCAGGCCTTCGGAGCACGGCTTGGATTCCTCGAAAATGGACGCTACTGTACTGACACGTACTAACACTACTTTGCCCTTCTTGCCGGTGGCACGGCATTCTAGGCGTTTTCAGGATTCCAAGTCTAGAACGTCGTGAAAAGTCGTGAGACTCCATAGACTCCATAGACTCCATAGGCTCCATGGCACTTTGCCAAGACGAACCCAGACGAGCCCATCACAGGAAGCCGAAGCCAACAGGATGCTCGACAGGATGCTCGGAATCTCGCTACTGACCAATGCCAATGACACGAGAACTGCCAATGAACTGCCATGACTTGGGAGACAAAAACAGAGACTACGTCCCAACATTTCCCCGTCAGGCGCACTTGTACTCACGCCCACCAGCCTGACATGAGAAACACACAGGTGTGCCAAGCAATGTGCTCATGTGGTAAGCATCCAGCAAGACCGCTTGTGCATGCCAGGCATTGGACCAGATTGCTGCGCAGAAACTCTGGAAGGTCTACACAGACGCCGACGCGAAACTTCCTGATCGAAAGTCCACAAATCAGAACCGAAAGCCAAATTCCCCCCACCCCCCAACACATGAAGCAAAGGCTATCAGTAAATCGATTTTTCGACATGTGAAATGCTGATCTTGTGGCAAGATTCGTGGCTGCTCACGGGTACACGCCTGCATCCAAGCTGGGCAGCTGGGCGTTTGAAAAGTCACGTTTTCTTCGTGCTCTTCCTCATGCACAAGGCATCACGTAGCACAAGGCAGAATAGAGTCCTGTCGCACACTCAAGTTAAGCCGTGCAATCTGCCGTACATCTCAGAAACACACATGACTTTCTGATCTCTCTTGCGTGACCGAGGGGCTTCTTATCCTCCTTCTCTGGCATCTTGCTGTTTTTCTGGCTCAGAAGCAATCTCACCAGCAGTACTATGAGGTTGAAGGAGAGGGCACCAATCATTGCTCCTTAGACTTGTCTCATTGAACATGGTCTGGATGCCGAGGGGGACTGGAAAGTACTGAGAAGTTGTGAATTTAGCGCACATTTGCTGAACTAGTCGCCCCTTCTGCTCAGACCCCTCCCCAGACCTTCCACATAAGCCAAATCACGCACTCCGAGCTCCCAGTCAAGACAGCGAAGGGCAAACCTCAAGGCAAAGCCAAGGAAACTCGGAGTGGGCCTTCTGAGTATGGCAGGCTCAGAACAGATGTCCTTAGCCTCGGACCAGATGAACGGTCCGCTCATGCCCAGAAGCTTTGAAAACTCCACCAGGGCCTGCCCGGGGAAGATGCTAGCATTCTGCGGCCTATGGCCCTATGTGTTGCGGGATGTGAGGGGATTGACGACTTGACCTTGACTCTCAGGTCTGCTCATGCCACACAGAGCTGTGCCGGCAGCAAGGAAGCCCTTGCAATATGTGTGCCTCTGCCGTGCTTCTGCAGCTTATGAGGTTCTGAAACTCGGCAGTCATCAACAACAATCGGAGAACACAGGCACGCCAAGCAACTGCGCGAAGCACGTCCAGATCGCGAAGCAGGGTCCCCGGCGTTAGAGCGGCCTGTGTAGACCAAGGGCACCGCCGCCAGCAGCGCCCCAGCGGCTCTCACTGGTGCCCAGGCCTCCAGAAAATGGAGCAAACATGAACGTAATGTGAGCTCCGGCGATGCGAAGAGACGGCGAGACGATGAACAACAGAAACGTTGGACGACGTCGGCCGCACATCGATTGCAACAGCACGCAGTTTGGCAACTTCTCGTTGCAACAAGGCGCCATGATTCCGAACAAGAACTCGGCGATGACCAAGCGGATGCCAAACAGAATGGTTGTCCCACACGCACCGAGTAGTCTAAGGACCACCTGCACTGCAAAATCGCTCCTGGCCCCTTCTACGCCCTCACAATCCTGCGCAGCTCTGACCCCGTACCTAAAGATGTCAGTCGAGGACTCGGACACACTGTTTGTTGCCGACAGCTTCTTCGAGCGCAAGACTACCAAAGCCTCCACCCATGGGTACTGGTCCTTAGGTTCACTGTCGGAAGATCTAAATTGCAGGAAAGCACACCCTAACATGTACTGGCATTTGCACAAGACCTTGCCATGAGCGTGCCCGAACCCACTTTGCGAGACTGAGAGTCTGTTAGCCGCGTGTGCGATTTTATCCGCGTGGTTATGGCCTTTGCGAGGGAAGGGCACGAGAGCAAGGCCTGAATTGCAGACAGCAAAGACATGCAAAGAATGCAAGAGAAGCCACCTGTTTTGGCATGCTAGACGCCTGGCGCCTGGCTCAACGGAGAGCTTGAGCCTTGACGGCTGCGGCAGAGAAGAACCGTGCGCTGCTCATCTGCACATCACGGCAAGGCCACAGGGAAGGAACGGAACACAGAAATCACAGAAGGACGCCTCAGTGATTCCACCCAGCCAGGTGATATCAGGCTGGAGAATGTGAGCCGCCTTCCTCCAAAACAGATATTTTCGACAGCATCAGCTCTCACTCTTGCAAGCTCTCACACTTCTTGTCTTCTTGTTTGTAAGATGGTGTACAATGACGCAAGCCAATCGCCTGCATGCTCCCATAGCAGACTCTGGTCACGAACCGGGGGGTTTGAAATACATTTAAAAATGTTTGGTGTACTCAAGCGTACTCCTTGAGACACTGCCAACTGCCCATTGGGATCCAAAGGCTGCTCCGCAGCGATCCCGAGGGAGATGTTTTGGGCTGTGCGGCTACAGGAAAGTGCTCCACTTTCAAGATGCGTGCAAGGCACATGCAGACCCTTGGCATCTCTCAGTGCTGTGCCCGGAACCTGCTGCAAGAACGTTGAGCAAGCTGCAAGGCAATAGAAAATTGAACAGGAGAGCTGACAAGACTTGCGTCGTCGCTCAACTGCCAGAAGTTCAAAAATCTCCGCAGAAGACTGAGACACGCCACTGCTTTAATAAGCTGCATTAAGCTATCCAACCACTGTAACTTGCTTTTGAAATGAAACCCCTCTGCCTAATCTGAGGCTTGCTATTTAGCCCATCCTTGTATGCACATGCTCCAATCGCAGCCTACGTGCGAAACTGTCAAGCAGACTAATTATGGAACAAAAACGCCATCAAACTCAGGCTCCACATGAACTTTCGTTTGCTTGACGCTTGTGGTGAGCGACATCAATGCGCTAGAGGCGGTCGCCAGAGCTCTTCGAGCTGATGAGCCCAACTGCTGCATGATATTGCGAGAAGATCGGTGCTTCTTCTCGGGCAGTGGTGCACCCAGGAACGCCATCTTCTTCAGCTTGTGCCCGGATGTCCTGGGCGTGCCGCTTTTCAATTGGTTGCTGGTGAGGGGTTCACTGTTTTCAAACACACATACACACCCACACCCAGACACCCAGGCACCCAGGCACCCAGACACCCACGCACCCACACACCCACGCACCCACGCGCCCACGCACCCACGCACCCACACACCCACACCCCCACACACCCCCCCCCCCCCCCCCCCCGAAAACCCACACACCCACACCCCCCCGCACACCCACACACACACCCCCCGCCCCCACACACCCACACACACCCACACACACCCTCGCACACCCACGCACACCCTGGCACCCACCCACCCACCCACCCACCCACCCACACACACCCACACACACCCACCCACCAACCACCCACCAACCAACACACACCCACCCACACACCCACACACCCACACACCCACACACCCACACACCCACACACCCACACACCCACACACCCACACACCCACACACCCACACACCAACACACCCACACACCCACACACCCACACACCCACACACCCACACACCCACACACCCACACACCCACACACCCACACACCCACACACCCACACACCCAGAGACCCAGAGACCCAGAGACCCAGAGACGCAGAGACGCAGAGACACAGAGACACAGAGACACAGAGACACAGAGACACAGAGACACAGAGACACAGAGAGATAGAGACACAGAGAGACAGAGACACAGACACAGAGACACAGACACAGAGACACAGAGACACAGAGACACAGACACAGACACACAGACACGGACACACAGACACAGACACACAGACACAGAGACACAGACACAGAGACACAGACACAGACACACAGACACAGAACACACACAGACACAGAACACTCACAGACACAGAGACACAGACAAAGAACACACCCACACACACACACAGACACAGACACAGACACAGAACACAGAACACAGACACGGACACAGACACAGACACAGAAACAGAAACAGACACAGACACAGACACAGACACAGGCACAGGAACAGACACAGACACACACACAGACACAGACTTAGATATATACACACACACAGAGACACAGACACAGACATAGACACCAGACACAGACACAGACACAGACACAGACAGAGACAGAGACACAGACACAGACACAGACAGAGACAGAGACAGAGACAGAGACAGAGACACACATACACACACACTCTCACTTGCACTCACACTCACACCCACACAGACACAGACACAGACACAGACACAGACACAGACACCGACACCGACACAGACACAGACACAGACACGGAACACACACAGATACAGAACACACACAGACACAGACACACAGACATAGAAAACACACACACACACAGAGAGACACAGACACAAACACAAACACAGACACAGACACAGACACAAGACACAGACGCAAACACACACACACACACAGAGACACACACACACACACACACACACAGAGACACACGGACACACGCTAGGAAAGCCGGCCGTTCAACATCACACGTCGGGGAATCTGTTGTGGCAACGACAGGCCGTTCACGCTCCAACTCACACATCCTTCAACAAGCCAAGGTGTCTGCTTCGGTGTAGGCCGCGATGGCTGGGATGCTATTCTTGTCATCATTGGCTGCGATGCGCTATCCAGACCGTCATGCGCGAGACGCATTGAGGAGTCGGGATTCGACCTGGGATCAGAAGCAACATTCACGCCCCTTGCCTCGCGCACCGCCATAGAAGCTTCTTCTTAGCACCATTACAGGGGATTTCGCTCACGGAGAAGGATCACTTCAAAATTGCTTGGACGACACGTAACTTCTACTTGAATATACATGCTGGAGGATGCTGGAGGCATGTCTAGTACTGTATCATATTGCATCAGTACGCATACTGATGCACGGAAGGATAGCTGAAGCCACAAAAAACTGCGCAAGGTTGTATCAGAAGTTTCGCCTCGGGTTCCCGTTGCAAGGCTTTCAGACTTACTTGCAGTTCAGCAACTTCTGCAAGAACTCACTCTTGGGTTTCTGCTCACGGAGAAGACGGGCAAGACCATCCGGCTCCTTTGAGGGTGTTGCCATGCCAGTTCGTCGCAATGTCAGAATGAAATCAGTTCACCAAAGCTCATGAAACATGCCGCACGTGCCCGACTCAAGAGAGCGAACGCAGCAAAATACCTGGCTAGCACAGAAGAACTGCCGCCACTCCAACGTGGAGCCGAGCAGACTACCATTTCAAACTCAGCCGGGCAAACCGCGAGAAGAAAAGCGACGCACCCTCCCCACCGACGGCGTGCCCGAGGAGTTGTCCCGAACGGTCGGGCAGACTGCAACCTTCAGAACTTCTCGATCTGGGTCAAAGAGCCAAGCTGTCCGTTTTCATTGAACAAAGCACATCCCAGGCGTGGATGATTCACCGGGACAGGAACTCAAAAACAAACGATTCTGGCAGAGCCGGCAGCCAACAACAAGATATCGTCGACCAGACAAAGAGAGACGAAGGGAAGACAAAAAGCACAAGAACCGGCTACTAGGTAGGGCCACCCACGTGAAGGGAGACACAGCGAAGACAGGGAGTACACTGTTTGGAGAACTAGGGGAACGATCGTGGCCAAGATTTTGACCTATGTTGGCCACGAGCGCACCTCGAGTCAGAACGAAAAGAACGTAGTGCGACGATGACATGATGACACTGTTCTGTGAAGTTCAGTGAGTTCGACCCCAACACCAGATCTACCCTGCAGCTAGTTGGGGAACCAACCAGAAACGGCAAGATGTCGTCTTCTGAATCTTTGCCCCTCTTGCCCATGCCACTTGACCTGGAAGTAGAACCACTCGCTCGTCAAGGCGTCCGAAGCGGAGGCACGCTTCTCGACCGATGGATTGATGAGCCAAAACCTCACAATCAGAGTGCATGCGGGCACAATCAGGCACAAGTCCAATTGTGTGCATTCAAGTGATTCAAGTCACACTGCTGCCTACATCAAGAACTCACAGACTCACAGCTATCTTAACTCTGTTCGGTGTCCATTCAATCGAAGGCACACCAACTCACACGCGTCGTCGCTGCGGAACGCACGCAGCAGATCACCTTCGACAGGTAGCCTGTCGCAAGGCAGCTGGTTTGCTGTCTTTGCAGACACTAGTTTGCCTCAACGGCGTCTGCTTTTCTCCCTTGCTGGATGTTTGCAAGCACAGAAGAGGCTGCATGCAAACTACTTCCTAGGCTCCACCTGTTGGTTTTGGTAGCGATCTCGGTCTCCAGATTTGAATCTCGCAAAAATGCATGGCCTCAGACAAAGAGAACGGCATTGGCGTTACCATGTTGACGAAGTGCGTTGCCAACTGAAACCACACCCCATCATTGCAAGCGAGACCAGCACAACAGCATAACATGCCGCATCGATAATCTGTTTGGGAAAGCCAGTGTGCTTCTGGTCAGGAGGAAATAGAGCACGACGCCCAGAGCAAAAACGTCCGCCGGCGTACCACCCAGACGCTTTTGATAGATCTCTGGGGCCAGAAAGCCTAGGCACAGGCAGAACACCCCATGCTTCCATGGGTTGACACAAGCTTCCTGAAGCATCTGAGCAGCCGAGCGTGCCGCAAGTCCACTTTGTCGTGCTTTCGCCTGGGACCAAAAAACCGCTTGCAATTGCCAGCCCAAGTCCAGGTCACAAGTCCGGCAAAAGCCTCAGCCCCTGTACTGCCCCTATGTTTCAGACTGCCGTGCCTTCTGGCAAGTAGGTTGCCAGGTCAAAGTCTGCTAACACAACTCGACGTCCCGCATCTTGGACCTCAGCCGAAACCGCCTGAGACTGCATCTCAACGCATCAATATCAAACTGTTTTGTTGCATGATGCTGCGTCCTGTCCAGCCCGGCACTCTCCAGACTTCTATCAAATTATCCAGCCCGCGGCTCAGAAAACTGACACAAACATTCCGAAGCATCCAAACACAAACAGCGGAACAATTTTGCATGCAGGCATGCTGCCATGATGTTGGCATCTTTCACGTCCCGGTGTACCATCCCAAGAGCATGCAGGTGCTGAAGGCCACAAAGCGCCGAATGGATGACGAACGCGGCAACACCTTCCTCGCAATGGGCTCTCCATTGAAGCGTGGTACTGCTGCTGATCATCACAAGAGCGCAAGCTAGCACAGGCTCCTTGAAAGACGCTGTCTGCGCCAGGCTGTACAAGCTGCTCTCGCATCGATCCTCAAAGAATTGTTGGCTGTCTAGGCTCGTCGGAGCTACCGAACAAGGTCATGAAGGTCATGACTACACTGATTACACTAGAAGACTTTTTGGAGGTGCTAGATCCATCTAGATCCAGAATGGTTTTGCTGTACCCTCCCGCAATGGTTTCGCCAAGTTGCCAGCAACAGCAATGCACATCTCCTCAAGGAGTCCACCTCTGGGCTTTACAGCTTGGCTCAGTGGCTCTGGCACTTTAGGAGCTTTAACGACTTTAACGACTTTAACGGCCACTATCCTTCGGGATTTGCACCCAAAGACCATCCCAAACCCCAAAACTCCCCAACGCCCAACTTTCAACCCTTAAGTCCGAGTCAAACCCGAAGCCCCATGTTGCACGGTGGTGCGGCTTGTGTGGATGTCAATTCGGGCACAATGCCCGGCCGTGCTCTTCTTCTTGTGCTTCATGATGGTAGCGAATGCACCGTGTAACTTGGGACTCTGGTCCAGTTCCACTTCGAAAATGCCTCGGATAGCTGCGGGTTGCCAAAAATTTTGCAACGACACCCTCTAGATCCTCTAGCCTACAGAGCACTCGTACGCATGAGAATACCATGTCAACTCAATGAAGCAAAGAATCAAGTCTGCTTGCAGGTAAGGAACCGTGACATTGAATAATATTCGGGCTGCTAGCAGCCAGAAGCATTTCTGCTTCATGTGTCTCACACAAAGCTTCAGCTGCCCCAGCGCTGGTGAGGAACTTTGCGGCCAGTGGTTGGGCAGACTTGGCTCCGCCAAGCTGATGGACGCCGAGAACCACACACGATGCGCCGACGCCTGAAGGTCAAAGAGATAAAGTCTTCAGAGAAGTTCGGAGCCATGGGATGAAGAGCCAACATGTGGAACCCCTGAACCTGGCGGCCTAGTACATCTTCTGGGCGGAAAGTAAAGGTGATCAAGGCATCCGCAGCATCCTCAGCATCCGGGGCACCCGCGGCACCCGCATCTTGCTTCTCGGCGGCGGCGCCAGCTCTATGCTTCGGTATTGGCTTGGCCACGAAGCGGAGTGACAACGGATCGCTTTCACATTGCATGTACTAGGAGATCGAGGCCAAGGCTTGAAAACTGGAGCCTGTGTCTGCGAATCATCCGAGCATTCAAGACATGACAAGCTTTCGCAGGCAAATCGATCACCACAGCCAGTCTCATTCGGGAGAGGTCTCAAGCATTTGATGAATTGGACGGGCCTGTCGATCAGCTGCTTAAAGCCCCAGCGGGTGTACTCATGCTCACCTCGCAAAATCTGTCGCCAAAGATAGTGGAGACGTTCCCAGTAGCTTGCTAGAGGTTCACTGCATCAGGCAACGCATGCTGTGCTCTTGCTGCGCATGATCTCAACAAGCGCGGCAATGCCTGCCTGTTGTCAACATCAAGCCCAAACTTCCTTGGGTTGGCATCTGTCCAAGACCCTCTTACCTATGGACGTAGATACATCCGCTGCACTGGGCACCAGCGGTGGTGAGCGTGCACGTTTCGAATGGAAGGGCACAGAAGTGCGCAGGATTTCCCACGACCACTTCCACAGCCGCTACGTTCTGCATGTTAAACCGCACAACACACACACACACACACAATTCGACACATGTACCTTTTCCCTGCCTTCGAAAAGACCCACCCTGAGCGCACTTGGCCGAATAACGAGACGGGCTAGCCACCAAGCGTCCAACTGCCTTCATGACCTCTTCGTAGCCATCGTACGAGTCTGGCGGAAGGAACTCCTACATAAGGAACAGAACCCGATGAGCTTTGAGTGCGTGAGGGGGAAGCGGCGGAGGTGCTTGCCAACAACTCGAGCAGCAAAAACTTCGCACCATCCGTCCTCCATCCATGTGAAATGAAGATCTGGTTCGGCGATGCGCCGTGCAAGGGAGAGGCTGTAGGGCCTGCAAGTACAAGTTGCACCACATACACCCACAAACACACCCACAAACACACAACAAACACACACGCGCGCAAAAGCGCACAAGCGCACACGCCCACACACGTCCCCACACACGCACACCACAAGCGCGCACGCGCACACGCGCACAACCACACAACCCCACAACCCCCCAACCCCACAACCCCAAGGCATGCGAACGTGGTATCGCGAAAGTGCTGCCGTGTCTCCCCGCAATAAAGCACATAAAGAATGAAAAACTGAATGCTGCAAAACCCTGCAGTTGGAACTTTGCGGCTTCGGCTGGAGGTACGAGGAGGTAACCCGCTGTCAGCTCATCCTCCAGAAGCCTACTCTCCGAAAGAGCGCTTCTCGAAATATCTCGACATGCTCGACCCCCGGCCTGGCCACCCCTAACGCTTTCCAGACAACTCCCCCCAACGAAACCTTGTTAGGCCTCCAACCCACGCTAGCCCTTGCGAAGGGTTCTACTTAGGAGGCCCTACAGCATGAGCTTTCTCTCAGGAAGTTCCTCACCACTTTGAAGAGGTGCACCCGCACCCTTGCCAGGCTCTGCTGCAAGTCCTCCTCCAATCCAGGATGTACCCGCCCCGAACTCAAGTTGCCAGAGCCGCTTAATTTGCCCTTCAAAGGTCCAAAAACTTCCCCCGACCGGTTTCTATCGGTTTCTCATCCCATCTGCGCGTTTTGAGGGACTCTGGGAACCTGGGACACAACCAGTTCAGCAATGCCTCACTCCGTTCAACTTGGACATTGTCCATCCAGATCCCAGCACCATCCCCGGCGCCTTTCTCCCTCAAAGCGGCTCAAACCCTGACCCTGGGACCCCCTCCAAGGCATACCTGCATACCTCAGGCTGGGCCAGGCAACGCACGCTGGCGTGAACATTTCTACTGGTCACCAGGGGTGGTACGCGACCATACTGCGATAGGTCACTTGCTACAAAATCTGAAACTGGGTCAATTGCACTGACAGTGCCATGTAGCAGTCCAGCATCAGCGGGAATCCTTCACCAACATCATGTCGGCACCTCGCGAATGCAACAGCCCTATCACCTTACTAGCTCACTGGCTCTCGTCTAGACCTCTCACGAGCTGCACTGACAGCACAACAAAACCAACTGCAGGTGTGTGTGTGTGTGTGTGTGTGCGCGTGCTTCTCTGAGAAAACTACAAGCACCGGACTTCTTGAGGTACTTGACCTGTGGGATTTGACATGCGGGCACTCGTAGGATGCCAAGTTGAATGGCTGCAGGCACACTTGCTAAAGCTGTTCTGCATCGCTTCAGAAGCAAAGCTCAAGCACCGACGGGGCACTGGCGTTCTTGGCGAAGCCCTCATGCCCGTCAGCAGGCCCAAAGGGGCATGCGACTTTGCAGCCGACAAAGCCCAGCTGCTTGCCAACCTTAATTCAGACACAAACACGCACGTGAGCTTGTCAGACGGAATCTGTTCAACATGCGCAAGGCGAAACAGAGATGATGGTACCATAACGATATAATGATATAATGGATGAAGGCACAGGAAGAGTGCAAGAAGCCTTCAGGAATGGAGTTGTAGCTGAGCCACCGGCATCAGGGCGCGAAGTCGTAGTGTACATGGGAAGGAAAGGCTTGGTAGCGCCACCTAGCAACCTGGTGCAAGACTCATGCAACGTCATCTGTGTATTGCTGAGGTCGCTCCCATCTCAGTCGTGGCGGAATGTGCTGAGTTCCGGGCATATACACTGGCTCCTGGCCTCACACTGTGCAGAGGCCCTGTCTCTTCATGTCTCTCCCCTCTCGGCCTTTCAGGTCCCTTTCTCCTATCAGTCCCCTTTCTCAATGATTTCTCCATTGTCAATATGAGAACTTCGCCCCTTCTTTTCGTTCTCGGCTGCCGACGGAGCTTCCCGAGCAGATCCCAGAGAGCCAGGTCCACTGCTGAGATCGCTTGCAACGGCAAGCCTCACGTCTCACTGCATGGAAACAAACGACTTCTCGGTGCTTGATGGATGTTGAGCCGATTTGGATTCCCACCATCACCCACCTTTGCGGCCGTAGTTGATGGTTGCCCGGAACATCTGGTCCCACATAAGCTCAATGTTCCGCGGGTCCTGGTGCACGAAGGCCAACGCGGGGCTTTCAAAATGTGTTGGACGGCCTTGCCGACAACATGCGAACCAAATCGAAAAGCGCACGGGCTTTTTGGGCTTGATTCCACTTTATTCACACCCAATTCATACCTTCAGCATCACAGGCCTGACCCTCGACAAAGCGGCTCAGATGCTGCTCGACGATGTAGCAACCAGCTTCACCGCCTTGTTTCTACATTGTCTACGAGCAACAATCGCGATTCCTGATGCTCGATGGACTCGGTGGATTCTGGAACCTAGCTTGGTGTTGTCTACGCAGAAGGGGCGAGCAAACAGTACCGACAGTTTCCTGAATCGCGTCCAGGTTGTGAATCAGCGTCATATCCCAGGCCAAGAACAGAACCGCCGATAAGGTCGGACACTGACACACATCAATAAAGAAACTTTGGGAAGCTGCAACTTTGGGCAGGGATACCAGCATCAACATGAAGATGACATTACAGCGTATGAAAAAGAATGCTCATGCTGCACTGATGCTGCTTATCTCACATTTGCAATTTTGATCACCTCTCCTCCAAATCGGGTCTCCCGATCCGGCACATATGGGTTTGTATTTTAATGGGGAGGCGCGCGACAGGTGTTGGGGTCGGGGTATGTTTCGCGGGTATGTTTCGCGGGTATGTTTCGCGCCATCATGAGCTACTTTACCTGCAATTTCGGGGGTATGTTACGGGGTATGTTTCGGGGGTATGTTTCGGGGCATGTTCCGAGGTATGTTTCGCGGGTGTGCAACCCGTGTGCCCTTCTTCAACCTGAGCCCCCCCCCCCCCCCCAAAAAAAAAACACACACACACAAACCAATATTTGCAGATATATTTGCTCACATGCTTTGCACACGCCATATGTGCCCCCCGTACATGCCGTATGGAGCACTTTCAAGGCTCTGAGCTTTCGGGCCGATCGTGACACCAACTCCACTTGTGCCATCCTCGGCCTCGACCTCCGAAGGGCTCTCCACGCTGCACTGCTCAATATGCTCACAATCTGCTCTCTGAATCCTGTGTTTGTCAATCTGTGTTTTGAAAGGTTTTTAGTCCCAAGCCAGACATCAGCTCTTCGTAATCCTTCGCTGTTTTGCCTCCACAACCATGCTGCCCATGGCGTTGATGCCCCAGGACTTGCGGTAGCGCTTGTACGGTGGATGGACGGACCTGGAGTGATGTGGTCCAAGCGCAGAGGCACCTACTGAGTCACACCTCAAACTACCTGAAACCTCTTTTTGGGGCTTCAGCTGCGAGACCATGAGAAAGGCAGAAGAAGCAACTGATGCAACCAGAACCAGAGAGCCGAACCAGAAAGTAGAAGACTGCAAGAAAGAAGGCAAGGTGAAGGCAAGATGTTGGCAAGGCCTGGCAAGGCCAGGCACCGAACTCCACAAAAAGAAACTTGTAGCTCAAGGGAGTAAGACTCGTACCCCTAAAGTTGTACCCAGGTTCCCCTTAATACATACTCCTACAAGTAATGTGGCACTTATACTGCCTTCCCAAAACCCAAAGTTACAGCCTTGAGGGTCCAAGGTACAACCCCTAAGGTAGCTGAAGTACGGGTTCGCAATTGCAGCATTCTCTTTCTGATTTTGCATATGTGTATATATATACACACACTGTTTTGAGTATATAGAGATAGATGCTAAGCACGGATGTGAACCGTTTAATGTTGACAGTCTGGGGAAATACTTTTGTGCAGATGCTCGGATCAAAGTCCCCAGGCCCCATGTGGGAAGCACGCTGGGCCTTTTTACATCCCCCGAGTTCCTGACCTCTCGACAGCCTCGAAAGCCTCAAATCAAATGCCCCTAAAGTTCAGAAGTCTCTCCAACAATCGCCAAGACACATCGGGTTCGCAATGGGCAGCAGCTCATCCTCGAGCTTGCAGGATGTTACTGAGACGAAACTCGCCCGGAGCACCGAGGATCCTGCATCCAATGGGAGATTGCCGTTGATCCAATGCTTGTCGGCCACGTCATGGCAATCTGCCCCTTGGCGGTCGACAGAAGGCAAAGAGCAAGTGCTCCACCCAAGCCGAGTGCAAAAGCCCAGCTGTGCTTGCACCCGCTTCTGCCCATACAACTGCTATGGGTCAACAACCCATTCGACCATCCCAACCAGATATCGAGCCCGAAGCCCTGCACATGCTTGTCATCAGGGCCCTCGGACACATACGCGCGAACCTGTACGGAAAGCACTGGACAAAGCAACAGAACATGTTCACAACACAACTAGACATGTCTGGATCATTTCAACAGCCGCACATAACTGCACACAGCAACTGCACGCAGCAACTGCACGCAGCCAAGGCCTGCAAAATCCGAGGAAAGCACCGGGCCGTCATCGCAACAGAGCTACCCAAGACGACGTGTGCAGGTTGTTAGCATTAGTTAGCCATACTGGGGGCTTTTCCGCGAAGCCGATTTGGGCTTGCACTGGTGGCTTATGGAAGGTACCGCCAGATCGACAGTTTACCGTTGCAGTGTCAACAGCCGCACAAATCCTGTGTTGTGTTGAATGCGCAGGGGCCAGCTTCCCACCATGGAACCTCAAATTTTTCTCAACCCACAGACTCGGCGAGCACAGGTTCCATATCCGCCTGCGGCTGCCGTACCCACACTAATGTGATGTGAAAAGCAACAGCAGCTCCTGCACCTGCATCTGCGATGCCTGCCTGGCTAGGCCACGCACGACCTAACCAAAGGCACACAACATGCGCGTGCCAAAAGTAGCCTGGAAACCACTGCGCGCCTTGTTCAGAGCAGAGACTTTGGCCAGGTGTCCCAGCCGCTGCAAGTGAGGCAGCGCGTAGGAAAGCGACCTCCGAGGTATCTGACCGTGCTGAACTCACGAGAGGTCCGCAAAAAGCACGAAATCGTGTTTTCCTCAGCCGATTGAAAGCCCATTCGAGGCTCTTGGACTGTAACTCGAAGGCCAGGACCTGAAAGATTACATTGGGTCTGAAGCCTGAGGCCAGCCTGAGGCCCTCCGTTCTTATAGCCGAGGCCCTCGATGCTATCAGGGTTCTTGCAGAATGGATCTATCTCACTAGCATGAAGAAGCTCACACATCCTGTCAACATCATTATCAAGAAACCTGCCGGTAACTGCAAACCCTGCTCGATATCGGGTTGGCAAACGAACAGGTTGACATCAATGGCAATGGGGTGGCACCAGCTCAAGCTGTCGTTCAAATAACCGTAAATATAAACTGGAAGGTTCTGCCCCGGGATACCGGGTTGATCGCATCCGTCGACCACCAAGGGCAAATCTGGTATGTCTGAGTCGCCTGCGGCAGAGGAAGCTGCGCACTGTTTACCAGCACCTGACGTCACATGCTCGCATGTACTGCACAAGCTTCGAATTATGCATCAGAACCCTTTTGCCGCTCACTCCTGCTCAGCATGATGCTGCTGACCAGCGTTCTGAATTCGCCACACTGGGGCACACACCCGTCGGGACACAACCGCCCACAGCCGCAAGGCAGCTTGTCCTCTCGTTCAACCCCGCTACACCGGCTTCGTGCGGCATCCGCTGCGCATGAATGGCTAGCCGGCGAGTAGCCGGCGAGTAGCCGGTGTGCCGCCTGCTTGCTCAGGCGGCATCCGGCGGTAGATTCTCTCCAAAAAGACGGGTGACCTGAGAAAACAGAAAAGAAGGCAACGAGCAGACTGAGCGGTGCAATGAGAATCATGACCAACATGCCAAACCCCTCTGCATCAGTCTTTCACACTTCGCAGTCCTCATGGCAACAGAAAGTACTTGAATCCGTTAACTTGGAGTTCAAGCTGCACGGCCACAGCGAGTTGACGTAGAGGCAAACGGCGGAGTCGACGGCAGAGAACTGGGAAGTCCTCCATGTCACGCTTCGAGGCAGCGATCTATGTGGGTGTGAAAGCTTTTGCTATGATTCCTGGCCTCTTTCAAGATGAGGTTGGCATCAGAGGTTCCTGCCTCTTGCAGTCCTGCCTCTTGCGATCCTGGCAAGACCGCTGGGCGCAGTGCTGGATATAATGCAAGACGTGCTCTCGCGCAGCAGCCAGTTGTTTTGTGTCCAAGCATTCAACATGGAGCCCATGACAATAGCAACTTCACCAATCGCGACGAAAGGAAGCGTTGTCGCTTTGGTCTCGCCAGGGGACAAGTCGAGGCAACATGTGCTGCAAAACTCATGTCTTCACGAGCGGGAATCCAAAGGATGGCTGCCTGGCCCAGGCGGCCCAGGCGAAGCTATGCGTCAATTGGCCCGCTTGGGTTGACATCCCGCAGAACATCCCCTAAGAGCGAACGTGCTCTTGGGTTGCCAGCTTTTGCAATTTTCTCAGCCACTCCGAGATGAGGTTGTATGACCAACGAGACGGCATTTCAGCTACCAGCGTCGGAATGACCACGTCAAGTGGGGGACGCAAGAAAGACAAACAAAAACAGCAGTAGCCACCTATCCAACGCATCAAATCAACCCGCAAAAGAACCAAAGAGGGCTGAGAGGCTAGTTACGGCCAGTTGATACAATCAGTTTCCCCACGGAAGGCTCAAGCAAGAAACCAATCTTGACGTCCACTGGAGGCCACAGGAAGGAGAAGTGTCGCAAAAAATTACCAGGGCACGCTTCCAATGAGGCTGTGATGTAAAGCTCAAGATTGGCAATCATGGGTGGGAAAACTTTCGTGACCTACTGAAACTCCGGGAGGGAATCGGCCTAGCAGCTGCGGTTCAGTCTTGACGGACATTGATCCACATTCACATCAGGCTTGCCTCCGTGACTTTCCAGACCCGGTCTGTGAAGTTGTCCTGTCAGACAGGGTACATGGCCTTGCGGCGACATCTGCGTGCGACACACAACCACACATGAAAAGCTGCGAGAGTCCTGCACCTTGCAAGTCCACGTTGGGCTTGGGTAGCGGAAGCCTGGCCAGAGCCTGGTACACTGCAGAGTCACACCACATCGAGCAATGGAGAAGCTGATGATGGAAGACACGGAACACTAAGCTCTTCATTCAGGATGGAAGAAGATCCGTAATAATGTTGTCTGCTGATTAGTGTGGCCCCCCCCCTCCCCCTCAACAAATGGACCCCGCTCTGTAGTGTGGGGGGGGGGGGGTCTGGCTTTATATGATTTTAAAACGGATGAGTCTATATGAATTTTAAAGGGATCCATATGACTTTGAAAGGGATGAGCTCGTAAGAATTTAAAAGGGATCCATATGATTATAAAAGGGGTGAGACTGTATGAAATTAACAGGGATCCATACGATTTTAAGAGGGATGAGTTTATATGAACTCAAAAGGGATTCATATGATGTTTAAGGGATCCACATGATTTTAAAGGGATGAGTTTATATGAATTTAAAGGGGATCCATCTCTCCCAACCAGGCCAGCCCGCAAAAAGAAAAATACTTCCGGGGGACCAAACGTTTTATATTATACGGCATTCGGGCAGCTGTTGGACTGCCCCCTTTGAAATTTGATTGCCTGGCGGTACAGATCATTTTATAAGGAAATCTTAGCTTTGGGGCTGGCCTGGAGACTTAAGATTTCAGGGCCCGACAACCTCAGGCCTCGAGGTTTAGGAAGCCTCAGCCCTTAGGCCTCTGGATCCAAACCCAACTAGCCCGCAAAAACATATAATTCCGGGGGAGCAAGCGTTCATATCATACGGCATTCGGGCAGCTGCTGGACTACCCCCTTTGAAATTTGATTGCCCGGCCTCGGTACAAAAGCATTTATGAAGAAATCTTAGTTTTGGGGCTGGCCTGGAGACTGAAGATGTCAGGGCCCGACAACCTCAGGCCTCAAGGTTTGGTCTCTTAGGCTCAGTTCAGAAGCGATTTCTAGACAACAACACCATTCAACAGCTTCGCCGAAATTTTGCATCGCCCGATTTTTCACAATTCCAGGGAGCCTCCTCAAATAGACCCCCCTGAATAGTTTTTGGATTCTTTTTCACAATTCCGGGGGGGCACACTAATCAGGATACAACAGCAAGGGCACTTGCTGAGAGCGGCATGCTAGTGCAACACACAAGTGATGACAGCAAAGGCTAAAGAGGCGTGGCCTGCACATCCGAAGCAAGCCCGGAAGACGTCTTCAGACCTTAACAGCTCGGGTGTCGGATGAAGCCCCATTGGGACCGCATCGGCAACCGCAGTTCATGAGGTCGTGATTACGTGTGAACCTGTTGAAACAATCAAGCACGGATGATAAGCATGCATTGTAATGGCACTGTAGCTGTGAGCAAGGCAGGCCAGAAGTGCAAGCTATGCAGATGCAGCAAGTCTGGCTCACGCTGCACATCCACTCCTGCAGTTGTGCCATCTTGCGAAGCTGGCAGGTGCTTCGCCACTCTCCAGAAGCGATACATCTTCCGCGGATAACACGAAGCCCGTGAGGTCCAAGTCTTCCCGGATGTGCTGCTCACTGCTTGCGCCAGGTATCACTGCCACCCCTTGATCCAAGGCCCATCGCAACAACACCTGTGCATTCGTCTTGCCATACTTCTGCGCGATCTTCGTTGCAGATTCTGCACGGCCTTTGTTCTGAGAGCCGCCCAGCGACCCGTAGGCCGTCACAGCAATTCCCCTGCTCTGGCACCACCGAACGAGCTCCCGTGTCTCAGCTGGGACCCATGGATGAAACTCGAGCTGATTGACCGCAGGGACCACGCCTGTGCGCGAAATGAGGCGTTCCACTTCATCACGATTGTGGTTTGAGACACCAATGCTTTGCACCTTGCCAGCCTGCTGTGCTTCAATCAAGCCACGCCAAAGGGACTCATCCCGCTCAGGGCCTATTCCCCAGCCATCTCCACCATGAAGCAGCATGAGGTCAAGGTAGCTGAGGTCTAACTGCTCCAGGCTTTTATTCACTGCCTTCAGAACATCTGCCGCTGTGTTACAGGCGCGCACCCTAACTTTCGAAGTCACCCACAACTCCTCTCTGGGCACCATGCTTTGCCGGATGGCCTCTGCTATGTCTAGATGGTTGCCGTAACCTTGTGCAGTATCTATCAACCTCCCACCAGCTGCCAGATAGGCTTTGGTAGATGTTATCAGGGGCTGTCCCTGAGCACTTTCTCGGCAGCAGGTGCCATAGCCAACAGCGGGCATGGGCTTGGAGGAGCCCGAGATCTTTAAGGGAGGCGGTTGTGACAGCGCTTTGGCTGACTTGCAAAAGAAGCCAGAGCCCCCACAAATGACGAAAACCAAGCACGAACGACGCCACAAGCCATCCTCTTTGCCAGCCTGTGTCAAAGGCAGACTCCAGTGGTGGACAGACTCTGCTCGTGCCACAGTGGATGGCGCGTATGAAGTGCGAAGGCTGCGAGGGATCGCTGTTCTCACGGAGCACAGGCCGCCAGCAAAACAGAGCAGTCTGAGCAAGCCGGCAAAGAGCAAACCACACTTACACAACGAGCGACCGAGATACAATGCCATCTTCAATATTGTGGCGTATGTTGCCTCGTGTTCCCGGTATCAATTCGCTTGAGCCATTTAAAATTTGTCTTGCAAAGTTGATCGGCACCAGCCACAAAGATCCGTGTCACGTATCCAAGCAAAACACGCAGCTTGCCCCGGAAGAGCTTCTTGTCGCCGTATGACCTGGGCTTCCCAAGCTGCAAATGTTGCGACAACTGTGACGCTGTGTCCGCATCTAGCCAAATGTGACCAGTTGCGGACCCAAGAAAAAAACTTGGAAAGTGTCGAAGCTGAATGCCTGCTGAATGTGTTGCACAAGCTGTTAAAGGCTCACAAGCTGAAGGGCGGTGAGCGGACTTCAACCCGACCGCCATCGAGCTGGATCCTGCAAAGGCACGTCTTTTGGAGCCATGCCGATCCCCAAAACTGAGTCTCAAGCAAGTCTCAAGGGTTCTTCTCAAGCGTACTGGAAGCGTACTCGCACAGGCTTTGCCCCGTCCTCCAGGTCGTTCCGCTCGTGTCGCGAAGCAGATTCCCCACCTCAGCGCACAACGGCACAAGGCCTCCCGAAGTTAAAGAGCATTTACGGTTCATGAGCGAAGGCAAAAAGTTGCAATTTCCGACACTTGCCGCTACGCTCACTCCGCTTCGAGCCTGAAGCCGCCCTGCACCCACCCAAACAAAAACAATGCCCGCAAGACACAACGAGTTCGCAGTGCCCTTCGCTACAGTTCACTACAAGCTTTGTGCACAGTGGCAAAGCTCCAACTTCCGAACGTACTCGACAGAACAAGGACAATCCTCGCCAGGCCTGGTCTGGTCGGGACCGCGCTACTCCAATCCTGTCAGACTGGCACGCATCTGAAAAACGTGATTGGTAATGGCAGCAGCTCCGCTCTGTAGCACGTGATAGCTAGAGCAGAGGAGTGGCGAATGCAAAAGGGGCGTAGGTTTAGGGCCATCCTAGTATCCGATATTCATGCACAAACCATGGCATAGAGATGCTTCGCATTGCAAGTACATACACTAGTTGTTACAAGAGATGGGCGAGCTCAGTACAGGCCGCATACGCACTGGGTGCGGCTGCTGGTGCAGATTGGTTACTTTATAAGGGAACCCAAAAAGGATAAAGGGTACCACTGAGCTACCAAGACAACGCCTAAGCACTTAACCAGGTCCTACGGTCAGCCGTCCGTATACTATGTACATCACGCTGCCGTCATTCGGCTCAGATGCGTTCTTCGACGATTACCTCTTCTCAGACCCCGAGAACGGCACAGCACCACAACACTCACGAAAAAAAATCATACTCAGGATCGTACCCCCCCCCCCCCCCCCCGCACAAAAAAACAACAACAACAACAACAACAACAACAACAACAACAACAACAACAACAACAACAACAACAACAACAACAACAACAACAACAACAACAACAACAACAACAACAACAACAACAACAGCAACAACAAAAGCAGTAGTAAGTCAGCAGTGCTTCCGGTCCATGGAAGTGCCATGGAGGTCTAGCACATGTCTACTTCCCCCGTATACTAACAGTACTTAACGGGTATTCTAGCACCCCCTGTTTAAAAAAGGAAACCTATGAAGGACTGTTAGGATAAGGGGCAACGTCACAAATGTAGGGTATCTTCCTCCCCCTCAACCCTTTGCTCCCTGCGAAGCATTCTGATGTCTCTGTGGCTTCGTACTTTTGTCCATCTGGGGCCTTCTGCGGTGCCGTGCCAGACGTGAACATCCCGACATGACATGGCAGAACACATCCCTGTGCAGACACACTTTCCGGAGCCCCGAAGGGCTCCGAACGCGCTGAGACTCGTTGTGTTGCGTCTTAACTTCGAGATATCCGAATATTGTCGAGATGGTCAACGTAGGGCAACGTAGGGCAACGTAGGCCCGTGTGCTGTGACCGTGGTGCCAACCTGTACGCAATGCAAGGATTGGCCGAAGGCAGAGGATCGCTCTTTGAGCCAGCTATGTCTGTGCCGTCTGTTCCCAATCAAGTAATATAAAGTAATCAAGACAACGATCTCCAATATTGCTGACGTATTGATGATCCAGCAAGAGCGACCGCCGTGATCGAAACTGATGAAACCCTGCTTGTTGGTCTTTTCTTTTCGTGTCTTTGCGAGCAAAACGAGCTCGGCCAAGCCCCGCTGCACATTGGCACTACATTGGCACAGTCGTTTCGTGTGCGGCCCTGTGAGAACTTCAAGGTCGAATGATTCTGACGAGCTCGACATCGTAGTACAGCGTTGAGCCGGCAGGTACTGTCCGCACCTCAGAATCCTCATCTCCTGACAAGCACAGCAGAATGGCCCACACATGGGCACAAGACATCCAATAACCAGTAGAACATGCTCAATTTCCGCAACATCTCCTTGGAAGGATGCTTTGCCCCCTCCAAAGCTGAGCTCAGGGGGCTGGACGAAACGTCCCTCCACACACAGCATGGTGGCAAAGCGAACTGGAAGGACAAACGCAATACATTTGCACCAGCCGCAGCTTCAAGTAGGGGCTGCCGAACAGCAGTAGTAAACAGCAACACTTGATTGCTTGCCTATCTTTACCGGCTCAAGAGCTGCCTTCTCGCCCACCTTCATCAACCGCAATGCCTTTCATGAGGTCGCAAACGACAATTGTGCAATGGCAGTCGCTCATCGCAAGCCTCTATCTTTACTTTGTTGCTAGCCTTCAGCTGCCGCTCCCCAACACGCGTGCTGGGGGGCTGTTGAGTCTTTGGCTGTGATTCTCAACACGGAATCTCCACTCTAGTGCTCCTAGGCGGATGACAGCTGCGCCTCCCACATTGCTGCACCAAAGGTATCGTCAATATTGCACTCGATCTCCACGTAGTCCTGTCCCGTATATCCCGGTTGTGTTTACACTGATGCTTCCCCGTGCTGCAGTTCGCAAAAGCTATCTATAAAATGCACAATATCTGAGGTTCGATGCACCTGGCAGGCCACGGTCCTTCTTCACAGGGCGGCGTGCGCCACGCAGCGCAGAAGAGTCGAACACCGGCCCGTCAAAGCCGTCGACATGCCCCGTGAACCTGAACTCGCTGCTCCGGTGCTATGCACGTGCCCTAAAGACTCTAAAGCGGGACTCTCGGGGTGTTGGGGCACTAGCGACTCAGACCGTCACCTCAGCCACACCTTCGCGTAGGATCGAACCTCAAAGTCATATGCGGCATACGGGCATAATCTGACATCTTTACCGGAGGCTGACTTCTCCGAGGCACCCTCTCAACAATTGAGTCAACTCATGTGAAATCTACCAAACAATTTTTTTAAATACTAATAATAATGATAATAACAATAATAATAATGACCTTGCGAAAAGGCATCACGAGAACACCCCACATAGTGCGCCGAAGGAGCCGGGCCATCTCGTGGTGAGGTGCCCTCGGTGCCTGTAAGAGTCTAGGTGCATTTTTTGTGTGCACTGTTGTCGTATAAGGTTCATTCTTAAGACGCAGCGTGCAACGAGCGTGCCGCATACAGCGTGCCACGGCTTGTGCCTGCTGAAAGCGTGGTGTAGCTGAAGCCGTCCGGTCTGCTGACCTTTACTGCCCGCAACATCATCCTTCCGGGAAGCTGGCGCAGCGCAGCACGTGCCTCGGCCGCCACTGCCGGGGGCACAAGGTAATAGAGCCTTGCGCAGCTGTGAGGTCAACAACTTAGCAGCTCAAGGCGGGCAAACACTATCCATGAAACATTTGCGACATGTCCAGACAACCCGTGGCAGAACGACCACGAACTATCCTCACGAGAGAGCTGTGCTGCTCAGGCGCGCCGCTCGGCGACCAATGGCGAATGCAGATGGCCTCGCCTCTGAAACGCTCCCACATGGTGATCGTCAATGATAGTCAGCGATACCAGCGATAGTCAATGATGGTGATAGTTTGCCGGCAACATCGGGTTTGAGGAAATATTCGAGGCCCAGCGCGCCAGGAGCAGAAAATGAAAACCCATGCACCAGATACTCAATCCGCTTTACCTTCACAAAGGCCCCGGCAAAAGCCACCAAGAGCACAATTGAGACAGCCCATGCACGCCTCAAATCATCAACAACAAAGTGATGACATGATGGCGTGGCCAAAGTCTGTGAAACAAGTCGTCGAGACATGCGAAGTGCGCGCCCCGTGATACAGTGTGCAACTCTGTATTCTGTATGTAAGGACGTAGAACACCCAAGCCGACAGTCCTTGCAGCAAAGGGGCTGATGCAAACGGGCAATGTCTCCGAGTTGACTCCGCTTGCGACACGGACTCAGCGCCATGATGTAACAAGCCGTTGGATCTCTGAGAAGGTCAGGTTCTGCAATGCTGTGATGCTGGCAAACATGGGAGCCGTCACTAATCAAATTCCTTAGGGTCCAAAAAGAAGGACAAGAGTGGCTGATAATCTCATTGGAGCTCACGAAGCCTGAGCGGCAATTCTTTTGCAGACGTCTGAATCAAGGCACGGGCCATTGCATGCAAAAGAGCGATGCGAGTTGCGTAACCGTAACAATGACAAGATAGCTGTTGCAACCCGTTGCAACTTGTTTGCGTCTGGCGCACGCACGTGCACAATTGTGCACGCCACGGATATGGTATGAGGCCAGATCTGGACAGATCCATACGAAAAGTTGTACGGGGCGGTTCGCTTCCAAGCAGTAATGCCCCATGCGAAAATCCTGTCATACACTGCCCTGCAGTCACAATCTTTTGTTGCAAAATAGGCTACAATGGCTACAATGCAGCAAACCATTCACTTTTTGCCTCGGACTTGGCTTTCTCATCTTCAATGATCTCAACCACTTTGTTGGAGGCCTTGCCATCAAACACCGCTGCGATGCTGACGTCGGCCACCAAGTCCCGAGACACCTCTCCGCTGTTCAATGTGTCTTCTTTGGCCACCAACCTTGATGCGTCAAGTACACAACTCAAACAGTGCTGCCCTGAACGTCATTGTACGTCCACATGCGATGCGCAAAAAGCAACCAATCACGAAGTAAAGTATGTTCAGGGACGGCTGTTTCGGAAAAACATTAGTAAGGAAATTAGTTGTAACTACACATTGTTGCCTCATTTCAAGCAACAGGTTGGTCTCTGGGGCGGTGGATTTAAGACCACCTGGCCGCACGATTGTGTAGTCGATGCCAGATGCACGCAGGTATTTCTCTGCTTCCAGCTTCTCATCCAGCACGTTGCCAAACGCATTCGTAACTTGGAAACCAGGGCTGTTTTCCTGTCCCCAAGCTCGCGCATTCGTCAAGATGGAAGACACAAGTACGATTTTGCTGACCCCGGATTTTTTGGCAGCATCTACCAAGGACTTCGTTCCCAAGTTGTCGACCGCATGCGCGTCTGCTCCCATAGCGAAAGGGTTCGATGGGACGAAACCTGTCGCAACAATGAGCGCGTCGCACCCCGTCAAAGTCGCTGCCAGCTTGTCAACAGAATCCTTCGTGACGTCCAAAGGCTTCAAAGATACCCCTTTCGTGTCAACTGCCTTGACCTCATCGATCATTGCTCCACGGATGGTAATGGACGACTTGCTCAACTCTTTTTCGGCTTTGGCGGTATCTCGGACTCCTCCAATTATTGAGACATCGCCCATTTTTGACAGTTTTTCGACGATGCGCCTTCCAGTTTGCCCAGTTGCGCCGGCCACCAAAATAGTCTTGGGTGCAACAGCATATGCGGTTTCTGCCTGCCCGGTTCCAACCGTAGCGAGGGCCATGAACACGTTTCGCCTGCTAAGCGGTGCTTCCAGATCAGCCCCGCAATCAAGCGAAGCTGCCGTTTTGGCACGTGTTGGTTGCGACTGCTGTGCAAGGAAAAGGTGCACGTCACTCTGCCAAGCTTGCCACAGCAGCAGCGCTGCAAAGCCTAGCAGCACTGGCGTCACATTCCGACGACGAGGCCCCATGCTTTCAAAAGGCTGCTGCACGCCGTACAATAAGATTGGTGCTACCTGCGCTGTAACCAACATCCGTGGCATTCAAAACATGCATTTGCCAATCCTCACAAATGCAGTCAAAAAATAAGCACTCACAAGCACCGTGTGCCACCGCAAAATGTTTTTTCAATTTACCTTGAGCAATCGCTCTTGGATGTTCGCGAGAAGACTGTCTGCGCAAGCACCGTGTTTCATATACAGGCATTCACACAAACTCACACATTCAAATTCATTCAAACACGAATTTCAAGCCGTCAATCATATTACCAGCTGATGGCCAACGATTTTACGTCACTGCACTTTCAGAACAACGACAATGAATCCCAGCGAGTTATCAATATGCGCCACGTTGGTTCAGTTCTACGTTGCCCGTTCTTGGTGATCCTCTTGTTATTATCTTTTGTATACCTTCACTGTAATGTACTGGTAGAACAGTGTTGCAACGTTGCGCCACCCCAAACAGCTTGCCGTCACAAACGGTAAAGTTGTCAAGATGAAACTTTGCACTGTGAAGTTCAGGGTCGCTCATGTCACTATGCTTGCATCACGATGAATGTTCATGCACTTGCAACGCAATGAGAAAAACTTCTAATTCAGAAGCTGCGAAAGATACGTCAATGCATGGTCTTGTACACGAAATAACGACAACGAACGTTACTCCTTGTAAGAGACCGCAAACGCGCTCGCACACATTTCGTTCCTGTTTCCACTTCGGTGCCAGAAGACAACCCCTTTTACTCGACGACGCTCATGAGGTTCGCAACGAACCGATTTCTGGAGTACCACAATCTATGCAACTAAAGGAACTGTACTCTCCCAAACGCGCTCCACAAGGGAAGGAAAGGCGGGAACTTACATCTCCAGCAGAAGTCGCTGCAAGGCTTTACGCTACAGAGTCTTACACATGCTCCATGTGAGCAGGGTACGTCAAGCTCCAAACACCTGCAGCGCACCAGCAGCATTGCAAGCGGACGCCTTCGGGGTTAATGTAAGCGTTACCAGGTTCCCAAAGAAGGGAACCCAACCGTTCTGCTCTCCACTTTGCCCTGCAATTAAGCGCCGTGTGTGCGGGGCAGATTTCTGCCTAACAGTTTGTTTTGGTCATGGAACCAGCAAAACAGCATGCCCAGTAAAACGGCGACCGGGCACACCCCCCTGCCCAGTAAAATTGCTACCTTTGGCCCGATGGTCGCCGTTTTACTGGGCAAGCTCTGGTTAAAAAACCGACCTTGCCCAGTAAAACGGCGACCTTCGGGGTCCAAGGTTGCATTTTTACTGGGCAGGGTGGAAAGGTCGCCGTTTTGCTGGGCAAGGTCGCCGTTTTACTGGGCAAGGTCAATTATTTTAACCCAGACTGGGTCTTTCCTGTTGGGAGAAGGACTCGAGATCCGATCTACAGTTGTGGCAAGCAAGGTGTAAGGGCATTTTTGGCATAAATGCGGTTTTCATACATTCCTGGAGCGGTCTGTGTGCTTGCACATGGATGCTTAGAAAGCATTGTACCAGAAGTCGTGTTGCTTCCATTGCCCAGCAATGCGTTTATGACGTGCGTGTCCTCCTTATGGGTGCTGATTGCCTTGTCATCTCAAGTGGTATTGGAACCTACCGGCCTTCTGCCGGCGCTGAGAACTTCTTTCCAAGCGCTCTGAGCAAGGTTCGGGGGGGGGGGGTTCGAAGCTGGGTTCAACCCAGGTTCGAACTCCCGGCCCTCCGGGGGGGGGGGGGGGGGGGGGGGGGGTGGGAACAACAACATCGAGAATTTTTTTTCGAGTTGAGCGAACAAAAGCGATCCACCGTCTTGGTGTTTGGGTTGTGAAAACCGTGCCTCTGTACTGGCACTCCTGATGGCCCTCTTGGCCCTATGGTACAGGGGGAGGAAAGCACCTCCTCCTAGGCTACCATCCTCTTTGGGATGCTACCAGAGGTTGTACCTCAGGAGAGAGGATTGAACCTCCTGGCAAAAACACCTCAGGTTTTGGTGCAAGGGGTGCAAACCGTGAGGGGAGGGCCAGGGGTGCTCTCTGGCAGCGAGGATGAACCTCTGCTTTCATCCTCTTTGGGATACTACCAGAGGCTGGTACCTCACGAGAGGTTAGGAACCTCCTGACAACAGTTCCCTCAAGGCCTTTGATGCACTTGGTGCAGGCTGACAGAGGGAGGCGGTCAGGGTTCCGCTCCGGTAGCGAGGATGGTACCTCTTGCCTTTCCTCGCTGGGAGGATGCTAGGCTGCATCAGCTGGTGGCTCCCTCAGGGGGACCAACTCCCAGCGAGGCTCTTCCATGATGTTGCCGAGGGGTCGTGCTAGCCCATAGTCCGGTGAGGGCAACTCATATAGGACTTTCATGTCAATGAGAGCCTCGACAAACACCATGTCCATGTTCTTTAACTCCCACAGCAACAGGCTTGCCAGCATGGGGACGCTAGCATGGTGGAGGCTGACCCACCTCCTGACTTTGTTGCTTAGGGTGGGGGAGTCTTGGTCGAACCACCGGAAAAAGGAGACGAGCCGGGTTTGGCTGGGGAAACCGTAGTGTTCCCTTGTGCCCCAGTTGGCTACGTCCAGGGACGTTAACCGGTGGTACTTGGGCATTCCCAAGTACCCCCAGTTATGCTCCCCTTGATCCCGGGGATGGAGGTACCCCTCCGGAAGGCGTAGTCCTGACCAGAAGCACAACATAATGCACATCTGGAGGAACGAACCGTCCGGTGTTGGGCAATTTTTTTCCGAGTTGAGCGAACTAGTGCGAACCACCTCCTTGGGTTGTGAAAAACCGTGCCTCTGTACTGGCACATCTGATGGCCCTCATGGCCCTATGGTACAGGGGAGGAATATCACCTCCTCCTAAGCTATCATCCTCTTTGGGATGCTACCAGAGGTTGATACCTCATGAGAGGATTGAACCTCCTGGCAAAACATTCCTCAAGGTTTCTGGTGCACTGTGTGCAAACTGTGAGAGGAAATCGGCCAGGGGTGTGTTCTCTGGCAGCGAGGATGAACCTCGACTCCATCATCCTCGTTGGGATGCTACCAGAGGGTGATACCTCATGAGAGGATTAAACCTCCTGACAAAAATTCCCTCAAGGCCGCTGGTGCACCTGGCGCAGGCTGTTAGAGGGGATCGGTCAGGGGTGGTTTCTCTGGTAGCGAGGATGACCTTCACTTTATCCTCACTGGGAGGATGCAACCTCCTAGGTTGCTTCAGCTGCCGGTGCCTTCAGGGATTTTGCACAGGGGGTCTGCTGCAACTTGGGCTGTCCCTTGCACCTGCTGAAAGAGGCTGCGGATGGCATTGGTTGGCTCGGGCTTAAACTGCGCCTTGCACCTGGGGTCTTTTTTAAAACTGCATGCAACTGAAAGTTTTTGCGAAACATTTTTGGTCTTCAAGGACAACTGTCCACCACAACCTTCGCAGACCCACAGTTGTCTGTCCCCTAGCAGTTTTAAAACATGTGTAACATGTACCCCTTCAACCGTCACTCTGCCTTGGTGTGTGCATTGGTGCGCTGCCAGTGCTTCCAAGGTTTTGCGGTTCTTTGTGTGCAGGAGTTTAAGTTGACACTGAGCACACCGGAGGTTGAGACCTTCCCATTCCCACGCATGCACAGGTTTGGTCCGGACCAGCTCCTGGAACCATTCCTGTTGGGTGGTAATGTGGCCTCTCCCTATGTTGGAGCCAATGCGCTTTTTGCAGGGCCTGGAGGTGGCCTCGTTGCTCTTGCGAGCCTGCTTTTCCTGCAAGAAGACCTTATACACAGGGTGCTGATTTTCCCCAATGGCAGTAAGGATCTTTTCCGCCCTGCTCGCCAGGAATTCTTGAGCTTTTTTGCTGCAATGGTCCTGGTACTGACTGGCTGCCCGGGTATCAGGGTGGGCCAGCTCGGCCGCTTTTTCCCCACACAGCTTGTCCGCCAGGTCATTGACCTGCTGTCTCCACGAGTTTTCCGCACCCACCTTCCGGAGGAACTCCTCCTCTGAAACATGGGACGGAACCCATTTCATTTTGAGGCGGTTGACATCTGTGGCTTGCAGCTCCCACCAGATGTCACCGTGGGTCTTACCCGGCTTTGGGCTGCGGACTCTTTTCGGGACACCGAGGCAGTCCAGTGTCGTGTCAATAGGGCCTTCGGTATAACGGGCCAGTTGCAAAACTGCATACAGCTCCCCCCGAAAAACCGTCTGTGGTCCAGGGACTTGGCCTACGATTGCTCCTACCTGGACGTAGTCTTGGCCCTGTTTCTTGCAGGCTACCACTGCATATGCCACCTGCCGGAGTCTCGGGTCCGCCGTGTAGGGGCCACCACTAGCATCTGTGCCATACACAAGCTCCGGGTCGCTGAGGGGCTCTTTGTCAGCCCATATACCCAAAAAGATGGGATTGTCCTCCTGTGGAGGTTGTACCTCCCATTCGGGTTTGGGCGGGAGGCCCCTGGTCCACAGCGATCTCGGGCCTCGGGCCCTGCCTTCTTGGAACCATGTTGGCAACTCCCAGTTCTAAGCTTCCCACCAGGCACAATCCAAGAGCACATGCTCCCAGTCCGCTTCCTGGTGGCATCGGGGGCACACTTTGACAGCAGAGTTTTGGCTGCACACCAAGGCACCCTGCCAAACACATCTCAGGGCAGCTGCTTTCGTGGTTCGCCCTTCTTTCTTAAAACCCCCCAGCAGTTTCCTCCCTACCGTCCAGTCGACTCCCTCCTTTAGCTCAGGGGCAGCGAGGCCGGTGGCGATGCGGCGGTCCACGTCTTTCTGATAGGTTTGCTGGAGGAGGTCTAGGACACGACACTCCTGCTGTGGGGTGTGCATGGTGTGTTTGGTGCCGTGGGTGTCCAGCCACTCATCACTGCCTCTAGGCTGCCAACCCAGGTCAAGCAGGTATGCAACTGTGGCTGCCAGAGGGCCCCTTACCATTTGCCACCTGCTGCCGGCTTCTTCCAGCTTTTGGACTGTGAGGCCCCAGGTTCTTTCCAGCAGGTCTTCCTTGCCGGCCCACCTCTTCTTGAGCTGGAACCAGGCTTCAACTTGCTGGACCATCATGGTGCGACCCGGATCCTGGTACTTGTCTCCTACAGAGGACAGAGCCACCTCTAGGTTGCCCATTTTCTGTCTGCCACACTGTTCAGCCAGGGCAGTCCGGAGCTTCTGTCTCCGGGTGGGTGGCATTCCCTGGGCTTGGTGGCCCCAAGTAAGGACGGAGGCAACCCCTCCTCTGAAGAGGCGGACCTTGGCGGGCACACTCGGGACTCTCAGTTGTTTTAACTTCTTCTGTCTTTTGCCCGCTTTGTGCCTTCGGGCTCTTCCTTGACCCTTCGGACCCGACCCAGGGCACAGTCCAGGCCTAAATCCTTCATGCTATCACAGATAGCTGGGTCCCCATCTTTGCGCAGCTTCTGTAGCTCCCTTCTGGCTTCTGCAGTGGTGCACAGGAAGCCTGTTTTCTTAAGGGACAGACGGAGGTCGCTACCTTCCAGAAGCCGGCGAAGGGTTTTGTAACCTTCATAAACCGCAAAAGCTGCCTGCTCAGGATATCGTGCCTCGAAATCCGCTCCGATATCGTCCACCCAGGTGTCTAAGGCGGTGATATTTCGGAGCTGAGCGGCTTCTTGCATTATGGGTTGGAGGTAAACCCTTGCCATCATTGTTGCAAACGGGCACCCTGCGAGGATGCCCCTCCCTCGCAGGGAGGATCCCCTCCGAAAGGAGATCCTCTGCCACAAGATATCTCGTTCCCCGGTAGACTTGCAAGACCAGGAGGGCTATAGCTGGCGGGAAGCCGGTCGCCACTATTCGCTCCTCCAATTTGGTCCAATTAACACTGTCATAGAAAGTCTGCAGGTCCAACAGGACCGCACAGGCATGTTTGTTGGCCGCTCGGCTAACCTCTCCTCTAAGGAGTCTCTGCATGCCTGTTTCTAGACAAGTGTTACCCGGGGAGGCTTTATCGCATGGGAACCTCTCTGCAGTTTCTCGCATCCATTTCTTGACGACCTGTGCTCTGCAGAAGCACCAAAGCCGGTAGGTGATGGATGTGAGGGTTATGGGCCTTTCTATGTCAGCATTTTTGGGCAGGAGTGCCACATGATGTGCCTGCCAGTGCTGTGGCGCCACTCCTGTGGTTTCAGCCAGGTTCAGGACTTGGGTGAGCTGCTCATAGGCCGGCCCAGGGAGGTTTTTGAGGGCAGCATAGGTGAGCCCATCAAGACCTCCTGCCTTGTCGGTGACATTCTTGAGGATGACCTCGAGCACCTCTGCTGTTATCTTGAACAGCGGGGAGGCTTTGGCTGCATCAAGCAGGGTTTGGCTGATCGGAGGGGAGCATTCTACCTCTCCCCAAATTGCGACCCACTGCTTCCTCCTGGCCCCTGGGCGCTCTTCGCCTGGGAGGTTTTGGAAGGGCCGATCTAGGACTCTCTCACTCTTTTTGAGAGAACTGTAGAGAGGTCTCATCCCTTTCGCTAATCCCGCTTGGAGCCAGTCCTTGTATTGGGCCTGCTGCTCCTTGGCTCTTTGCATCTGGAGGGCCGCCTCCTTGTGCCTGGCAGCGACACTCAAAGACCGCCACTGTGGTTCTGTTGCTGAACATTGCTTGTACAGTTCTGTGAGGAAGGCAGTTCCTTCAGCAATGTCTTGACAGGTTTGGAGGGGGCCTAGGTCCGGTAGGTGCTGCTGGGAGGCGGGCACTTCCTCCAGGATTCTGGCCATTCGTGCCCACCAGCCCACTTCAGAGCCTTTGGGGGCAGTGGAAGGGCGCTGCAGGACTAAGGGTCCCCATTGGGCCTGCACACACCAACCTCTGCCTGTTCTCGGTGCTTCGTGACAGTGCTCCAGGCTGGTTGGGCACAGGTCCTGTCCATTATGGCGAAATGGGAGGGTTGGACCTCACGCCTTTCTTGGTTTTTGAGGTCTGCTGTGAGCTTCGGGAACTGGGGAAGCTTCCAGGACTTCCATTCGCTGGCACCGTCCTGGACTTTGAGGTGCAGGGCTGCATGTGGTTTCCACGGGACTGCCAGGGTCACAGACAGATCCACCAGGGCTTCCAGGCTCCTACTCACAACCCCAAAGTCCAGTTCCGCCCCATGGTTGCATGTAGCCTCTCCAGTGGCAACCATCCGCCCCCTCATTACCTGAATCAGTGTTGTGTCCTGAACTTCGGTCGGGTCCAGGTTCCAATCTCCCAGGATGATCCAGGGTTCCGGGAGGGTTCTTACGAAAGCCACTAGAGAGGAGAGCACCTCTGCATTCGTGGGACCGTTTAGGCCTTCCGTGTCCCTCAGGTAGAGGGACACGATCGTGTAGTCCCACCGTCTTTGTCTCAGGCCCACGGCTGTGTAGCCTGCCCCTTTGCATTGGTAGGTGGCTTTTTGCCACACTCCGCTATTTTTGGGAAAGGCACAAGCAGTGCCCCCCAACCTTGTGCCCTTGTCCGACAGGGAGGCCGGCTCAGCATAGAGATCCCATCCTAGGGATTGCAGTGTGGCTCTCCTGCCATGCAGCAGTTCCGGTGTGAGGTGGGTTTCCTGCAGACACACCACCTTGGCTTTGGAGGAGGTTACCCACTCCAGTGCCCCGTTGTTGAAACTGGTGACATTGGCGCTCATGATACTTAGATACTGGTCAGGCGAGGCGGAAGGTTTAACCTTCTCCTGGCTGGGCTCTTCTGAGTCGGTGCTCTCGCCGTGGGTAGGGTCTTCCTCTCGTTCCTGTTGACCCAGCACCTGTTCCGGTGTCAGGGACTCTTCCTTCTTTGGGAGCTCAGAGGCTATCACCTCCTTTGCTTGTTGAATGGCTTTCCCGGTGACATCCTCTCCTTGCTCTAGGGCATGCAGGACCATTCTGCACCAACCCCAGGCCAGGGAGTCCTCCGCCATCACCTCCTCTTGGGCTTCGATGAAGCTTAAAAGGGTGGCTTCCTTCGCCTGGAAGGGGCTTGCTTGATCTCCCAGGAGGCTGACCACCTCCTGCCATGTCATCTCCGAACCCAAGTCATCTGGGCTGCAGAGGGAAGGTCTCACCTTCTGGGCTTCATCTTTGCATTGTGGCGGGGGGGCGCCTTGGGTAACCAGAGTGATGGCTTCATTTGTTCGCCGTCTGCTGGTGCCTCATCATCTGTAAGGTCCAGCTTGAAAAACTTTGGCCCTGTGATCGGAACGCTTTCTGGCGACTCCTTTCCAGGCCGACAAAAGTGGCTGGGCTTCTGCCAGCCTTGCTCACAACCACTGCTGTCTGCAGTAAGTTGTTTCCCCAAGGCCTCCCTCAATCTTTTCCCATGTAGATTGATGTGAGCACCTTGCTTGTAATATTCAGCACACGCAACTAGGAACTGCTGGGCAGTTCGCAGCATGTGTTCCAGCCCTGGGCTGGGGTCGCACATTGGCTCTGTGGGGCCCTTGCTTTGGGGCTCCAGGCCCCACACGCCGAGTCCCGAGGCCACCGGGCCAAACCCCAGCGGGGCATTGGCATTTCCGGGAGGCATCCCCTCCTGGGTTTGCTCCTCAAGGCCCGGAGGGGTGGGGCCCTCCTGTGCGACGCCTCTTTGCTTCTCGCTCCGCTTTAATCTCATGGAGTTTCTTCTCTTGCTCCTCGTTGAGGCTTACCCCCAGTTCATGGAGGATGCTGTCGACCTCCATGTCCGCAGCGGATTCGCAGAAGACTTTCTCTTTGAGTAGGCCTGAGCTTGCCTCTACTGCCTTCTGTGCCCTCTCAGCTTGCTCATTCAGCACGATCATTTCTTGTAGAAGCTGCCTTAATGACTCCTTCGCCATGTCGATGCGCTTCTGCAGGCCAATCTTTTGATCAGCAATGTGCTTGAGCTTGCCGGCTGCGCTTTGCCAGCTTTGGCTGGCCTGGCTTGCAGCTTGGGAGGGCGTAACCTCCTGGCTGGCCTTGAGGCCTTTCAGGTAGGCTTTGACCTCCTCCGGCAGGGCGGCTTCATGCTTCTGGCACAGGTCTGTGAGGTCGTCCACCTCTTCCTTGACCTGTGCCTTGGGTGGTTTGTACCCTGCCTCCTGATTCGGCAGTGGGGTTTTCGGAGTCTTGGGCTTCTTTGGCGGCTGCCAGTAAGCAGCCTCAGCCACTGTGGGCCATTGTGGCTTCCACTGGCTCCAGTTCTGTCTCACCTTGCGAATGCTGTTTGCCCAGGGCGTTCTGCATTTCTTGCAGAGCATGTGCGGCTGAGCCTTGTCCGCCCAAATCCATCCTGTGCAGCTTTTGCCACTGCAACAGATGTACTCGCGGGGGGCCATGGCTAAGAGGAAGGCACCTCTGGGCAAACTGTCCTAGGCTGGCTACCAGGCTAGGAAGGCTGAGACCTCCGAAACTTCCCTCAGGCTACTCCTTGAGCCAAACCAAGGCTTGAGCCAAAATGGCTTGAGCCAAAATGGCTACGGAACAACATCGACATCGAGAACCTGGGTTTAACCTGGGTTCAACCTGGGTTCAACCCAGGTGCAACCTGGGTTCAACCCAGGTTCAACCCAGGTTCAATTTGTTTTTTCGAGTTGAGCGAACAAATGCGATCCACCGTCTTGGTGTTTGGGTTGTGAAAACCGTGCCTCTGTACTGGCACTCCTGATGGCCCTCTTGGCCCTATGGTACAGGGGGAGGAAAGCACCTCCTCCTAGGCTACCATCCTCTTTGGGATGCTACCAGAGGTTGTACCTCAAGAGAGGATTGAACCTCCTGGCAAAACCACCTCAGGTTTCTGGTGCAAGGGGTGCAAACCGTGAGGGGAGGGCCAGGGGTGCTCTCTGGCAGCGAGGATGAACCTCTGCTTTCATCCTCTTTGGGATGCTACCAGAGGCTGGTACCTCACGAGAGGTTAGGAACCTCCTGACAAAAGTTCCCTCAAGGCCTTTGATGCACTTGGTGCAGGCTGACAGAGGGAGGCGGTCAGGGTTCCGCTCCGGTAGCGAGGATGGTACCTCTTGCCTTTCCTCGCTGGGAGGATGCAACCTCCTAGGCTGCATCAGCTGGTGGCTCCCTCAAGGGGGACCAACTCCCAGCGAGGCTCTTCCATGATGTTGCCGAGGGGTCGTGCTAGCCCATAGTCCGGTGAGGGCAACTCATATAGGACTTTCATGTCGATGAGAGCCTCGACAAACACCATGTCCATGTTCTTTAACTCCCACAGCAACAGGCTTGCCAGCATGGGGATGCTAGCATGGTGGAGGCTGACCCACCTCCTGACTTTGTTGCTTGAGTGCTAAACTTCAAGTCGCTCTTTTTCCTTGAACCGGTAAAGGCGCTGTCGGTAAAACATGAGTCACAAATCCACACATGCTCATCAACCCTTTAGGTTGGTAGGTGGGGTTCCCAGGTAGTAGAAAAACTTTACACCCCGCCTTGATGTTGTGCGAACTGTAAGCTCAACATCACTCTACAGTAACGGGTTTGTAGAAACTGTACAGGTATGTCGTTGGGCTCATCTGGTATTGTGCGATGGCCTCGTTGTGCTCTCCCTATTGGAGTCCTTGCACTCGGTGAAAACTGTTCCCACTGCTTCCTCGTGGGTAACACTTCGCTCAGGTAAGCTTGTACTCGTTGTAGCTCACACTGTACGGAAAAGTGAAACATTCCATCATTCACTCACATGGTCCCGGGCCTGCAATTGCCACAAGGACGGTAGTGCAATCTCGCATGCACTGCTGCACTGTAAGTGAATCTCTCTGACCTTTGCACATCTGCACATGTAGGTCGGTGGTACCTCTTGCCATGAGGCGTGTACACATAATGGGGTTGTGCTCGTAGCTGTTCGTCCACATCCTGTGCCATAGGAATGATATTAACCATTCCCCATTCTTGAAATCGCCTTGCAAGCTCTTCGTCATTCACATGGATTTGGCTTGCTGGTACTGTACTGATTCCAGGCATCCCATTACCACTGCCTGTCGCTGAATCCTCTGGTGCATCACGGAAATACATATTGACTGCCCTTGCTGTACGTTGAACATCATCCTCATCGGGCGGACAATACTTTTGCACAAATCTTCGAATAGTGAATTCCTCCTGCGGTTCCTGTGGTCCTTCTTCCTGCGGTTCCTGTGGTACTTCTTCCTGCGGTTCCTGTGGTCCTTCTTCCTGTGGTTCCTGTGGTCCTTCTTCCTGCGGTTCCTGTGGTCCTTCTTCCTGTGGTTCCTGTCGTCCTTCGTTCACCTTCTGCTCGACCATGTAGAACAAGAGTAAAGCGAAAATTCCTCCTAGTAGCACACTGAAAAGAATAATCCATCCACTCACTTCCTTCACATAGATGAAAACAAATTCTCGTTCTTCTCGTTCTCGTCCTCCAAAATCGTCTGGTTGTCCTGCAATCTGAGAAATCATATTCACCATCATTGTCAAGTACATCGCTCTAGCCGTCTTGCTTCCTCGCTCACTCAACAAAGTTGCACGTAGTGCTCGAACTTGGCTTCGGCAAACTTCACCTGCCACATGTTCCATTGCTTCTTCTTTCCCATAACGCTCATGACTTTCTCCATTCCACACCATGGCTCCAATATGGTACATGAGAAATCTCCTTCGAGATACTCCTAAGCGCTTTGTATTCAAGTCGGCAATGTTTAATTTGGTAGGCACTGGCTTTGCTTTGAAGCTGTTGTTCTTCACCCCTCGCTGAAGCCATAATACTCTCAGATCGATATGTTTGAGTCCTCCGACTCCTGTTCGCATCATCCATTGTCTTCCCGCACTTGAATCCATCCGGATCTCCACGAGTAACTTTCCTGCAAGAAACATCCACAACTTCTTCAGTAACATCGCTTCTGATGCTCCTCCTGAGCATGCTAGCACTTCGGACTCTGCCGAACTTAAAGCTGTAGCTTTCTGGGTCCTGCTATACGAAAGTACTGGCACTGCATTCACACACACAATCACTGATGATGTAGACCATCTCGCTTCACGGTCTGATGCCCAATCTGCATCCGTGAATACTTCCATACTGTGTGTTCCTTTCTTTTCTTCGTCTTCTTCTTCTTGCTCTTCTCTTTGATAGATCGCATCCATCATCTTGTTTCCAACCTTTGTGTACTTCAGTAGGAATCCCAGTTGCTCTGTTCCTTGCACATAGAGCAAAGCTTGTTTCAAACAGGTTAACGCTTGTTCCGTTGGCTTCGACATCTTACTTGCCAAACACTTCGTCACATGCTGCAAATCCCATCGGTCTTGGGAAATGTACAACAGTGTTCCCAACGCTGAACGAAACTTCTTGCACTCGTTCTCCTCCAGTTCTTTGGAATTGTCCACTGTTCCAATCAGCTGGTGCTCTGGGGTTTGTCTTGGCTTTCGGTTCCCCAGCTTGTAGAGTCCTCTAAGCTTCTCGTAGTGCTTCTTCGACACTGTCACCAAAATTCCTTCTTCAAGGAACTCATAGGTCCTCTTCAGGTAATGAAGCTGTTCTCCCGATCCCCGGTGGGATGGGAACGGTCCCTCAACTGTGAGCTTGAAAAACTTCTCTAGCTCGCATATCAGCCATCTTCCTTCGCCTTTCGCACCTGCAACTAGCTCGTCGTCGACATGAATCGACACTGCAATCTTCTTCACTCGGTGCTTCAAGATTGAGGGTATCCCAACAAATTGCTCAAATCCCAAACGCTTCAAAATCTCAACCAAATGGGTAAACCATTGTTCTGCCGCTGATCTTTGCCCTGGCAGACACTTCTCCACTTTCCATACATGGTCTTCATCCAAACCAAGTAGTGTTCGAATCCACGGTGAGATATCAGCATACATCAGAGCTTTCTGCTTGACTTGCAAGAATGCGTCACGAATGTCAAGAACTGTAAGCTCCCAATTGTAGATGAGATGAAAAAGAAACATCATTCGCACTGCTGCGTGTCCTGACGTAGGACTAAAAGTCTCCTCCGTGCTCTGGGCTCCCGCACGGAATTCCCGACACACAATTCTGCATCTACGCTTCCAAACTCCATCTCTCTTTCTCCAATCGAAAACTGTCCTTAGTGTCAGAAACTTACCTTCCTCTGAACACTCTTCCTTCTTGATCGTCTTCACAACCTTCATGTTGGCGAGTTTGTCAAGTTCAGCTTTTCCTGCCTCTGCATCCAATCTTTCAAGTTCCTCTTCGCTGACTTTCGGTGGTCGATCCTCATCTTCTTCTTCTCCTTCACTATCCGCTTCATATTCCTCTTCGCATTCCTTCCAGACTCTTTCTTCCCAAAGGTCATCTTCATGATATCCTGTTTCGTCTTCCTGTTCTTCTACCTGTCCGGCGTACAACGGTGGAAATAGACTTCCTTTCGGACTTCCAGGATCAGCACTTGTAGGTGAACTTTCCGCAGTCTTTTGTTGCTTCGTTGGTGGCTCCTCAGCATCTGCTGTTTTACTAGCTTTCGCAGGTTCCTCTCTTCCTTCTCCTTCAGTTTCTCTCTTTTGTCCCCCGCCTTGGTTGGAATCCGTTGATGAACTTCGAGGTGTAGGTTGACCACTGCTCAGCAATAGATCACTGATTGTGTCATGCTTTGAACTTTCCACATCAGATCCTGCTTCATCTCCTGCTGGCTCTGGCTCATTTTCTCCTCCTTCTTTCTCTTTGCCTGGTTCTTCCACGATTCTCGGTAACGGTGCCGCATGCGCGGTGTGCCCTAGCCTTGGGGCTTTCTTCGTCCAAGGAGAACCCTGAAGTTGAAGGGTCTCACGTGCGCGCCACGCTGGTTGTGTGCGCCGCACAGATCTTGACGTAAAGATCCCATCTTTTGATGTAATCACGTCCATGTCCCGGTCGTCCTTTCCAACCCATATTCCTCCTGTCCACAAAGATCGATTCTTCACTCCTCCAGGCTTGGCCAGACCAAACACATACTCTCCGAAGGGTAAAATCTGCCCTTGGTATGGTCTCCCGTAGACCAATTGGAAAGCTGTACTCTGCGTCCCTGAGTGTAGGTGGTACCTGTTGAACAACCATGCTGCGTGGTGAATTGCCCACGCTCGTAAAGCATGATCTTCAGGAATCTTTTCCCCAATCCGATCCTCGACCATTTCAATCATCGTGAGGCTTTGTCTCCTGAGGTTCTGAATGTGGCGTTCCACTCTCGCTGTTCTTCCTTTGTGGTAGGGCTTGTTTGGATACTTTCCAGCCTTGTAGCCTAACTTTTGTCGTATTGCTACAATCAAATCCAGTAAGGCTGTTGTCGCTGGCTCCACATCAATCGCAAACAGAACTTCTTCGGAAATGTAGTTCATCTCGAGAGAAAACTTCACCACTTTCTCGGCCAACTTCTTCGTCGGTGCTTTCCCCGGCACTGGAATCGCCCACGAAAATCGAGTCCATGAATCAAGAATGATCAGACTCACACTGTTCTGACCCATGTACATGAAGTCCATCTGGATCACTGGTTTTCCTGGGTCTTCATACTTTGCTTCACTGCTTTGTGGGGTATGGTCCTGTTTCGACTTTGCTGCTGCACAGAAATCACACCATGGTTGCATTGGCATGTGGGTTGCCATATGCTCTTCAATCTCTGCTTCTGTCGGTTCGGGCACTCCGGGTCTTGTTCTTGCTTTGGGCCTTTGCTTCCTCAGCCTGTCTGCAACTTCTTCTGCGTCCTCATCTCTGTCTTCGGTGAGGTAGTTGCACAGTCTCCTGAACATCTTCACCTTTGACCCTGAGACGCTCAAACCCAAATACCGACAACCTTCTCGCAGCTTCTCAATCTCACTCGTTGCTGTGAGTGACTCTCCATTCACCACAATAGTACTTCCCATGTCGAGTTCCAACTCTTGGTGTCCTCCTGCCTTTCCTTGCTGCTTCACAACTCCTTTCGGCACTGGCACCTGCAACTCTTCTGGAGCTCCTCTTTCTCTTCCAAACCATTCTGGCTCCTCTTCCATCTTCTTTTCTTCCTCCTTTGGTGCTTCTTCTGGTGCTACCTCTTCTACCAAGCACTTGTCCAGATACTCTGGTGTCCTGTGCAAGAATGTGAGAATTTCTGATCGAAAAAGCAATCCCGGTATTCGATCTTCCAAGTCGGATTTTCGCTCGAGCAATTCCGTTGCTTCAATCACTTCCCATTCGTTGCCCACCTTCACGATGGTGGTCCTGTACTTCCAAGTACCTGTCGGCGGCTTTACAAACTCAAGTCCAAAATGGCGATGGACTGGCGTTCCATTCGGTAGAAGGCTCCAATCCTTCTCTGGGACTTTACCAAAGTCATAGGCCAAAGTCACCTTGACTGCCCTGACTTGCTCGACTCCTCTAACTTCCGCTGTCAATCTCAAGCTATTCCTCTGGTATTCCACAGGCACCCGTGCCTTACCATCGGGAGATACAAGTTCCCCCGCCTGGGTTTCTTCTCCCCAGGTCTCGCCCCCCTGGCGCTGTTTGCATCCCACTGACACAAACTTCCATCCATTTTTGAGTAGCCTTCCTAAAGACAGCAAGATGTTATTGGTGTCCGACAACACAAAGTCCTCAGTCACACTGCAGCTACTGAACTGCAAAACTGCTCGCCGCATACCTTCAACTCGCATCGCACCCCCTTGTGCGTCTTGCAACCTCAGAGAGGTTGGGGTCGAAACTTCGACGCCTGCATCCGACAATCTTCGTGGTAACAAACTCACATCTGCTCCTGAATCCAAGATCACCACATGTTGCTTTGTGTCCAACTGGACCATTCGCACATTGAGAGGTTCCGATCCTCCCTGACTCAGAGGTTCCAATCCTCCTTGATTCAGAGGTTCCAATCCTCCTGGAGGTCCCAATCCTCCTTGAACTCTTTCCAAGCTGTTTTCATACCATTGATACAGCTCATCACTCTCATGATCTTGTTTGTTCTCACTCTCATCCCCGATGTAGTAGCACTCTGGTCCTTGCACCTCTATCCTTCTGGTGAACCAATCACCTTCTTCTTCTGAAACTTCGCTAAGCTCATAGTGCTCTGTGCCGTCAGGTGGTGTGTTCGCAATGTGATGGAAATCAATGTTCCTCACTCTCCTTATCCTGTATTGGCTCGCACTCTGCGACGGAGTAACAGACTCGACTGTCGAGTGGGGTACCTCGGTGCTGGCCTCGCTCGCCTGCACTTCTCGAACATTGCGGTTTGGACACTCGTTTCCCCAATGTCCTCGCTGCTTGCAGAATCGGCAAACATCTCTGTCCAACTTCTTTCCTCCACCTTTCTTTCCTCTTTTGCCATGCTTTCCACCTTTCTTTCCGCCTTTCTTTCCTCCTTTGTGGAAACCTTTGCCTCGTCCTTTCTTTCCTCCTTTGTAGCTTCCTTTTCGTCCACCTTTTCTCCATTGGCGAAATCCTGCTCCAAAGCTTGACCACGAGTAGGATCCTTTTCCTCCTTTGTTTCCTTTGTTGCCTTTGTTTCCTTTTCCTCCTCCTTTCTCGTACACTGCATCCACTTCCATTGGTGCTGGTCCTTGATCTGCATTCGAACTGCTCGCTGTGTTCTGCAAGGTCTTTTGCTTCAACACCGTCTGGTAATCCCAAGTTTTGCTGCTTTGCTCGTATGAAAGAATCGCTTGCTTCACTGACATGTAGTTTGTTCCTTCGGGCATTGTCAAAGTAAGGTGGTCTCGAATCGCCCTCGGTGAACATCGAAGCAAAACTCCCATCAACAAATCTCGATCGTAGGTCTTTCCTGAAGCGATCTCGTACTCCCGAACAAGGTTTTCCAGTGAACCAATCTGCTCCACCATGCTCTTGGCCCCATCGAAGTTGGGAAACATCCCAATCGCTTGACTGAGGGTTAGAGCTCGTTGTTTGGTGGCTGGTTGGTATTCCCAAAGCAAACTTTGATAGAGACGATACCCACATCGCTCCCTGCTCCAATTTCGAGACAGTTGCGTTGCTGCTCCCCGCATATACGAAGTCAGTATGTGGTAAAGCTTTGTCGAAAGTTCTCTCTCCACTGTAGTGAGAGTCGAAACATCGATCGGCGTTGCTCCCAGACTTTCAATCATACTTAGAGCTTCTGAGTACTGCGAATCGGCAAAACCTAGCCAATTCAGAAACTGATGTTTCCAGGTTGTAAAATCCGGTGGATGCTCTCCCGAGGCTTGTGGGTTCCAAACATCTGGTGCCTTGATCGCCTTTGTCGCACTTTCAATCCTTCGGTTCAGATCATCCGAACTGCTTGCTTGTTGCTCCAACCTTTGTAGCGCACTCATTCCAACTTGGGTCGCCCTTGTCAATGCAGTCAGAATTTCAGAAAGTTCTGTGGGTTGTTGGGGTGGTCCATTCTGCTGCATCCCTTGCACTGCAGAAAACTGTAACACGACAAGCACACACAGCATCGCTCCTCTCTGTTGTTTTCTCACACAAGCACACGAACGCAAGTGATCTCTCCGTGCCCCTCTGCTCAAGCGCCTCCGAAAACATGAATGTTGCAATCTCCACAAACATGACTGACGACATGACTGCAAGTGTACTGTCGCTTGCAAACATCCAATGCACAACATGATCGCACCTGATACTCCAAGCATAAGCATCATTGCCATTGCTCCATTGTAATCGAATTGCATAGTCTTGGGGTCGTAGAGGTTCTTTGCTCCTGGAATACTGGTCCAAATCCACATCACCAATGGATCTCTTGCTCCATTCATAGTCTTGTCGGAGTAGAGGCTCTTGTTTGTACATAGGCCATAGAATTTTGATTCCTCCTGGTAGTCGATCTCTGTTTTCTCCTCCTGGTAGTCGATCTCTGCTTTCTCCTCCTGGTAGTCGATCTCATCGTCCTGACCAATCTCCCCATTCATCTTCCTCATTTCCAGGGTTTGGCTCCTCGCCCCTTTCTCGAATTCTTCTCCTTTCTGTTCTCCTCCAAGGAGAATTCGGGTAGAGCGTAGTGGCTTGCGTTGCTCCCACTCGCTTCGGTGGTGGTCCCTTTGGCTCTGGAGGTGGCGCCTTGCTTCCAGCAGGTCGTTCCTTCGGAGGTGGTCCTCTGGAACTGCTCCCTGGCTCATTTCTCGCATCTTCCATCCTGGGTTGTAGGGTCCCAGGCCCCGTCCTGGGTTGTAGGGTCCCAGGCCCCGTGTCTCGGCTGGAACTCGCTGTTCCACTGCTTTGGCTTCGCTGGCCGTACCTGGCTCGAAAGTATGCAACTCCACGAGCAAATTCCTTGGATTCCCTGGCTCTTGCTTCGTCTCCTGAAGGAATTGCACCGGCACGTCTTGCAGCATACTCTTCCTCATTCCGGCGGATGTGTTCCGCCACTGCTGCGTTGCTGGGTTCCCCGTCCAGCGTGTGAAGAGGAAGCTTCGTACCACTCGGCATTGGGTCCGGAGGTGGACACTCTGGAGCTCGTTCTTCTCCTGGCGGTGGACACTCTGGAGCTTGCTCTGGTTCTGGGCCCGCTGGTGGCGGTGGCCCTCCTGACTTTGGAAACCGAACTGGTTCCTGCAAGGCTCGTTCCCTTGCTCGCCGTTGGATCCTTTCCGTCTCTGCTGCAAGTGCAGAGAGTCTCTCCAGCTGCCTTCGCCTGCGTTGCTCAGCAGACACTTGCTGCTCTTGCAGCTCCAAGGCGATGTGCCCAGACGAAAGTGTCCTCGGCTCCCTTCTCGGTGTAGGTGGTGCCTCTTGGTACACCATTGTAGTTTCGGGGCTAGAGGAACTAGGACTCCCGATCTCCACTGGCCCGTCTGGTTCTCCTCATTCCAAGGGAATGTAATCTCTTCCTTCCACCACTGGTCGTTCGGGCTTCTTCTTCGGCTTTGGAGGCATATACCTTGGTGCACTTCCACTTCCTTCAGCTGAACTGCTTGCTGAAGATCCGTAGCCTTTTCCCATGCCAACACGGTGAATCTTGATCTCCTTTCTTCGTGGCTCCATTTCTTCTTCTTGTTCCACTTCTTCCATGGGCTCTGCGGGTTCCATCGGCTCCATGGGTTCTGTGAGTTCCATTGGCTCCATGGGTTCTGTGAGTTCCATGGGCTCTGTAGGTTCTGTGGGCTCCATTGGCTCCACAGCATCAGGGTTCCAACCCAAACCATCATCACGGCCACGAGGCATGGCTTCGGTCCCGGATGCACAGTGTGCTCCGCTACCATGCTAAACTTCAAGTCGCTCTTTTTCCTTGAACCGGTAAAGGCGCTGTCGGTAAAACATGAGTCACAAATCCACACATGCTCATCAACCCTTTAGGTTGGTAGGTGGGGTTCCCAGGTAGTAGAAAAACTTTACATTGAGTCTTGGTCGAACCACCGGAAAAAGGGGGGGGGGGGTTCGAACCTGGGTTCAACCCAGGTTCGAACTCCCGGCCCTCCGGGGGGGGGCGGGGGGGTCGAGAATTTTTTTTTTCCGAGTTGAGCGAACTAGTGCGAACCACCTCCTTGGTGTTTGGGTTGTGAAAAACCGTGCCTCTGTACTGGCACATCTGATGGCTCTCTTGGCCCTATGGTACAGGGGAGGAATATCACCTCCTCCTAAGCTATCATCCTCTTTGGGATGCTACCAGAGGTTGATACCTCATGAGAGGATTGAACCTCCTGGCAAAACATTCCTCAAGGTTTCTGGTGCATTGTGTGCAAACTGTGAGAGGAAATCGGCCAGGGGTGTGTTCTCTGGCAGCGAGGATGAACCTCGACTCCATCATCCTCGTTGGGATGCTACCAGAGGGTGATACCTCATGAGAGGATTAAACCTCCTGACAAAAAGTTCCCTCAAGGCCGCTGGTGCACCTGGCGCAGGCTGTTAGAGGGGATCGGTCAGGGGCGGTTTCTCTGGTAGCGAGGATGACCTTCACTTTATCCTCACTAGGAGGATGCAACCTCCTAGGTGGCTTCAGCTGCCGGTGCCTTCAGGGATTTTGCACAGGGGGTCTGCTGCAACTTGGGCTGTCCCTTGCACCTTCTGAAAGAGGTTGCGGATGGCATTGGTTGGCAACAACCCAGGTTCAATTTTTTTTTCCGAGTTGAGCGAACAAATGCGATCCACCGTCTTGGTGTTTGGGTTGTGAAAACCGTGCCTCTGTACTGGCACTCCTGATGGCCCTCTTGGCCCTATGGTACAGGGGGAGGAAAGCACCTCCTCCTAGGCTACCATCCTCTTTGGGATGCTACCAGAGGTTGTACCTCAGGAGAGAGGATTGAACCTCCTGGCAAAACACCTCAGGTTTTGATGCAAGGGGTGCAAACCGTGAGGGGAGGGCCAGGGGTGCTCTCTGGCAGCGAGGATGAACCTCTGCTTTCATCCTCTTTGGGATACTACCAGAGGCTGGTACCTCACGAGAGGTTAGGAACCTCCTGACAAAAGTTCCCTCAAGGCCTTTGATGCACTTGGTGCAGGCTGACAGAGGGAGGCGGTCAGGGTTCCGCTCCGGTAGCGAGGATGGTACCTCTTGCCTTTCCTCGCTGGGAGGATGCAACCTCCTAGGCTGCATCAGCTGGTGGCTCCCTCAGGGGGACCAACTCCCAGCGAGGCTCTTCCATGATGTTGCCGAGGGGTCGTGCTAGCCCATAGTCCGGTGAGGGCAACTCATATAGGACTTTCATGTCAATGAGAGCCTCGACAAACACCATGTCCATGTTCTTTAACTCCCACAGCAACAGGCTTGCCAGCATGGGGATGCTAGCATGGTGGAGGCTGACCCACCTCCTGACTTTGTTGCTTAGGGTGGGGGAGTCTTGGTCGAACCACCGGAAAAAGGAGACGAGCCGGGTTTGGCTGGGGAAACCGTAGTGTTCCCTTGTGCCCCAGTTGGCTACGTCCAGGGACGTTAACCGGTGGTACTTGGGCATTCCCAAGTACCCCCAGTTATGCTCCCCTTGATCCCGGGGATGGAGGTACCCCTCCGGAAGGCGTAGTCCTGACCAGAAGCACAACACAATGCACATCTGGAAAAACGAACCGTCCGGTGTTGGGCGGATGGGGGCCACCATCCGCTCAACTGTGAAGGCCCTCAGGTCCTGGGCCGGGATCCCAGGAACCTCGACCTGGAGGGTGAACCTCCGGCAGACCTGCGGCCAGGAATCGAGGGACAGCGCAAAAAGCTCCCACTCGAAGTGGTGGGCCTCTTGGGGGCCCACCTTCAGGACCCAGCGGGGTTCCCGGTCAAGGGTGTAGCACACCCTTGACCCCCCCCGAGCAAGCATGGTCAGGAACCGGGGTTTTGCCCTGGACCTCATAGGAGGCCCGGTCGGGCATCTGGTTTGCTAGGCCATTGTCTCGACCTCGGCTGCTTGCTCGGAGGATGAGGTTACCTCCCTCGTTCGCTGGCCTATTGCCCGTGTTGAGGTCTGCCGGGGGCTCTTGGTGCCTTGGGTCCTGCTCCTCGACTGGGGCAGGCTCCTGGCTGGTTTCGGAGGTAGCCCCTCCTGAGCTCTGGGCTTGGTCCCAGTCTCGGGTGGCCCCCCACCAGCTGGAGGACCACCCTCCGGACCAGTGCTCGTCCCCCCATTGCTGCCATCCTTCCCACTCTTCGTGCCCCCATCCAGGGTGGGCAGCACGTTTGGCTGGCGGTGGCATGGGCGGGACCCCTTGGGCTGCTTCGGAGACAGCCTGCTGCCTCTGGGCCCTGGCTTTCTTACCCGGCCTGTTTCTTTGCCTCTTCAGGGTGTAGTCGTCTCAAACCTCTGTGCCGGGGTCCTGCGCTCCAGCAGGTACTCTCCCTTGCCTTGGGCTTTGCCGGGCTGCCTGCTCGGAGGAGGAACCTCCCTCTTTCTATTCTCCCAAGCCTCTGCCTCCGGAGGCTGCCCCTCCCCTGCCAGTGGTGCGGGCGGCAGTTCCTGGTTGTCTTCCTCCCTGGTCTCGGCAGGGGCTGCGTTGGAGGAGGCATTGGCTTGGGAGGGTAGCCCCTCCTGAGTGTCGTCGCTGGCGGGGTGGTGCAGAGCCTTTGGCTCCGGGAGGCCCCACTGTCCGGCTTTTCCTCTTCACTCTTCATTGGCTTCCTGGGCCTCCTGGCCCTGGGAGGGCAGGTCCTCCTGCTTCATTTCCGCCATTGCGCACGGAGGGGTTGGGCCCTTCTACTGGCCTGACTGCCTGTGCTGGCTGAAAAAGGCTGCGGATGGGATTTGTTGCTTCTGGCTTGAAAAGCGACTTACACCGGGAGTCCTTTTTAAAACAACAAGCAGCGGCAAGTTTTTGCGAAACCGTTCGGGTTTTTAGGGACAGCTGACCACCACAACCCTCGCACACCCAAAGCTGCCTAGTTCCTAAAAGTTTCATAACATGCGTAACATGAACCCCCTCAATCGCAACCCTCCCTTGATGCACACATTGGTGTGCTGCCAGCGCCTCTAAGGTCTTGCGGTTTTTCGTGTGCAAAAGTTTTAGCTGGCACTGGGCACACCGGAGGTTGAGACCGTCCCACTCCCAGGCATGTATGGATTTGGTCCGGACCAATTCCTGGAACCATTCCTGCTGGGTGGTGGTGTGGCCACGGCCTATGTTGGATCCAACCCGCTTTTTACAGGGCCTTGCATTGGCCTCGGGGTTTTTGCGGGCCTGCTTGTCCTGCAGGAAGACCTTGTATTCTCGCCTACAGCGGTGAGGATCTTTTCAGCCCTGCTCGCCAGGAACTCTTGGGCTTTCTTGCTGCAATGGTCCTGATACTGACTGGCTGCTCGGGCCTCGGGGCGGGCCAGCTCGGCCGCTTTTTCCCCACACAGTTTGTCCGCCCCACCTCCTGACTTTGTTGCTTAGGGCGGGGGAGTCTTGGTCGAACCACCGGAAAAAGGAGACGAGCCGGGTTTGGCTGGGGAAACCGTAGTGTTCCCTTGTGCCCCAGTTGGCTACGTCCAGGGACGTTAACCGGTGGTACTTGGGCATTCCCAAGTACCCCCAGTTATGCTCCCCTTGATCCCGGGGATGGAGGTACCCCTCCGGAAGGCGTAGTCCTGACCAGAAGCACACATAATGCACATCTGGAGGAACGAACCGTCCGGTGTTGGGCGGATGGGGGCCACCATCCGCTCAACTGTGAAGGCCCTCAGGTCCTGGGCCGGGATCCCAGGAACCTCGACCTGGAGGGTGAACCTCCGGCAGACCTGCGGCCAGGAATCGAGGGACAGCGCAAAAAGCTCCCACTCGAAGTGGTGGGCCTCTTGGGGGCCCACCTTCCCGAGCAAGCATGGTGGGTTTTGCCCTGGACCTCATAGGAGGCCCGGTCGGGCATCTGGTTTGCTAGGCCATTGCCTCGACCTCGGCTGCTTGCTCGGAGGATGAGGTTACCTCCCTCGTTCGCTGGCCTATTGCCCGTGTTGAGGTCTGCCGGGGGCTCTTGGTCCCTTGGGTCCTGCTCCTCGACTGGGGCAGGCTCCTGGCTGGTTTCGGAGGTATCCCCTGCTGAGCTCTGGGCTTGGTCCCAGTCTCGGGTGGCCCCCCACCAGCTGGAGGACCACCCTCCGGACCAGTGCTCGTCCCCCCATTGCTGCCATCCTTCCCACTCTTCGTGCCCCCATCCAGGGTGGGCAGCACGTTTGGCTGGCGGTGGCATGGGCGGGACCCTTTGGGCTGCTTCGGAGACTGCTGCCTCTGGGCCCTGGCTTTCTTACCCGGCCTGTTTCTTTGCCTCTGCAGGGTGTAGTCGTCTACAAACCTCTGTGCCGGGGTCCTGCGCTCGAGCAGGTACTCTCCCTTGCCTTGCGCTTTGCCGGGCTGCCTGCTCGGAGGAGGAACCTCCCTCTTTCTATTCTCCCCAAGCCTCTGCCTCCGGAGGCTGCCCCTCCCCTGCCGGTGGTGCGGGTGGCAGTTCCTGGTTGTCTTCCTCCCTGGTCTCGGCAGGGGCTGCGTTGGAGGAGGCATTGGTTGGGAGGGTAGCCCCTCCTGAGTGTCGTCGCCGGCGGGGTGGTGTAGAGCCTTTGGCTCCGGGGAGGCCCCACCCTCCGGCTTTTCTTCTTCACTCTTCATTGGGGCTTCCTGGGCCTCCTGGCCCTGGGAGGACCTGCCTCCTGCTTCATTTCCGCCATTGCGCACGGAGGGGTTGGGCCCTTCTACTGGCCTGACTGCCTGTGCTGGCTGAAAAAGGCTGCGGATGGGATTTGTTGCTTCTGGCTTGAAAAGCGACTTACACCGGGAGTCCTTTTTAAAACAACAAGCAGCGGCAAGTTTTTGCGAAACCGTTCGGGTTTTTAGGGACAGCTGATCACCACAACCCTCGCACACCCAAAGCTGCCTAGTTCCTAAAAGTTTCAAAACATGCGTAACATGACCCCCCTCAATCGCAACCCTCCCTTGATGCACACATTGGTGTGCTGCCAGCGCCTCTAAGGTCTTGCGGTTTTTCGTGTGCAAAAGTTTTAGCTGGCACTGGGCACACCGGAGGTTGAGACCGTCCCACTCCCAGGCATGTATGGATTTGGTCCGGACCAATTCCTGGAACCATTCCTGCTGGGTGGTGGTGTGGCCACGGCCTATGTTGGATCCAACCCGCTTTTTACAGGGCCTTGCATTGGCCTCGGGGTTTTTGCGGGCCTGCTTGTCCTGCAGGAAGACCTTGTAGACTGGGTGTTGGTTCTCGCCTACAGCGGTGAGGATCTTTTCAGCCCTGCTCGCCAGGAACTCTTGGGCTTTCTTGCTGCAATGGTCCTGATACTGACTGGCTGCTCGGGCCTCGGGGCGGGCCAGCTCGGCCGCTTTTTCCCCACACAGTTTGTCTGCCAGGTCATTGACCTGTTGTCTCCACGCGTGTTCCGCACCGACCTTCCGGAGGAAATCCTCCTCTGAGACATGGGACGGGACCCATTTCATTTTGAGGCGGTCGACCTCCGTAGCTTGTAGCTCCCACCAGATGTCACCGTGTGTTTTCCCCGGTTTTGGGTTGCGGACACGTTTCGGGACACCAAGGCAATCGAGTGTCGTGTCAACTGGGCCTTTGGTGTATCGGGCTAGCTGCAAAACTGCATACATCTCACCCCGAAAAACCGTCTGAGGTCCTGGGACTTGACCGACGATTGCCCCGACCTGGACATACTCTTGGCCCTGCTTTTGACAGGCCACCACGGCGTATGCTACCTGCCTGAGTCTCGGGTCCGCCGTGAAAGGGCCCCCGCTAGCATCTGTGCCGTAGACAAGCTCCGGGTCACTGAGGGGCTCTTTGTTTGCCCATATGCCCAGGAAGGTGGGCTTATCTTCCTGGGGAGGTGGTACCTGCCAGTCGGGTTTGGGCGGGAGTCCCCTGGTCCACAGTGATCGCGGGCCTTGGGCCCTGCCTTCTTGGAACCATGCTGGCAGCTCCCAGTTCTGGGCTTCCCACCAGGCACAATCCAAGAGCACATGCTCCCAGTCTGCTTCCTGGTGGCACCGGGGGCACACCTTGACGGCAGAGTTTTGGCTACACACCAGGGCTCCTTGCCAAACACACCTCAGGGCTGAGGCTTTCGTGGTTCGCCCTTCTTTCTTAAAACCCCCCAACAGTTTCCTCCCAACTGTCCAATCTACTCCCCCTTTTAGCTCAGGAGCAGCGATGCCGGTGGCGATACGGCGGTCCACTTCTTCCTGATAAGTTTGCTGGAGGAGGTCAAGGACACGACACTCCTGCTGTGGGGTGTGCATGGTGTGCCTGGCGCCCCGGGTGTCCAGCCACTCATCACTGTCCCTAGGCTGCCAGCCGAGGTCGAGCAGGTATGCAACGGTAGCCGCAAGAGGGCCTTTGACCATTTGCCACCTGCTGCTGGCTTCCTCTAGTTTTTGGACTGTAAGGCCCCAGGTTCTTTCCAGCAGGTCTTCCTTTCCGGTCCACCTTTTCTTGAGCTGGAACCAGGCTTCAACCTGCTGGACCATCAGCGTGCGACCCGGATCCTGGTACCTGTCACTTACAGAGGATAGCGCCACCTCTAGGTTGCCCATTTTCTGTCTACCACACTGCTCAGCCAAGGCGTTCCGGAGCTTGTGTCTCCGGGTGGGCGGCATTCCCTGGGCTTGGTGGCCCCAAGTGAGGACGGAGGCCACCCCTCCCCTGAAGAGGCGGACTTTGGCCGGGACACCCGGGACTCGGAGTTGTTTCAGCTTTTTCTGCCGATGGCCCGCTTTGTGCCTGCGGGCTCGTTGCACCTTGACCCGCCTGACCCGACCCAGGGCACAGTCCAGGCCTAAGTCTTTCATGCTGTCACAGATAGCCGGGTCCCCATCTTTGCGCAGCTTTTGTAGTTCTCTCCTGGCTTCGGCAGTGGTGCACAGGAAGCCTGTCTTCTTCAGGGACAAACGGAGGTCACTACCTTCCAGAAGCCGGCGAAGGGTTTTGTAACCTTCATAGACCGCAAATGCTGCCTGCTCGGGATGTCGCGCTTCGAAATCCGCTCCAATATCATCGACCCAGGTGTCCAGGGCGGTGATACTGTGGAGCTGAGCGGCCTCTTGCATTATTGGCTGGAGGTAAACCCTGGCCATCATTGTTGCGAACGGGCACCCTGCTAAGATGCCCCTCGCAGGGAGGATCCCCTCCGAGAGGAGATCCTCTGCCACGAGATATCGCGTTCCCCGGTAGACTTGCATGACCAGGAGGGCTATAGCTGGCGGGAAGCCGGTCGCCACTGTCCGCTCCTCCAGTTTGGTCCAGTTGACACTGTCATAGAAAATCTGCAGGTCCAAAAGGACCGCACAGGCATGCTTGTTAGCCGCGCGGCTAACTTCTCCCCTCAGGAGTCGCTGCATGCCTGTTTCTAGACAGGTATTGCCCGGGGAGGCTTTATCCCATGGGAACTGCTCTGCAGTTTCTCGCATCCATTTCTTTACAACTTGCGCCCTGCAGAAGCACCAAAGCCGATAGGTGATGGATGTGAGGGTTATAGGCCTTTCTATGTCAGCATTCTTGGGTAGGAGGGCCACATGGTGCACCTGCCAGTGCTGTGGCGCCACTCCTGTGGCTTCAGCCAGGTTCAGGGCTTGGGTGAGCTGCTCATAGGCCGGCTCAGGGAGGTTTTTGAGGGCAGCATAGGTGAGCCCATCAAGGCCTCCTGCTTTGTCAGTGACAGTCTTGAGGATGGCCTCCAACACATTTGCTGTTATTTGAAACAGCTGGGAGGACTTTGCAGCATCCAGCAGGGTCTGGCTAATCGGGGGGGATGTTTCTACCTCTCCCCAAATGGCGACCCATTGCTTCCTCCTGGCCCCTGGGCGCTCCTCGCCCGGGAGGTTCTGGAAGGGCCGATCCAGGACTCTCTCACTCTTCCTGATTATCTCATCAATGGACCGGCATCGAGAAAGGAATGTATCGGTCGTCGTGGGAATATATAAATTCAGAATCACATTCAAAAGAGAACATGCGTGTACAGTGAAGCAAGCAGTATTCGGACCTCTTCTTTTTGTCCAAGTGGGGTCGAACGTGACTGTGGCTCTGGCACCTTGTAGCTGAGTAGGTCTCAGCACCTTACTGAAACGAGCCGAAGTCTGAGCTCTCCCCCTGCTACTGCCCTCACCGGTCCAGCCTACGTGAGTCGGCCTGAAACAGGATACGGTGAGTCGAAGTCGCTTACTTCAAGAAGCTTGTGGTCGATGCTGAGAGCTTGACGCAGCACTGGCACTTGGTTGTTGAGGTTCATGCTCTGGGTCCACAAACTGCCACTGACGCAAACGCCGTGTTGCCTCCTCTCTCCGAAGATCCTCTCGGTCTGCAAGAACGTCTTCCAAAACCTCAGCCACCTTCATCAAGGAATTCATGTTCAAGGTACGTAGCCACTGACGAAACTCGTTGAGCTGAGCTTGCGTCAAAGTGCGCTCCATGATGAGTATTCAGTAAGTTTGACTGACACGGGGCACAGGCAGCTTGAGCAAAAGAGAAGTCTCAGGTACTCTTAGACTGAAACGAGGTCTAATTGCAGCAGGTACCAGCAGCGGTCTTGCACTCCTGTCGGGCATACGTCTGCAGAGAACCTGAAGCGTGGGTCAGCACAGCTGCACACCTGAAGAGAACAACTCTGTGGTGCACAAAGAAAAGGGGATGGGAGAGGCGGGTGAAATTTCTTTCCTCAGATCTGCAGCTCAAGCCGAATGTTGCTCGAAGTCAAAAATTGGGAAGCTGACATGAAAGACGAACAACCTCTTCAAGAAAATGGGAACACATGCACTGTGCAACATGTCAGAAACTGCCAAGACTGAAAGCACAGGAGATGCCTAAATGACATGAATGGTCATTTTCCATTTTCAAGATAAAACGCTTGCTCGTACCTCGCTGGCACGCTTATCTCATCAATGGACCGGCATCGAGAAAGGAATGTATCGGTCGTCGTGGGAATATATAAATTCAGAATCACATTCAAAAGAGAACATGCGTGTACAGTGAAGCAAGCAGTATTCGGACCTCTTCTTTTTGTCCAAGTGGGGTCGAACGTGACTGTGGCTCTGGCACCTTGTAGCTGAGTAGGTCTCAGCACCTTACTGAAACGAGCCGAAGTCTGAGCTCTCCCCCTTTTTAAAGCAAACGAGGAATTCGGCAAAGTTGAAGTCGATCAAGGGTACTCCCTCAAGCAAAGGTTCATTGCCGTCTTTTCTGGAAGGTCCGTCGGCAATGTTCGAGGGAGAGGGGACTCTGGAAAACCAAGGGAGGCACATTCTCTCAACCTCCAGCACAGCTTGACAAAAGAGAAGCTTGTTGGCAATCGGATGTGCAGAGCTTCCTTTGACTAGACAAGCTTTGGCTGCTTCATTGTCAGTGAAAGCAACAAGAGAAGACCCACCGAAGACGTCGCCCCACAACCAGAAACCGATGCAAACAGCAAGGAGCTCAAGCAGGAAAATGCACTTCGTCCCAAGGTCAATGCCCAACATCGTCATGTCTTCCTGCTCGGGGAACCACGAGAAGAACTGTAAAGGCAAGCCCGTAGGATCAACAATCACTCCTCCCAATCCTGCACAGGGGACGTTTTCTCCCTCCTCTAAAGACGCATCAGTGTAGAGGTAGAAGCACTCTTTCTTCGCTGCAGAAACTTGTCGTGCCGGGGCTCTTTTGAGAATGTCACAATAAGCTTTGATAGCAGCAAGGGCCTCGTCGTGGAACACTCGGAGGCAGGACTTGGCAAGCCTTCCGAAAACCTGGCAACCTGCGAAGGACATCCTCTCTGCGAGGTGTTTAGCTCGGCTTTGAGAAAGCTGTCGGTCTTGAGTGACCTGAAGAAGGTCCTTAATGAGCTCGGACACTCGGGCTTCAGTGTTCAGAACCTCGACCATGCCTTTGCTGAGAGGTGAAAGGTTCACAATAACCCCTAGGGCGCTAAGCTTAGCACTGAAGGAGGTGTGCTTGTCACCTTCCTTATCAAAAGCCCATCCAAGCAGGGTGAAGAAGGTTTCAGCTGCTTGGTCCGTGTTGCTCTCGAGACCTGGCTCTGAGAAGATTGGAAAATCATCGTAAAAGCAGGTCCACATCAGCCACAATCCCTTTGCAGCAATCGCCCAGACGGCTCTGCTCATCCTGTTGAAAGAGAAGACTGACTGCGTAGCACCGAAAGGAAGAGAGATGGACCGGAAAACTTTGCACCTGCCTTTGGGATCACTGAGGGCCAAGCCAGCGTGTCTCCTTGCACAGGAAGCAATCGGGAGCTGTTTGTAAGCTGACTTCAAGTCGAAGCTTTTCGCTAGAAGCTTCGTGGGGAGGCCTGCCTTTTGTCTTAGTTGATACCACCGGCCGATGGCTGCACAGATGACATCCACATTGTGTAGTGTAATCTTTTCTTCAGCAAAGGTCGTGGCATTAATGAGCGAGGCGGACATGTCGTCGACACACCTTATCTTTCCTTTCTGCATAACCCCAAAACGGTTGGAAAGCAGCCCGGCAGCTTCAGGCGACTCTGGGTCGAAGGGGCCTGACAGCCACCCTTTCTCAGCTTCAATCACCGTCTTGTCCCAGGTCTCTTCGACAAGCTCTTTGGTTCCCTCTGCTCGGGCAATCGCAGCTTCACGGATTAGAGGGGTGAGCTCTTCGAGCTCGTCGAGGCTGAGATGTGGGGGAGAAAATGACTTTGGAAGATCATTGGACAGGGGGATCTTCCCTGCTAGGTCGACTCCCTGCTTGAGAATCGAAGCAACATCCTTGTCTGCAAGAGAATACTCCCGTACCATCTCTTCAAAGAGGAGAATCCTTTTGGAACGGACTACACTCGCAAAGGGCAGGTCAAAGGAGGCCTTAAGCTGTTCTTCCTGCGAGTGCAGGTCAGCTGCCTTGGATAACCATCTTCTGAAGAAGTCACTTCTTCTCTTGACTATGACATGGTGAGGCTGTGTTGCCAGGTTTAGGATGGCCTCCTCGAGCTCGTCGGGCACAACCTCAGCAAAGTTGTTCGGGAAGCCTCGTAGGGCAGCTTCTTGAACGAACTCGTGGGGTTTCCATGGAACCCCGAAAATGCACTGGCGAGCATGCACATCCCCATCTGTTGTGGGAATGATCGCCAGGAGGCGAGAGTTTGGGGGAATCAAAACATCACCTATTCGGAGGAAATGCCGAATTCTGTCCTTTGCCTGCCAAGCGATGTCTGATAGGGGCAGGGTCACTGTGAGCTTGACCCGGTATTCTGGCATCAGCCCGGGCAGCTGTCTCTGGGCTGCCGACGACCCTGCCATAGCTCGGGCGGCAACCTCATCCATAGCAATGTCTCCCGGCACAGACTGGAGATCTAAGGGCATATCCTGGATGCCCCTCGCAAGGCAGTTTGCGTGCACCGCGGTAGCTACTGCAGTGCATAGTTTTCTGGGATAAAAACTATCACAGACGCTTGATGTTTTGGGGGCACTACGGCCCCAGACTCCCGTGTCATGTTCATGGGAGCCATCACATAGCGAATTGATGCAGGAGAGCTCGGGCATGTTTGCGAAGGCCAGCGTCATGCGTTTCGGCCTGGATCCTCCATACATGCAGGACTGGAAGCAAGTGTAGGCGGGCTGACATAGCTCAACCACAACCTGCCAGGCTTGTGTCGACCAGAGGCCGCTTGTAGAGGAACATGCTACCGACCATGGTTTTCCAGCTTGGCTGAGGTACACGCATATTGTGCAGGAAAGATCCTGAAGATGCGCGATCTTGCCTGCCTGGTCCGAGACGTTCGCGCTGTAGTCTTCGAAGCCGGGCTCGGCGATTGTGTTTGGGGAGTTTCCTTCGACATGAGACTTCTTAGTCGCCTGGCTTGCCGGGGCGTTGCCATTAGGGGGCGACAGCCAAACAAAAAGTAGGCGTTCGCTTTCGAAAATGGAGAAAAGTAACTTCTGTGCGCCGGGCTGAAGTAGATCAAGTTTGATCACTGGCCCTAGTCTAACTTTGTACAAAACAGAATCAATGCCGAAGCTTCCTTTGAGGCCACAATTCTTGAGGGCTGCTGTAAGGCCGGCGGAGCCAGCGAAGATCTCAAGCCCGAAAAATGTGTGTAAGCGTCTGGCCTCTGTGGTAGGGGAAGCGGGCTCGCTTTGCTCTGACAAAGGTAGTCAGTTGGCCCCTTTCTGTGGGCATTCGTTGTACGAGTGCGCTCCGAGGCACTTGGAACACAGGTGGAGGCCGCGGTCACAGGCACCATCTTTGCCCTTTGGGCATCCTCCAGGGAGGTTCCATGCGAAACAGAGCGGTCTGCCATCCGTGTTCTTGTAGTGGAGGCCTAAGAGCAAGCGTGGCATGTTGGGCCGCCGCTCCCAGGAGCCCTTCTGGTACTTGCCCTTGCCAGCGCCCTTTCCACCTTTGCCGGGCTTGCCACCACCACCTGCGAAGCGTTGCTCGAAGTCAAAAATTGGGAAGCTGACATGAAAGACGAACAACCTCTTCAAGAAAATGGGAACACATGCACTGTGCAACATGTCAGAAACTGCCAAGACTGAAAGCACAGGAGATGCCTAAATGACATGAATGGTCATTTTCCATTTTCAAGATAAAACGCTTGCTCGTACCTCGCTGGCACGCGAGAGCTGTAGAGAGGCCGCATCCCTTTTGCTAATCCCGATTGGAGCCAGTCTTTGTACTGTGCCTGCTGTTCCTTGGCTCTCTGCATTTGGAGGGCCGCCTCCTTGTGTCTGGCCTCAACACTCAAGGACCTCCACTGTGCGGCTGTGGTTTCACATTGCCTGTGCAGTTCTGCGAGGAAGGCATCACCTTCAGCAATGTCTGGGCAGGCTGGGAGAGTGCCTAGGTCCGGTAGATACTGCTGGGAGGCTGGTACCTCTTCCAGGATTCGCGCAATGCGTGCCCACCAGCCCACTGCAGATCCTTTGGGGGCAGTGGAAGGGCGCTGCAAAACCAAGGGCCCCCACTGGGCCTGCACACACCACCCTCTGCCAGCCCTCGGAGCTTCGTGGCAGTGCTCCAGGCTGGCCGCCCAGGTTGCCAGTTTCCAGGTGCTCTGGTCCTCTTGGGCACAGGTCCTGTCCATTATGGCAAAATGGGAGGGTTGGACCTCTGGCCAGTCCTGGTTTTTGAGGTCTGCTGCGAGTTTCGGGAACTGGGGAAGCTTCCAGGCTTTCCACTCGCTGGCACCATCCTTGATCTTGAGGTGCAAGGCTGTGTGTGGTTTCCACGGGACTGCCCAGGTAGCAGACAACTCCGCCAGGGCTTCCAGGCTCCTACTCACTACCCCAAAATCCAGCTCCGCCCCACGGTTGCAAGTAGCTTCTCCAGTGGCTACCATTCTCCCCCGCGTGACCTGAATCAGGGCAGTGTCCTGAACTTCAGTCGGGTCCAGGTTCCAGTCCCCCAAGATGACCCAGGGCTCTGGGAGGGTCCGCACGAACGCCACCAGAGAGGATAGCACCTCTGCATTTGTGGGGCCATTTAGGCCTTCTGTGTCTCTCAGGTAGAGGGACACAATCGTGTAGTCCCACCGTCTTTGCCTCAGACCTACGGCTGTGTAGCCCGCCCCTTTGCATTGGTAGGTGGCTTTCTGCCACACACCGCTATTTTTGGGAAAGGCACAAGCAGTGCCTCCCAACCTTGTGCCCTTGTCCGACAGGCAGGCCGGCTCAGCATAGAGATCCCAGCCTAGGGATTGCAGTGTGGCTCGCCTGCCGTGCAGCATTTCTGGTGTGAGGTGGGTCTCCTGGAGGCACACCACCTTTGCTTTAGAGGAGGTTACCCACTCCAATGCCCCGTTGTTAAAACTGGTGACATTGGCACTCATAATGCTGAGATACTGGTCGGGTGAGGCAGAGGGCCTTCTCATGGCTGGGCGCTTCTGAGTCGGTGCTCTCGCCATGCACAAGGTGGTCTTCGCGGTCCTGCTGGCCCAGCGCCTGCTGCGGTGGCAGGGGCTCCTTTCTTTTGGGGAGCTCAGAGGCTATCACCTCCTGTGCCTGTTGGATGGCTTTTCCGGTGATATCCTCTCCTTGCTCTAGGGCTTGCAGGACCATCCTGCACCAACCCCATGCCAGGGAGTCCTCCGCCATCTCCTCCTCTTGGGCTTCTATGAAGCTAAGGAGGGTAGCCTCCTTCGCCTGGAAGGGGCTCTCGTGGTCTTCCAGGAGGCTGACCACCTCCTGCCATGTCATCTCCGAACCCAGCTCCTCTGGGCTGCAGAGGGAAGGTTTCACCTTCTGGACTTCCTCATGCCTTTGTGGTGGGGGGGAGTCTGGTGGAACCAGAGGGTTCCCATCAGGGTTCACCTCCCACAGTGGCTTCATTTGTTCGTCGTCTGCTGGTGCCTCATCATCCGTAAGGTCCAGCTTGAAAAACTCTGGTCCTGTGATTGGAACGCTTTCTGGCGACTCCTTTCCAGGCCGACAAAAGTGGCTGGGCTTCTGCCAGCCTTGTTCGCAACCACTGCTGTCTGCAGTAAGTTGTTTCCCCAAGGCCTCCCTCAATCTTTTCCCATGTAGATTGATGTGAGCACCTTGCTTATAGTATTCAGCACACGCAACCAGGAACTGCTGGGCAGTTCTCAGCATGTGTTCCAGCCCTAGGCTGGGGTCGCACATTGGCTCTGTGGGGCCCTTGCTTTGGGGCTCCAGGCCCCACATGCCGAGTCCCTAGGCCACCGGGCCCAACCCCGGCGGGGCATTGGCGTTGCCGGGAGGCATCCCCTCCTGGGAGTGCTCCTCAAGGCCTGGAGGGGTAGGGCCCTCCTGTGTGCGACGTCTCTTTGCCTCTCGCTCCGCTTTAATCTCATGGAGCTTTTTCTCTTGCTCCTCATTGAGGCTTACCCCCAATTCATGGAGGATGCTGTCAACCTCCATGTCTGCAGCGGATTCGCAGAAGACTTTCTCTTTGAGTAGGCCTGAGCTTGCCTCTACCGCCTTTTGCGCCCTCTCAGCTTGCTCATTCAGCACGATCATTTCTTGTAGAAGCTGCCTTAATGACTCCTTCGCCATGTCGATTCGCTTCTGCAGGCCAATCTTTTGATCGGCAATGTGCTTGAGCTTGCCAGCGGCGCTTTGCCAGCCCTGGCTGGCTTGGCTTGCGGCTTGGGAGGGCGTAACCTCCTGACTGGCCTTGAGGCCTTTCAGGTAGGCTTTAACCTCCTCCGGCAGGGCGGCTTCATGCTTCTGGCACAGGTCTGTGAGGTCGTCCACCTCCTCCTTGACCTGTGCCTTGGGTGGTTTGTACCCTGCTTCCTGGAGGTTCTTCTGCACCTCTGTAGGCACATGGTCCCATGCCACTCCAAGGGCTTGAAGGACCTTGTTCGGTAGTGGGGTCTTCGGAGTCTTGGGCTTCTTTGGCGGCTGCCAGTAAGCAGCCTCAGGCCATTGTGGCTTCCACTGGCTCCAGGTCTGTCTCACCTTTCGGATGCTGTTTGCCCAGCGTTCTGCACTTCTTGCAGAGCATGTGCGGCTGAGCCTTGTCCGCCCAAATCCATCCTGCGCAGCTTTTGCCACTGCAACAGATGTACTCGCGGGGGGGCATGGCTAAGAGGAAGGCACCTCCGGGCAAACTGTCCTAGGCTGGCTACCAGGCTAGGAAGGTAGAGACCTCCGAAAACTTCCCTCAGGCTACTCCTTGGGCCGAAAACTTGAGCCACAACCTGGGTTCAATTTTTTTTCCGAGTTGAGCTTGGTTTGCGAGTCCACCGTCTTGGTGTTTGGGACCGGAGTCCGTACTGCTAAGTACCACTACACTATCTTGAGCAGCAGAGGCTAACTGTACAGGTAAAGCCTTCTGCTACTAGTGCCACTACTGAGGGTGGGACCTCAAGCCTATGAGGTCATTGCCTCAGCCTCTCACTAGAGGGTGGCACCTCTCGCTGCTGCTAAGCTCCACCGAGCCCCACCAATCGCTCCTCTTCCCAGTACTGAGTGAGAGGGTAGCCCCTATCTGTGGGTGCGGATTGCCTCATGTCCGCTTGCAAACTACCCTTCTCCCTTTCCTGTCAGTAAGAGGGCATCCCTCCTGGTGCACAGCAAGGCATATACATTCTGCACTCAGAACCTGCGACCCCTCGGCCACAGGCACCAATTACCTGTACAAATTGGTTTGGCCCAGCTACAGGGTTGTCCGCCTGCTTCAGCTGAGAGGAAAGAACTGCCGTAACTGCTCAGCCTGCAGCCCTGTGGGCCCTGGGCAGTGAAGCCCGCCACTTCACAGCCCGAGGATGCCACCTCCACACTCCTGGCGTCTGGCACTCCAGGACACTGTGTGGAGGGTTCCAGAAAGCACCTCCTGAAAACTACCCTGTGCGAGGGTGGATGGGACCACCTGGACAAGGCTTATGTCTACAGGCTTGGGGACACTGCACCCCTCAACTTGGTAAATTTGGCGCAGGGTCGACGCCTCCCCTCAACAAGGCGCGGGGACCACGCTTTCCCCTCAATTCCCCCATGCACGAAGTGCACTGGCGCGGGGAAACACGCCAGGCAGAAGCCAAAACCATAAACATAAACCTCAGGCAGCGCCTAAGGCGGAATCTTGCCTCTGGTAGCTATCCCACTCTCAAGCACTGCCGCCAGTGTGGATTTACTGTAGATGAGTCCTAGGCAAGGCCAAGGTGGACAAACTAAGCTCCTGACACTAAGCTTGGTAGGACTGGGCATACCCCAGCATGACAAAGGTCAGGAGGGCCTTATACCACTCAACCCAAAGAGGATAAAACCTCTGGCTGTGTGAGTCACGAAAGAGCCCACCAGATCTATCTCACACTTCAAGCCAAGCCAGTGTAGGCGATAGCCCGTTACAAGCCACAGACAATGTAGCAGGCTTCCAGAAGGGGGCATGTGCTTTCGGCCTGCTGGCCACTGCATCACGTTCCCTAATCGCCACTGCAGACTCCCAAACTTCCAGCTTCCTAACTCCAGCTCTCCAGGGATTGCAAGCGGTGGCAACAGGCTGTACAGACCAGTTGCTCAAGTTCGCCGCAGCTCCGGCTTTCACTCTCTTACTAACCGTGCCTTGCGGTCCCCCCGAGCATACTGGGCTGATCCCTGCCCGCCGGCCCTTGCCCCTATCTGTTCGGGTCAGAGGGTCTGCACCTCTCTGCTGCCTCGGTGCCACTTGGCCACGAGGCCCATGGAAGGCATCCCTGTTTGGCACGCTCGCTGAAACTCTGCTCCAGGGACTGGGCATCGCGGAAGTGCCCTGCCCTGGTAGTTCGCTCCAGTCGAAGGATGCACCTTCCCCAATTTTTTTTTCGAGTTGAGCTTGGTTTGCGAGTCCACCGTCTTGGTGTTTGGGACCGGAGTCCGTACTGCTAAGTACCACTACACTATCTTGAGCAGCAGAGGCTAACTGTACAGGTAAAGCCTTCTGCTACTAGTGCCACTACTGAGGGTGGGACCTCAGACCTATGAGGTCATTGCCTCAGCCTCTCACTAGAGGGTGGCACCTCTCGCTGCTGCTAAGCTCCACCGAGCCCCACCAATCGCTCCTCTTCTCAGTACTGAGTGAGAGGGTAGCCCCTATCTGTGGGTGCGGATTGCCTCATGTCCGCTTGCAAACTACCCTTCTCCCTTTCCTGTCAGTAAGAGGGCATCCCTCCTGGTGCACAGCAAGGCATATACATTCTGCACTCAGAACCTGCGAGCCCTCGGCCACAGGCACCAATTACCTGTACAAATTGGTTTGGCCCAGCTACAGGGTTGTCCGCCTGCTTCAGCTGAGAGGAAAGAACTGCCGTAACTGCTCAGCCTGCAGCCCTGTGGGCCCTGGGCAGTGAAGCCCGCCACTCACAGCCCGAGGATGCCACCTCCACACTCCTGGCGTCTGGCACTCCAGGACACTGTGTGGAGGGTTCCAGAAAGCACCTCCTGAAAACTACCCTGTGCGAGGGTGGATGGGACCACCTGGACAAGGCTTATGTCTACAGGCTTGGGGACACTGCACCCCTCAACTTGGTATATTTGGCGCAGGGTCGACGCCTCCCCTCAACAAGGCGCGGGGACCACGCTTTCCCCTCAATTCCCCCATGCACGAAGTGCACTGGCGCGGGGAAACACGCCAGGCAGAAGCCAAAACCATAAACATAAACCTCAGGCAGCGCCTAAGGCGGAATCTTGCCTCTGGTAGCTATCCCACTCTCAAGCACTGCCGCCAGTGTGGATTTACTGTAGATGAGTCCTAGGCAAGGCCAAGGTGGACAAACTAAAGCTCCTGACACTAAGCTTGGTAGGACTGGGCATACCCCAGCATGACAAAGGTCAGGAGGGCCTTATACCACTCATCTCAAAGAGGATAAAACCTCTGGCTGTGTGAGTCACGAAAGAGCCCGCCAGATCTATCTCACACTTCAAGCCAATGTTGAACTGGTTAGCAGCCAGTGTAGGCGATAGCCCGTTACAAGCCACAGACAATGTAGCAGGCTTCCAGAAGGGGCATGTGCTTTCGGCCTGCTGGCCACTGCATCACGTTCCCTAATCGCCACTGCAGACTCCCAAACTTCCAGCTTCCTAACTCTAGCTCTCCAGGGATTGCAAGCGGTGGCAACAGGCTGTACAGACCAGTTGCTCAAGTTCGCCGCAGCTCCGGCTTTCACTCTCTTACTAACCGTGCCTTGCGGTCCCCCCGAGCATACTGGGCTGATCCCTGCCCGCCGGCCCTTGCCCCTATCTGTTCGGGTCAGAGGGTCTGCACCTCTCTGCTGCCTCGGTGCCACTTGGCCACGAGGCCCATGGAAGGCATCCCTGTTTGGCACGCTCGCTGAAACTCTGCTCCAGGGACTGGGCATCGCGGAAGTGCCCTGCCCTGGTAGTTCGCTCCAGTCGAAGGATGCACCTTCCCTCTCGGCTCACCTCTGAGGTTATGATAGCCAGGCTATCCCTCTTAGAGGGTGGGCTCCATGGCATCTAGGCAGCTACCCTACCTGAAAACTGCCTACCACTTGCCTTCTCACTCGAGCCGAGAGCTTGAGCCAGCACCTTCCCCAACCTGGGTTCAACTTGGGTTCAACCCGGGTTCAATCATGTTCAACCCAGGTTCAATTTTTTTTCCGAGTTGAGCGAACAAATGCGATCCACCGTCTTGGTGTTTGGGTTGTGAAAACCGTGCCTCTGTACTGGCGCTCCTGATGGCCCTCTTGGCCCTATGGTACAGGGGGAGGAAAGCACCTCCTCCTAGGCTACCATCCTCTTTGGGATGCTACCAGAGGTTGTACCTCAGGAGAGAGGATTGAACCTCCTGGCAAAACACCTCAGGTTTTGGTGCAGGGGGTGCACACCGTGAGGGGAGGGCCAGGGGTGCTCTCTGGCAGCGAGGATGAACCTCTGCTTTCATCCTCTTTGGGATACTACCAGAGGCTGGTACCTCACGAGAGGTTAGGAACCTCCTGACAAAGGTTCCCTCAAGGCCTTTGATGCACTTGGTGCAGGCTGACAGAGGGAGGCGGTCAGGGTTCCGCTCCGGTAGCGAGGATGGTACCTCTTGCCTTTCCTCGCTGGGAGGATGCAACCTCCTAGGCTGCATCAGCTGGTGGCTCCCTCAGGGGGACCAACTCCCAGCGAGGCTCTTCCATGATTGCCGAGGGGTCGTGCTAGCCCATAGTCCGGTGAGGGCAATTCATATAGGACTTTCATGTCAATGAGAGCCTCGACAAAAACCATGTCCATGTTCTTTAACTCCCACAGCAACAGGCTTGCCAGCATGGGGATGCTAGCATGGTGGAGGCTGACCCACCTCCTGACTTTGTTGCTTAGGGTGGGGGAGTCCTGGTCGAACCACCGGAAAAAGGAGACGAGCCGGGTTTGGCTGGGGAAACCGTAGTGTTCCCTTGTGCCCCAGTTGGCTACGTCCAGGGACGTTAACCGGTGGTACTTGGGCATTCCCAAGTACCCCCAGTTATGCTCCCCTTGATCCCGGGGATGGAGGTACCCCTCCGGAAGGCGTAGTCCTGACCAGAAGCACAACATAATGCACATCTGGAGGAACGAACCGTCCGGTGTTGGGCGGATGGGGGCCACCATCCGTTCAACTGTGAAGGCCCTCAGGTCCTGGGCCGGGATCCTAGGAACCTCAACTTGGAGGGTGAACCTCCAACAGACCTGCGGCCAGGAATCTAGGGACAGCGCAAAAAGCTCCCACTCGAAGTGGTGGGCCTCTTGGGGGGGGGGCGACCTTCAGGACGCAGCGGGGTTCCCGGTCAAGGGTGTAGCACACCCTTGACCCCCCCCCGAGCAAGCATGGTCAGGAACCGGGTTTTGCCCTGGACCTCATAGGAGGCCCGGTCGGGCATCTGGTTTGCTAGGCCATTGCCTCCACCTCGGCTGCTTGCTCGGAGGATGAGGTTACCTCCCTCGTTCGCTGGCCTATTGCCCGTGTTGAGGTCTGCCGGGGGCTCTTGGTCCCTTGGGTCCTGCTCCTCGACTGGGGCAGGCTCCTGGCTGGTTTCGGAGGTATCCCCTGGGCTTGGTCCCAGTCCCCACCAGCTGGAGGACCACCCTCCGGACCAGTGCTCGTCCCCCCATTGCTGCCATCCTTCCCACTCTTCGTGCCCCCATCCAGGGTGGGCAGCACGTTCGGCTGGCGGTGGCATGGGCGGGACCCTTTGGGCTGCTTCGGAGACAGCCTGCGGGCCCTGGCTTTCTTACCCGGCCTCTTCAGGGTGTAGTCGTCTACAAACCTCTGTGCCGGGGTCCTGCGCTCGAGCAGGTACTCTCCCTTGCCTTGGGCTTTGCCGGAGGAGGAACCTCCCTCTTTCTATTCTCCCAAGCCTCTGCCTCCGGAGGCTGCCCCTCCCCTGCCGGTGGTGCGGGTGGCAGTTCCTGGTTGGCTTCCTCCCTGGTCTCGGCAGGGGCTGCGTTGGCTTGGGAGGGTAGCCCCTCCTGAGTGTCGTCGCCGGCGGGGTGGTGTAGAGCCTTTGGCTCCGGGGAGGCCCCACCCTCCGGCTTTCCTGCTTCATTTCCGCCATTGCGCACGGAGGGGTTGGGCCCTTCTACTGGCCTGACTGCCTGTGCTGGCTGAAAAAGGCTGCGGATGGGATTTGTTGCTTCTGGCTTGAAAAGCGACTTACACCGGGAGTCCTTTTTAAAACAACATGCAGCGGCAAGTTTTTGCGAAACCGTTCGGGTTTTGAGGGACAGCTGACCACCACAACCCTCGCACACCCAAAGCTGCCTAGTTCCTAAAAGTTTCAAAACATGCGTAACATGAACCCCCTCAACCGCAACCCTCCCTTGACGCACACATTGGTGTGCTGCCAGCGCCTCTAAGGTCTTGCGGTTTTTCGTGTGCAAAAGTTTTAGCTGGCACTGGGCACACCGGAGGTTGAGACCGTCCCACTCCCAGGCATGTATGGATTTGGTCCGGACCAATTCCTGGAACCATTCCTGCTGGGTGGTGGTGTGGCCACGGCCTATGTTGGATCCAACCCGCTTTTTACAGGGCCTTGCATTGGCCTCGGGGTTTTTGCGGGCCTGCTTGTCCTGCAGGAAGACCTTGTAGACTGGGTGTTGGTTCTCGCCTACAGCGGTGAGGATCTTTTCAGCCCTGCTCGCCAGGAACTCTTGGGCTTTCTTGCTGCAATGGTCCTGATACTGACTGGCTGCTCGGGCCTCGGGGCGGGCCAGCTCGGCCGCTTTTTCCCCACACAGTTTGTCCGCCAGGTCATTGACCTGTTGTCTCCACGCGTGGTCCGCACCGACCTTCCGGAGGAAATCCTCCTCTGAGACATGGGACGGGACCCATTTCATTTTGAGGCGGTCGACCTCCGTAGCTTGGAGCTCCCACCAGATGTCACCGTGTGTTTTCCCCGGTTTTGGGTTGCGGACACGTTTCGGGAAACCAAGGCAATCGAGTGTCGTGTCAACTGGGCCTTTGGTGTATCGGGCTAGCTGCAAACCGTCTGAGGTCCTGGGACTTGACCGACGATTGCCCCGACCTGGACATACTCTTGGCCCTGCTTTTTACAGGCCACCACGGCGTAGGCTACCTGCCTGAGTCTCGGGTCCGCCGTGAAAGGGCCCCCGCTAGCATCTGTGCCGTAGACAAGCTCCGGGTCACTGAGGGGCTCTTTGTTTGCCCATATGCCCAGGAAGGTGGGCTTATCTTCCTGTGGAGGTGGTACCTGCCAGTCGGGTTTGGGCGGGAGTCCCCTGGTCCACAGTGATCGCGGGCCTTGGGCCCTGCCTTCTTGGAACCATGCTGGCAGCTCCCAGTTCTGGGCTTCCCACCAGGCACATCCAAGAGCACATGCTCCCAGTCTGCTTCCTGGTGGCACCGGGGGCACATCTTGACGGCAGAGTTTTGGCTACATACCAGGGCTCCTTGCCAAACACACCTCAGGGCTGAGGCTTTCGTGGTTCGCCCTTCTTAAATCCCCCCAACAGTTTCCTCCCAACTGTCCAATCTACTCCCCCTTTTAGCTCAGGAGCAGCGATGCCGGTGGCGATACGGCGGTCCACTTCTTCCTGATAAGTTTGCTGGAGGAGGTCAAGGACACGACACTCCTGCTGTGGGGTGTGCATGGTGTGCCTGGCGCCCCGGGTGTCCAGCCACTCATCACTGTCCCTAGGCTGCCAGCCGAGGTCGAGCAGGTATGCAACGGTAGCCGCAAGAGGGCCTTTGACCATTTGCCACCTGCTGCTGGCTTCCTCTAGTTTTTGGACAGTAAGGCCCCAGGTTCTTTCCAGCAGGTCTTCCTTTCCGGTCCACCTTTTCTTGAGCTGGAACCAGGCTTCAACCTGCTGGACCATCAGCGTGCGACCCGGATCCTGGTACCTGTCACTTGCAGAGGATAGCGCCACCTCTAGGTTGCCCATTTTCTGTCTACCACACTGCTCAGCCAAGGCGTTCCCGAGCTTGTGTCTCCGGGTGGGCGGCATTCCCTGGGCTTGGTGGCCCCAAGTGAGGACGGAGGCCACCCCTCCCCTGAAGAGGCGGACTTTGGCCGGGACACCCGGGACTTGGAGTTGTTTCAGCTTTTTCTGACGATGGCCCGCTTTGTGCCTGCGGGCTCGTTGCACCTTGACCCGCCTGACCCGACCCAGGGCACAGTGCAGCTTTTGTAGTTCCCTCCTGGCTTCGGCAGTGGTGCACAGGAAGCCGGAGGTCACTACCTTCCAGAAGCCGGCGAAGGGTTTTGTAACCTTCATAGACCGCAAATGCTGCCTGCTCGGGATGTCGCGCTTCGAAATCCGCTCCAATATCATCGACCCAGGTGTCCAGGGCGGTGATACTGTGGAGCTGAGCGGCCTCTTGCATTATTGGCTGGAGGTAAACCCTGGCCATCATTGTTGCGAACGGGCACCCTGCTAAGATGCCCCTCGCAGGGAGGATCCCCTCCGAGAGGAGATCCTCTGCCACGAGATATCGCGTTCCCCGGTAGACTTGCATGACCAGGAGGGCTATAGCTGGCGGGAAGCCGGTCGCCACTATCCGCTCCTCCAGTTTGGTCCAGTTGACACTGTCATAGAAAGTCTGCAGGTCCAAAAGGACCGCACAGGCATGCTTGTTAGCCGCGCGGCTAACTTCTCCCCTCAGGAGTCGCTGCATGCCTGTTTCTAGACAGGTATTGCCCGGGGAGGCTTTATCCCATGGGAACTGCTCTGCAGTTTCTCGCATCCATTTCTTTACAACTTGCGCCCTGCAGAAGCACCAAAGCCGATAGGTGATGGATGTGAGGGTTATAGGCCTTTCTATGTCAGCATTCTTGGGTAGGAGGGCCACATGGTGCACCTGCCAGTGCTGTGGCGCCACTCCTGTGGCTTCAGCCAGGTTCAGGGCTTGGGTGAGCTGCTCATAGGCCGGCTCAGGGAGGTTTTTGAGGGCAGCATAGGTGAGCCCATCAAGGCCTCCTGCTTTGTCAGTGACAGTCTTGAGGATGGCCTCCAACACATTTGCTGTTATTTGAAACAGCTGGGAGGACTTTGCAGCATCCAGGAGGGTCTGGCTGATCGGGGGGGATGTTTCTACCTCTCCCCAAATGGCGACCCATTGCTTCCTCCTGGCCCCTGGGCGCTCCTCGCCCGGGAGGTTCTGGAAGGGCCGATCCAGGACTCTCTCACTCTTCCTGAGAGAGCTGTAGAGAGGCCGCATCCCTTTTGCTAATCCCGATTGGAGCCAGTCTTTGTACTGTGCCTGCTGTTCCTTGGCTCTCTGCATTTGGAGGGCCGCCTCCTTGTGTCTGGCCTCAACACTCAAGGACCTCCACTGTGGGGCTGTGGTTTCACATTGCCTGTGCAGTTCTGCGAGGAAGGCATCACCTTCAGCAATGTCTGGGCAGGCTGGGAGGGTGCCTAGGTCCGGTAGATACTGCTGGGAGGCTGGTACCTCTTCCAGGATTCGCGCAATGCGTGCCCACCAGCCCACTGCAGATCCTTTGGGGGCAGTGGAAGGGCGCTGCAAAACCAAGGGCCCCCACTGGGCCTGCACACACCACCCTCTGCCAGCCCTCGGAGCTTCGTGGCAGTGCTCCAGGCTGGCCGCCCATGTTGCCAGTTTCCAGGTGCTCTGGTCCTCTTGGGCACAAGTCCTGTCCATTATGGCAAAATGGGAGGGTTGGACCTCTGGCCATTCCTGGTTTTTGAGGTCTGCTGCGAGTTTCGGGAACTGGGGAAGCTTCCAGGCTTTCCACTCGCTGGCACCATCCGTGATCTTGAGGTGCAAGGCTGCGTGTGGTTTCCACGGGACTGCCCAGGTAGCAGACAACTCCGCCAGGGCTTCCAGGCTCCTACTCACTACCCCAAAATCCAGCTCCGCCCCATGGTTGCACGTAGCTTCTCCAGTGGCTACCATTCTCCCCCGCATGACCTGAATTAGGGCTGTGTCCTGAACTTCAGTCGGGTCCAGGTTCCAGTCCCCCAAGATGACCCAGGGCTCTGGGAGGGTTCGCACGAACGCCACCAGAGAGGATAGCACCTCTGCATTTGTGGGGCCATTTAGGCCTTCTGTGTCTCTCAGGTAGAGGGACACAATCGTGTAGTCCCACCGTCTTTGCCTCAGACCTACGGCTGTGTAGCCCGCCCCTTTGCATTGGTAGGTGGCTTTCTGCCACACACCGCTATTTTTGGGAAAGGCACAAGCAGTGCACCTTGTGCCCTTGTCCGACAGGGAGGCAGGCTCAGCATAGAGATCCCAGCCTAGGGATTGCAGTGTGGCTCGCCTGCCGTGCAGCATTTCTGGTGTGAGGTGGGTCTCCTGGAGGCACACCACCTTTGCTTTAGAGGAGGTTACCCACTCCAATGCCCCGTTGTTAAAACTGGTGACATTGGCACTCATAATGCTGAGATACTGGTCGGGTGAGGGCCTTCTCATGGCTGGGCGCTTCTGAGTCGGTGCTCTCGCCATGCACAAGGTGGTCTTCGCGGTCCTGCTGGCCCAGCGCCTGCTGCGGTGGCAGGGCCTCCTTTCTTTTGGGGAGCTCAGAGGCTATCACCTCCTGCGCCTGTTGGATGGCTTTTCCGGTGATATCCTCTCCTTGCACCAACCCCATGGCAGGGAGTCCTCCGCCATCTCCTCCTCTTGGGCTTCTATGAAGCTAAGGAGGGTGGCCTCCTTCGCCTGGAAGGGGCTCTCGTGGTCTTCCAGGAGGCTGACCACCTCCTGCCAGGTCATCTCCGAACCCAGCTCCTCTGGGCTGCAGAGGGAAGGTTTCACCTTCTGGACTTCCTCATGCCTTTGTGATGGGGGGGAGTCTGGTGGAACCAGAGGGTTCCCATCAGGGTTCACCTCCCACAGTGGCTTCATTTGTTCGTCGTCTGCTGGTGCCTCATCATCCGTAAGGTCCAGCTTGAAAAACTTTGGCCCTGTGATCGGAACGCTTTCTGGCGACTCCTGTCCAGGCCGACAAAAGTGGCTGGGCTTCTGCCAGCCGTGCTCACAACCACTGCTATCTGCAGTAAGTTGTTTCCCCAAGGCCTCCCTCAATCTTTTCCCATGTAGATTGATGTGAGCACCTCGCTTGTAGTATTCAGCACACGCAACCAGGAACTGCTGGGCAGTTCTCAGCATGTGTTCCAGCCCTGAGCTGGGGTCGCACATTGGCTCTGTGGGGCCCTTGCTTTGGGGCTCCAGGCCCCACACGCCGAGTCCCTAGGCCACCGGGCCCAGCCCCGGCGGGGCATTGGCATTGCCGGGAGGCATCCCCTCCTGGGTGTGCTCCTCAAAACCTGAAGGGGTGGGGCCCTCCTGTGTGCGACGCCTCTTTGCTTCTCGCTCCGCTTTAATCTCATGGAGTTTCTTCTCTTGCTCCTCGTTGAGGCTTACCCCCAATTCATGGAGGATGCTGTCGACCTCCATGTCCGCAGCGGATTCGCAGAAGACTTTCTCTTTGAGTAGGCCTGAGCTTGCCTCTACTGCCTTCTGTGCCTTCTCAGCTTGCTCATTCAGCACGATCATTTCTTGTAGAAGCTGCCTTAATGACCCCTTCGCCATGTCGATGCGCTTCTGCAGGTCAATCTTTTGATCCGCAATGTGCTTGAGCTTGCCCGTTGCGCTTTGCCAGCTCTGGCTGGCCTGGCTTGCAGCTTGGGAGGGCGTAACCTCCTGGCTGGCCTTGAGGCCTTTCAGGTAGGCTTTAACCTCCTCCGGCAGGGCGGCTTCATGCTTCTGGCACAGATCTGTGAGGTCGTCCACCTCCTCCTTGACCTGTGCCTTGGGTGGTTTGTACCCTGCCTCCTGGAGGTTCTTTTGCACCTCTGTAGGCACATTGTCCCATGCCACTCCAAGGGCTTGCAGGACCTTGTTCGGCAGTGGGGTCTTCGGAGTCTTGGGCTTCTTTGGCGGCTGCCAGTAAGCAGCCTCAGCCACTGTGGGCCATTGTGGCTTCCACTGGCTCCAGGTCTGTCTCACCTTGCGAATGCTGTTTGCCCAGGGCGTTCTGCATTTCTTGCAGAGCATGTGCGGCTGAGCCTTGTCCGCCCAAATCCATCCTGTGCAGCTTTTGCCACTGCAACAGATGTACTCGCGGGGGGCCATGGCTAAGAGGAAGGCACCTCTGGGCAAACTGTCCTAGGCTGGCTACCAGGCTAGGAAGGCTGAGACCTCCGAAACTTTCCTCAGGCTACTCCTTGGGCCGAAAACTTGAGCCAACCCAGGTTCAACCCAGGTTCAACCCGGGTTCAACCTGAGTTGAACTTGGATTCAACAAACCTGGTTTAACCCAGGTTTAAACCCAGGTTCAGAGAACCCTAGAACAACTCACACCCTTCAATTAGTTCGAACCCAAGTTGAACCCAGGTTCGAACTCCATTTTAAAAGGAAAAGAGTTCCAACCTGGGTTGAACCCAGGTTCGAACCCCCCCCCCCAGACCTTAGTAAGTGCTCTTCAGTTGCATTGCTTCGATTCGATGTAACGGATGGACACATGCTTGGAGGAGAATGGGCCCCCCCCCTTTGGGCAAAGGGGGGCTTAAGCCCCCCTTTAAGCCCCCCTTTAAGCCCCCCTTTAAGCCCCCCTTAAGCCCCCCTTCAAAGGGGTCCCTGCAAAGGGGGTCCCTTCGGGGGGGGGGGAAAGGGTCAAAGCCCTTAAGCCCCCTTTTAGCCCCCCCTTAAGCCCCCCCTTAAGCCCCCCCTTAAGCCCCCCCTTTAAGCCCCCCCTTAAGCCCCCCCCCTTAAAAAAGCCCCCCCTTTAAGCCCCCCTTTAAGCCCCCCTTTAAGCCCCCCTTTAACCCCCCTTTAAAGCCCCCTTAGAGCCCCCCTTTAAGGCCCCCCCTTTTAAGGGGCTTAAAGCCCCCTCTTTAAGCCCCTCTTTTAAAGCCCCCTTAAAGCCCCCCCTAAAGCCCCCCCCTGAAATCCCCCCCTCTGTGGAGGGTTTAGGCAGCAGTTTAAGAGGCCTAATACTTGCTGGGCCTTTGGGCAGCAATTTAAGAGGCGTAATACTTGCTGGGCCTTCTGCGGAGGGTTTAGGTGGCAGTTTAAGAGGCCTAATACTTGCTGGGCCTTTTTTGGAGGGTTTGGTTAAAAGGCGTAATACTTGCTGGGCCTTCTGCGGAGGGTTTCGGCAGCAGTTTCAGAGGCCTGATACTTGCTGGGCCTTTTGTGGAGGGCTTGGGCAGCAGCTTAATAAAAGGCGTAATACTTGCTGGGAGGATTTAGGCAGCAGTTGTAAGAGGCCGAATACTTGCTGGGCCTTTTGTGGAGGGTTCGGGCAGCAGTTTAAGACGTCTAAAAGGCTTAATACCTGCTGGGCCTTCGGTGGAGGATTTAGGCAGCAGTTTAAGAGGCCTAATGCGAGCATCGTGTTCAACCCCCCCGCTTGTTTAAGCCGGGCAAGCTCGAGGCCTAGTGCGAGCATCGTGTTTGCAAATGGGGAGGGGCTGCGCCCCCCTAACCCCCCCGCTTGTTTAAGCCGGGGAAACTCGCGTGGAAGCATATGAATCATGTCCAAAACAAAACAAAACAAAACAAAACAAAACAAAACAAAACATAGGGTTCTCGGCTTAGCCCCGCGCCACGTCACTGCTATGCAAATGGGGGGGGCTGCGCCCCCCCCAACCCCCCCGCTTTTTTCTGCCGGGCAAGCTCGCGTGGAAGCATATGAATCATCTCTGAAACAAAACATGGGGTTCTCGGCTTGCCCCGCGCCACGTCACTGCTATGAACTCTTGCTCCTTGAAACTCGAGTAATGAACACAAAAAACAAAAGAAGAAGCGAGCGGGGTAGAATTACCCTTAAGCCCCTTTAAAAAGAGTCTCACTTCTCTGGCTTCGAAGAATGAAACCCAAAAAACAAAACAAGATTCGAGGGGGGTGGAATTTAGAATACATTCCCTTCTTTCTTTTCGTAAAGGGAAATGAATGTTTAGAGTCTCACTTCTCTGGTTTCGAAGAATGAAATCCAAAAACAAACACAAAATGTATAACAAGATTCGAGGGGGGTGGAATTTAGAATACATTCCCTTCTTTCGCTTCGTAAAGGGCAATGTATGTTTAGAGTCTCACTTCTCTGGTTTCGAATAATGAAATCCCAAAAAAACACAAAAATTTCACAAGATTCGAGGGGGGTGGAATTTAGAATAAATTCCTTTCTCTCTCTTTTCAAATGGAAGTTAGAGTCTCACTTCTTTAGTCTCGAAGAACGATCCAAAAAACAAAACAAGATTCGAGGGGGGTGGAATTTAGAATAAATCCTTTCTCTCTCATCTTCAAGATAAAGTAATGTTTCGAGTCGCCCTTAAGCCCCCCTTTTTTCAGCCCCCTAAAGCCTCCCCCTTAAACCTCTCTAGCCCCCGTTTAAGCCCCCCTTTAAGCCCCAGCCCTTTACCTTTAAGCCCCCTTCAAAGCCCCCTTGAAGCCCCCCTTTAAAGCCCCCTTTAAGCCCCCCTTTAAGCCCCCCTTTAAGTCCCCCTTGAAGCCCCCCTTAAAGCCCCCCTTTAAGCCCCCCCTTAAGCCCCCCTTAAGCCTCCCCTTAAGCCCCCCCTTAAGCCCCCCTTAAGCCCCCCCTTAAGCCCCCCCTTTAAGCCCCCTTTAAGCCCCCCTTTAAAGCCCCTTCAAAGGGTCTTCTTTCCAAAGCCCCCCCCTTTGCCCCCGCTTAAGCCCCCCCCTTAAGCCCCCCCTTTAGCCCCCCCTTAAGCCACCCTTTGAGCAAAGTTGATGGGCCCATCAAGGCTTGGAGGCGCAATCCTACAGATTTGCCGGGACAAGCGCGCTGTATCTACAGCCAACAATGTTATTGCGTTTAGTAATGTTACAGGTTCTTATTGCGCAGAGCATGGAAAAACATGCCCAATGCAGACAGTTATATTGGCTTTCCAAAAAGTAATTGAGCTTGATGCCTCTTCGGAAAAAGTCCTAGTGCTACCGGCGCTGCTGAATTGCGCAATTAAGGCAAGGTTCAAAACAGCTAACTTTGTCTGCCTTTTGACGCTTCTCCCTTTCTCTTCTGTTCTTAGTGGAGTGACTTGGTTTTTTTTGCTCATGGCAGAATGGGGCGCAAAGCACTTTCACTATGTCTGTTGCCTCCAAGAAAAAAAATTGCGCAATTTTTTTTTTTGGACTGACGCCTCTTTACTACATCAGTAGCACAGTAGGCCGGTCTTGTTGGGCTCGACGTAAAGGGTGAAACAAAGTCAGCGCACACAATCCGCCAGACACACCAAGCAACCACCAAGCAAACAAACACCAAAGAAACAAAGCGAGCAATCGCGCTGAACTACTAGATACCCCACGGACTCAGTACTCGAAGTCGTCAATGAAGTCCCGGTTCACAAGGAAGCACAGAGCTTGTGGGGGAATCGCAAATTGCGACATTGCCAGATTCTCAAAACCACCATCATGTAGCCACTGGTGCGACAGCGGTTATTCAAACCGAGGTCATCAGAAGAGGTTCGGATCACGTACTCGTTGTCAATGACAGACAACCGACACTCAATGGCGAAAGGATGTTGCAAGTCAGACTCCCTAGGGGGGATGAGAGATGTGCATATGCCCCATGGTGGTCAGCCAGTGGGGACTTAACAGCAAGAACAATCAAGGCAAGACCGGCCCAGGGCACTCCACGGTGGTCAGCCAGTGGAGTAGCTCCGAGCTCTGGGTGCTCCATTCACCTTGGCGTACAAGTGCCCACCCAGAGAGGTGTCCGCGCCCGGCACAGGGGGCATATGCCCCATGGAGGTCAGCCAGTGGGGACTTGACAGCAAGAACAATCAAAGCAGGACCGGCCCAGGGCACTCCATGGTGGTCAGCCAGTGGAGTAGCTCCGAGCACAGGGTTCTCCAGTCAACCTGGCGTACAAGTGCCCACCCAGAGAGGTGCCCGCGCACGGCCAGAGGGGGGGCGAGAGTAGCTGCAGCTACCGATTCCACGGGGAGAGTCCACAGCGAGTTACCAAACCCTTAACGCCACAGGGTTTATAATAACAACGAGGAACCTCCCAGTCCAGGCATCTCACACAAGGCCACGCAACCTTGGCGCTGGCCTGCGCATCGGCACGCATCAGGTCCCTCCAAACCCAAACCCGCGAGGTACGTCGGTAAGGAGATGGGAGGGCTCACATCACATTGGTGCCGAAGTGCAAGGATCTCCATGGTATTGCTACTTTGGTCCAATCAGAGCCTTCAGGTAACATCCACGCGGGCGGGGAGCCCACTTGCCCTGCCGCAGGCCAAGCTCAGACGAGGGTGACCCTCTAGAGTCTCAAGAGGGCCAGGTTGTTCTACAAGTGGGGAATGGCTCCCTGCCAAGTCAGCGGGTGCATAATCTCCACGTAGAAGTGTCCACAGCCAGCGCGCCGAACTGCTAGGTCACCCTGTGCACTCAGTACTCGAAATCGTCGAAGAGGCCGGGAGCACACATGTAGCACCGAGTGCGCAGGTGCGTCGCAAAATGCGACGTTGCCAGATTCACAAAACCACCATCATGCAGCCACCGATGCGAATACATTCAGCACCAGCCAAGGCCGTTCACGAGAAGGTTCACAAGTCCGCCATCACAGGTGGGGCATAGTCGTGCCTTGGCACGGGACGTTGCAGGTGTCAACCTTCTTGATCCGAAGTATAAAGTTGCCCCATGGTGGTCAGCCAGTGGGGACTTAACGGCAAGAACAAAGGGTAGGACCAGCCCAGAGCACTCCATGGTGGTCAGCCAGTGGAGCCTCTCCGAGCACAAGGCGCAACGTTCTGTTGACTCACAAGAGTCTCGTCCGACGGCCAAAGCAGGCATGACTGCTTCTTGTTTTGTTTTTTGGACTGGCGCCTCTTTACTACATCAGTAGCACAGTAGGCCGGTCTTGTTGGGCTCGACGTAAAGGGTGAAACAAAGTCAGCGCTCACAACCGCAAGACACAACAAGCAACCACCAAGCAAACAAACACCGAAGAAACAAAGCGAGCAATCGCGCTGAACTACTAGATACCCCACGGACTCAGTACTCGAGGTCGTCAATGAAGTCCCGGTTCACAAGGAAGCACAGAGCTTGTGGGGGAGTCGCAAATTGCGACGTTGCCAGATTCTCAAAACCACCATCATGTAGCCACTGGTGCGACAGCGGTTATTCAAACCGAGGTCATCAGAAGAGGTTCGGATCACGTACTCGTTGTCAAGGACAGACAACCGACACTCAATGGCGAAAGGATGTTGCAAGTCAGACTCCCTAGGGGGGATGAGAGATGTGCATATGCCCCATGGTGGTCAGCCAGTAGGGACTTAACAGCGAGAACAATCAAGCAAGACCGGCCCAGGGCACTCCATGGTGGTCAGCCAGTGGAGTAGCTCCGAGCACAGGGTTTTCCGTCAACCTGGCGTACAAGTGCCCACCCAGAAAGGTGCTCGCGCACGGCCAGAGGGGGGGCGAGAGTAGCTGCAGCTACCGATTCCACGGGGAGAGTCCACAGCGAGTCATCAAACCCTTAACGCCACAGGGTTGATAATGACAACGAGGAACCTCCCAGTCCAGGCATCTCACACAGGGCCACGCCACCTTGGCGCTGGCCTGCGCATCGGCACGCATCAGGTCCCTCCAAACCCAAACCCGCGAGGTACGTCGGTAAGGAGATGGGAGGGATCACATCACATTGGTGCCGAGGTGCAAGGATCTCCACGGTATTGCTACTTTGGTCCAATCAGAGCCTTCAGGTAACATCCACGCGGGCGGGGAGCCCACTTGCCCTGCCGCAGGCCAAGCTCAGACGAGGGTGACCCTCCAGAGTCACAAGAGGGCCAGGTTGTTCTAAAGTGGAGAATGGCTCCCTGCCAAGTCAGCGGGTGCATAACCTCCACGTAGAAGTGTCCACAGCCAGCGCGCCGAACTGCTAGGTCACCCTGTGCACTCAGTACTCGAAATCGTCGAAGAGGCCGGGAGCACACATATAGCACCGAGTGCGGGGGTGCGTCGCAAGTTGCGACGTTGCCAGATTCACAACATCACCATCATGCAGCCACCGATGCGAATACATTCAGCACCAGCCAAGGCCGTTCACGAGAAGGTGCACAAGTCCGCCATCACAGGCGGGGCATAGTCGTGCCTTGGCACGGGATGTTGCAGGTGTCAACCTTCTTGATCCGAAATGGTGGTCAGCCAGTGGGGACTTAACGGCAAGAACAAAGGGTAGGACCAGCCCAGAGCACTCCATGGTGGTCAGCCAGTGGAGCCTCTCCGAGCACAAGGCGCAACGTTCTTTGGACTCACAAGAGTCTCGTCCGACGGCCAAAGCAGGCTTGACTGCTTCGTTCCAATCAGAGCCATCAGGTGAACCCAAGTAGGCGGGGACCCCACCTGCCCCGCAGGAAGCGGGAGAGTCCCCCAGTCGAAACTTCGCACTCAAGGCCAAGCAACTATCTCCTTGGTCGGTGAGGGTTGAGGGTTCAATAACCAGAATCAGACCCTCCATGCCCAAACCGACGGACGTCGGCGAGGAGATGTGAGGGCTCACATCACGCTTGGCCACCTACCGTTGGGGAGGTAGTCATGTATGGCTGCTTTGACGCAAGCAGAGATATACACCCAAGCAGGCAGGGAACCCCGCAGCAACCCAAGCACAGGCGAAAATGGCTCTCGTGAAGGCCAGGTTGTCCACAGGTGCTCGATGGCACATTGCCAGGGATGTGGAAACCTGATCTCCGCGTAGAAGTGTCCACAACCCAGAAGCAGCATCCCCTAGCTGGTCTCTCCCAATTGGTATGACGCCGTTGTACGACAAGGGGGTGTCACCCTCCAGACGAGAGATGGTCAACACTCAAGTCCAAGTGGTTCACACACGGTCGTAGCACATAGAAGCAGGCAACCGGCCCACCTAGAGGGGGCAGAGGAAAGGAAGATTGGCCGTTTTACCAATGACAAAGCTGGAACATCCAAGCAGGACCGGGCCAGGGTAGTCCGTGGCAGATGGCCAGTGGAGCAACCACGAAAGAAAGGCCCCCCGTTCCCACAGGCACACCGCGGGGCCGACACAGAAGGGTGTTCACAGCTGCAAGCTGTAAGCACACAAAAGACAAGCACGATCCAATCCGTGGCATAGACCACGAGAGGGTTGCCAACCAAGAATATCCCGAGGTAGTCTTGCGGCATGTATCGGCGAGGAGATGTGAGGGCTCACATCACTCTGGGCAGCATGCCATGAAAGGACGCAATGGCGCGTTCGCATGGCGTCAGTAGGAGCCCTCAGATGACAGGTTGCTGTCTATTGCCAGGAGCCATCCCAATCCGGACGCCGGGAACGATGGCCATCTGAGGTGGTATGGGAACGCGTACTGCTGGGCATGACCTGCATTGGAGGCAGCTCTTGCTCATCAACCCCCCACTCAGGGATGCCGTCCGGAATGGGGATACTCCTGTATCTTGTCATTGAGGTTTGGGCCGCGAGCCACATCACCCGGACAGCTTCCTGGATTTGCCTGTACTGCACAACACCTTCGTCCTTATACTGAAAGGGGAAGGAGGTAACTGCCGCACGCAGGGCCGAAGGATCAGGGTCCTTGGGGGTGCCATGACAGTACATCCTAAACCAGAAGCTGTTGAGTCGCTGCTTGGTTGGATGTTTGGCTCGCATGAGCCCCTTAATGGCAGCCCAATGAGCAGTGGCTGCGTCATACCACGCATTTTGGGGACGTCGGGGCCCATGCTTGGTGGGTGTGGTACTGATCCCTTTCCAATGCGCATCAAAGATGACTGGCAGCCGGAAAGGGGCGGAGACATCCACTTCTCGCAAAGCTGCAAGGTCAGTGGTTCGCAGCTCCGAGAAGCGCCAATCATTCACCTGTGCCTCGGGTTCGTCCTCCGCGTCCGACATGTCATCCATCGGGCAGGGAGAGCCTTCGTTAGTTTCGGAAGAGATGCTGACGACCTCCGGCGAGGTTGCTGCAGTGTTTGCTTCCACAGGCGCAGCCAAGGGCGAGGAGAGCAGGCACTCTAGTGGCAACACTCGCCGTAGAAAAACAGCCATTCTGTGAGAAGTGTCAGGCCATTCCAAGTTATAAACTGACCAAAAATGTTCAATGTTTTGGTTGGCCACCGAGGCCGCAAGAGCAAGCCGGATGGCGTCAAGGAAATGGGCAGGGGGGAGGTCCGGCCTAAATTCTTGATAGTGCCTTTTCCCAAGTGTCTCTGTGCCCTGCAGCGTGATGCCTAGGAACGTATTCAGGCTGGGCTGGGCAAGCCTGGCTGTTTCCACGTCCGTGTGCTGAGCAGCTGCGGCCCATGCCTGCAAGACTTCTTGGGAGGCTTGGCCAGTGACTTGTGGCAGTCCACTGCGCGCGTCCATCACATATTTGGTAGTAGGGCACTTGGGACACCGATAAGCGCGGCCAGCCAAGAAGGCCACCATGGCTGCAGGCGGCACATTGATCTGCAGGTCAGTAATTTTATTGTCAGATTCAGGAAAACCAATAACAATGGGCAGCCCTGCCGTACGCTCCAGGGGACCTTTTTGGTGGGACTCGAATGCGAGCAGAAGTGCACCCAGCCAATAATCTGGGTCAGCGTAGCTGAGCATTGCAGGAAAACTGGCATTGATAACACTCGGCAAGTCCGACACCGCAGAGAAAAGGTCCGCGATGTACTGCGCTGTGGTAAGAAAGCCATACCCCACCAGGGACTCCGAAAGCCTTGCTTGGTCCAGCTGCGGGACCGGGCAATCCAACATTTTAGCAAGGTCGAAATGCTGCAATGCCCCCGACAATCTAAGGCACTGCGTGATGATAGGGTCATAAACCTTCAAATACGCTGCCGGAAACGTTTCAGGCAGATGCAGTAGCGTGTCAGCGATTCCGATTAGCATTTCCGAGTCTTGCAGCTGGTTCGGTACGCCGTTCAAAAACACCTCATAGGCCCGATATGCCCGAAGCTGCTGGCAGTGTGTTGTGAGGTGCTGCGAGTCACGCAGGTTCATGTAGGGCCGAGGTTTGACATTCTTACCAAAGTGATGTCCCGCTGCAAGTGCGCGCCACATGAGATCACAGACCGAGACTGTGTTGCTGCTAAACTTCAAGTCGCTCTTTTTCCTTGAACCGGTAAAGGCGCTGTCGGTAAAACATGAGTCACAAATCCACACATGCTCATCAACCCTTTGGGTTGGTAGGTGGGGTTCCCAGGTAGTAGAAAAACTTTACACCCCGCCTTGATGTTGTGCGAACTGTAAGCTCAACATCACTCTACAGTAACGGGTTTGTAGAAACTGTACAGGTATGTCGTTGGGCTCATCTGGTATTGTGCGATGGCCTCGTTGTGCTCTCCCTATTGGAGTCCTTGCACTCGGTGAAAACTGTTCCCACTGCTTCCTCGTGGGTAACACTTCGCTCAGGTAAGCTTGTACTCGTTGTAGCTCACACTGTACGGAAAAGTGAAACATTCCATCATTCACTCACATGGTCCCGGGCCTGCAATTGCCACAAGGACGGTAGTGCAATCTCGCATGCACTGCTGCACTGTAAGTGAATCTCTCTGACCTTTGCACATCTGCACATGTAGGTCGGTGGTACCTCTTGCCATGAGGCGTGTACACATACTGGGGTTGTGCTCGTAGCTGTTCGTCCACATCCTGTGCCATAGGAATGATATTAACCATTCCCCATTCTTGAAATCGCCTTGCAAGCTCTTCGTCATTCACATGGATTTGGCTTGCTGGTACTGTACTGATTCCATGCATCCCATTACCACTGCCTGTCGCTGAATCCTCTGGTGCATCACGGAAATACATATTGACTGCCCTTGCTGTACGTTGAACATCATCCTCATCGGGCGGACAATACTTTTGCACAAATCTTCGAATAGTGAATTCCTCCTGCGGTTCCTGTGGTCCTTCTTCCTGCGGTTCCTGTGGTCCTTCTTCCTGCGGTTCCTGTGGTCCTTCTTCCTGCGGTTCCTGTGGTCCTTCTTCCTGTGGTTCCTGTGGTCCTTCTTCCTGTGGTTCCTGTGGTCCTTCTTCCTGTGGTTCCTGTGGTCCTTCTTCCTGTGGTTCCTGTGGTCCTTCTTCCTGTGGTTCCTGTCGTCCTTCGTTCACCTTCTGCTCGACCATGTAGAACAAGAGTAAAGCGAAAATTCCTCCTAGTAGCACACTGAAAAGAATAATCCATCCACTCACTTCCTTCACATAGATGAAAACAAATTCTCGTTCTTCTCGTTCTCGTCCTCCAAAATCGTCTGGCTGTCCTGCAATCTGAGAAATCATATTCACCATCATTGTCAAGTACATCGCTCTAGCCGTCTTGCTTCCTCGCTCACTCAACAAAGTTGCACGTAGTGCTCGAACTTGGCTTCGGCAAACTTCACCTGCCACATGTTCCATTGCTTCTTCTTTCCCATAACGCTCATGACTTTCTCCATTCCACACCATGGCTCCAATATGGTACATGAGAAATCTCCTTCGAGATACTCCTAAGCGTTTTGTATTCAAGTCGGCAATGTTTAATTTGGTAGGCACTGGCTTTGCTTTGAAGCTGTTGTTCTTCACCCCTCGCTGAAGCCATAATACTCTCAGATCGATATGTTTGAGTCCTCCGACTCCTGTTCGCATCATCCATTGTCTTCCCGCACTTGAATCCATCCGGATCTCCACGAGTAACTTTCCTGCAAGAAACATCCACAACTTCTTCAGTAACATCGCTTCTGATGCTCCTCCTGAGCATGCTAGCACTTCGGACTCTGCCGAACTTAAAGCTGTAGCTTTCTGGGTCCTGCTATACGAAAGTACTGGCACTGCATTCACACACACAATCACTGATGATGTAGACCATCTCGCTTCACGGTCTGATGCCCAATCTGCATCCGTGAATACTTCCATACTGTGTGTTCCTTTCTTTTCTTCGTCTTCTTCTTCTTGCTCTTCTCTTTGATAGATCGCATCCATCATCTTGTTTCCAACCTTTGTGTACTTCAGTAGGAATCCCAGTTGCTCTGTTCCTTGCACATAGAGCAAAGCTTGTTTCAAACAGGTTAACGCTTGTTCCGTTGGCTTCGACATCTTACTTGCCAAACACTTCGTCACATGCTGCAAATCCCATCGGTCTTGGGAAATGTACAACAGTGTTCCCAACGCTGAACGAAACTTCTTGCACTCGTTCTCCTCCAGTTCTTTGGAATTGTCCACTGTTCCAATCAGCTGGTGCTCTGGGGTTTGTCTTGGCTTTCGGTTCCCCAGCTTGTAGAGTCCTCTAAGCTTCTCGTAGTGCTTCTTCGACACTGTCACCAAAATTCCTTCTTCAAGGAACTCATAGGTCCTCTTCAGGTAATGAAGCTGTTCTCCCGATCCCCGGTGGGATGGGAACGGTCCCTCAACTGTGAGCTTGAAAAACTTCTCTACCTCGCATATCAGCCATCTTCCTTCGCCTTTTGCACCTGCAACTAGCTCGTCGTCGACATAAATCGACACTGCAATCTTCTTCACTCGGTGCTTCAAGATTGAGGGTATCCCAACAAATTGCTCAAATCCCAAACGCTTCAAAATCTCAACCAAATGGGTAAACCATTGTTCTGCCGCTGATCTTTGCCCTGGCAGACACTTCTCCACTTTCCATACGTGGTCTTCATCCAAACCAAGTAGTGTTCGAATCCACGGTGAGATATCAGCATACATCAGAGCTTTCTGCGTGACTTGCAAGAATGCGTCACGAATGTCAAGAACTGTAAGCTCCCAATTGTAGATGAGATGAAAAAGAAACATCATTCGCACTGCTGCGTGTCCTGACGTAGGACTAAAAGTCTCCTCCGTGCTCTGGGCTCCCGCACGGAATTCCCGACACACAATTCTGCATCTACGCTTCCAAACTCCATTCCTTAGTGTCAGAAACTTACCTTCCTCTGAACACTCTTCCTTCTTGATCGTCTTCACAACCTTCATGTTGGCGAGTTTGTCAAGTTCAGCTTTTCCTGCCTCTGCATCCAATCTTTCAAGTTCCTCTTCGCTGACTTTCGGTGGTCGATCCTCATCTTCTTCTTCTCCTTCACTATCCGCTTCATATTCCTCTTCGCATTCCTTCCAGACTCTTTCTTCCCAAAGGTCATCTTCATGATATCCTGTTTCGTCTTCCTGTTCTTCTACCTGTCCGGCGTACAACGGTGGAAATAGACTTCCTTTCGGACTTCCAGGATCAGCACTTGTAGGTGAACTTTCCGCAGTCTTTTGTTGCTTCGTTGGTGGCTCCTCAGCATCTGCTGTTTTACTAGCTTTCGCAGGTTCCTCTCTTTCTTCTCCTTCAGTTTCTCTCTTTTGTCCCCCGCCTTGGTTGGAATCCGTTGATGAACTTCGAGGTGTAGGTTGACCACTGCTCAGCAATAGATCACTGATTGTGTCATGCTTTGAACTTTCCACATCAGATCCTGCTTCATCTCCTGCTGGCTCTGGCTCATTTTCTCCTCCTTCTTTCTCTTTGCCTGGTTCTTCCACGATTCTCGGTAACGGTGCCGCATGCGCGGTGTGCCCTAGCCTTGGGGCTTTCTTCGTCCAAGGAGAACCCTGAAGTTGAAGGGTCTCACGTGCGCGCCACGCTGGTTGTGTGCGCCGCACAGATCTTGACGTAAAGATCCCATCTTTTGACGTAATCACGTCCATGTCCCGGTCGTCCTTTCCAACCCATATTCCTCCTGTCCACAAGGATCGATTCTTCACTCCTCCAGGCTTGGCCAGACCAAACACATACTCTCCGAAGGGTAAAATCTGCCCTTGGTATGGTCTCCCGTAGACCAATTGGAAAGCTGTACTCTGCGTCCCTGAGTGTAGGTGGTACCTGTTGAACAACCATGCTGCGTGGTGAATTGCCCACGCTCGTAAAGCATGATCTTCAGGAATCTTTTCCCCAATCCGATCCTCGACCATTTCAATCATCGTGAGGCTTTGTCTCCTGAGGTTCTGAATGTGGCGTTCCACTCTCGCTGTTCTTCCTTTGTGGTAGGGCTTGTTTGGATACTTTCCAGCCTTGTAGCCTAACTTTTGTCGTATTGCTACAATCAAATCCAGTAAGGCTGTTGTCGCTGGCTCCACATCAATCGCAAACAGAACTTCTTCGGAAATGTAGTTCATCTCGAGAGAAAACTTCACCACTTTCTCGGCCAACTTCTTCGTCGGTGCTTTCCCCGGCACTGGAATCGCCCACGAGAATCGAGTCCATGAATCAAGAATGATCAGACTCACACTGTTCTGACCCATGTACATGAAGTCCATCTGGATCACTGGCTTTCCTGGGTCTTCATACTTTGCTTCACTGCTTTGTGGGGTATGGTCCTGTTTCGACTTTGCTGCTGCACAGAAATCACACCATGGTTGCATTGGCATGTGGGTTGCCATATGCTCTTCAATCTCTGCTTCTGTCGGTTCGGGCACTCCGGGTCTTGTTCTTGCTTTGGGCCTTTGCTTCCTCAGCCTGTCTGCAACTTCTTCTGCGTCCTCATCTCTGTCTTCGGTGAGGTAGTTGCACAGTCTCCTGAACATCTTCACCTTTGACCCTGAGACGCTCAAACCCAAATACCGACAACCTTCTCGCAGCTTCTCAATCTCACTCGTTGCTGTGAGTGACTCTCCATTCACCACAATAGTACTTCCCATGTCGAGTTCCAACTCTTGGTGTCCTCCTGCCTTTCCTTGCTGCTTCACAACTCCTTTCGGCACTGGCACCTGCAACTCTTCTGGAGCTCCTCTTTCTCTTCCAAACCATTCTGGCTCCTCTTCCATCTTCTTTTCTTCCTCCTTTGGTGCTTCTTCTGGTGCTACCTCTTCTACCAAGCACTTGTCCAGATACTCTGGTGTCCTGTGCAAGAATGTGAGAATTTCTGATCGAAAAAGCAATCCCGGTATTCGATCTTCCAAGTCGGATTTTCGCTCGAGCAATTCCGTTGCTTCAATCACTTCCCATTCGTTGCCCACCTTCACGATGGTGGTCCTGTACTTCCAAGTACCTGTCGGTGGCTTTACAAACTCAAGTCCAAAATGGCGATGGACTGGCGTTCCATTTGGTAGAAGGCTCCAATCCTTCTCTGGGACTTTACCAAAGTCATAGGCCAAAGTCACCTTGACTGCCCTGACTTGCTCGACTCCTCTAACTTCCGCTGTCAATCTCAAGCTATTCCTCTGGTATTCCACAGGCACCCGTGCCTTACCATCGGGAGATACAAGTTCCCCCGCCTGGGTTTCTTCTCCCCAGGTCTCGCCCCCTTGGCGCTGTTTGCATCCCACTGACACAAACTTCCATCCATTTTTGAGTAGCCTTCCTAAAGACAGCAAGATGTTATTGGTGTCCGACAACACAAAGTCCTCAGTCACACTGCAGCTACTGAACTGCAAAACTGCTCGCCGCATACCTTCAACTCGCATCGCACCCCCTTGTGCGTCCTGCAACCTCAGAGAGGTTGGGGTCGAAACTTCGACGCCTGCATCCGACAATCTTCGTGGTAACAAACTCACATCTGCTCCTGAATCCAAGATCACCACATGTTGCTTTGTGTCCAACTGGACCATTCGCACATTGAGAGGTTCCGATCCTCCCTGACTCAGAGGTTCCAATCCTCCTGGAGGTCCCAATCCTCCTTGAACTCTTTCCAAGCTGTTTTCATACCATTGATACAGCTCATCACTCTCATGATCTTGTTTGTTCTCACTCTCATCCCCGATGTAGTAGCACTCTGGTCCTTGCACCTCTATCCTTCTGGTGAACCAATCACCTTCTTCTTCTGAAACATCGCTAAGCTCATAGTGCTCTGTGCCGTCAGGTGGTGTGTTCGCAATGTGATGGAAATCGATGTTCCTCACTCTCCTTATCCTGTATTGGCTCGCACTCTGCGACGGAGTAACAGACTCGACTGTCGAGTGGGGTACCTCGGTGCTGGCCTCGCTCGCCTGCACTTCTCGAACATTGCGGTTTGGACACTCGTTTCCCCAATGTCCTCGCTGCTTGCAGAATCGGCAAACATCTCTGTCCAACTTCTTTCCTCCACCTTTCTTTCCTCCTTTGCCATGCTTTCCACCTTTCTTTCCGCCTTTCTTTCCTCCTTTGTGGAAACCTTTGCCTCGTCCTTTCTTTCCTCCTTTGTAGCTTCCTTTTCGTCCACCTTTTCTCCATTGGCGAAATCCTGCTCCAAAGCTTGACCACGAGTAGGATCCTTTTCCTCCTTTGTTTCCTTTGTTGCCTTTGTTTCCTTTTCCTCCTCCTTTCTCGTACACTGCATCCACTTCCATTGGTGCTGGTCCTTGATCTGCATTCGAACTGCTCGCTGTGTTCTGCAAGGTCTTTTGCTTCAACACCGTCTGGTAATCCCAAGTTTTGCTGCTTTGCTCGTATGAAAGAATCGCTTGCTTCACTGACATGTAGTTTGTTCCTTCGGGCATTGTCAAAGTAAGGTGGTCTCGAATCGCCCTCGGTGAACATCGAAGCAAAACTCCCATCAACAAATCTCGATCGTAGGTCTTTCCTGAAGCGATCTCGTACTCCCGAACAAGGTTTTCCAGTGAACCAATCTGCCACCATGCTCTTGGCCCCATCGAAGTTGGGAAACATCCCAATCGCTTGACTGAGGGTTAGAGCTCGTTGTTTGGTGGCTGGTTGGTATTCCCAAAGCAAACTTTGATAGAGACGATACCCACATCGCTCCCTGCTCCAATTTCGAGACAGTTGCGTTGCTGCCCCCCGCATATACGAAGTCAGTATGTGGTAAAGCTTTGTCGAAAGTTCTCTCTCCACTGTAGTGAGAGTCGAAACATCGATCGGCGTTGCTCCCAGACTTTCAATCATACTTAGAGCTTCTGAGTACTGCGAATCGGCAAAACCTAGCCAATTCAGAAACTGATGTTTCCAGGTTGTAAAATCCGGTGGATGCTCTCCCGAGGCTTGTGGGTTCCAAACATCTGGTGCCTTGATCGCCTTTGTCGCACTTTCAATCCTTCGGTTCAGATCATCCGAACTGCTTGCTTGTTGCTCCAACCTTTGTAGCGCACTCATTCCAACTTGGGTCGCCCTTGTCAATGCAGTCAGAATTTCAGAAAGTTCTGTGGGTTGTTGGGGTGGTCCATTCTGCTGCATCCCTTGCACTGCAGAAAACTGTAACACGACAAGCACACACAGCATCGCTCCTCTCTGTTGTTTTCTCACACAAGCACACGAACGCAAGTGATCTCTCCGTGCCCCTCTGCTCAAGCGCCTCCGAAAACATGAATGTTGCAATCTCCACAAACATGACTGACGACATGACTGCAAATGCACTGTCGCTTGCAAACATCCAATGCACAACATGATCGCACCTGATACTCCAAGCATAAGCATCATTGCCATTGCTCCATTGTAATCGAATTGCATAGTCTTGGGGTCGTAGAGGTTCTTTGCTCCTGGAATGCTGGTCCAAATCCACATCACCAATGGATCTCTTGTTCCATTCATAGTCTCGTCGAAGTAGAGGCTCTTGTTTGTACATAGGCCATAGAATTCTGATTCCTCCTGGTAGTCGATCTCTGTTTTCTCCTCCTGGTAGTCGATCTCTGCTTTCTCCTTCTGGTAGTCGACCTCATTGTCCTGACCAATCTCCCCAGTCATCTTCCTCACTTCGAGGGTTTGGCTCCTCGCCCCTTTCTCGCATTCTTCTCCTTTCTGTTCTCCTCCAAGGAGAATTCGGGTAGAGCGTAGTGGCTTGCGTTGCTCCCACTCGCTTCGGTGGTGGTCCCTTTGGCTCTGGAGGTGGCGCCTTGCTTCCAGCAGGTCGTTCCTTCGGAGGTGGTCCTCTGGAACTGCTCCCTGGTTCAGCTCTCGCATCTTCCATCCTGGGTTGTAGGGTCCCAGGCCCCGTCCTGGGTTGTAGGGTCCCAGGTCCCGTGTCTCGGCTGGAACTCGCTGTTCCACTGCTTTGGATCCGCTGGCCGTACCTGGCCCGAAAGTATGCAACTCCACGAGCAAATTCCTTGGATTCCCTGGCTCTTGCTTCGTCTCCTGAAGGAATTGCACCGGCACGTCTTGCAGCATACTCTTCCTCATTCCGGCGGATGTGTTCCGCCACTGCTGCGTTGCTGGGTTCCCCGTCCAGCGTGTGAAGAGGAAGTTTCGTACCACACGGCATTGGGTCCGGAGGTGGACACTCTGGAGCTCGTTCTTGTCCTGGCGGTGGACACTCTGGAGCTTGCTCTGGTTCTGGGCCCGCTGGTGGTGGCGGTGGCCCTCCTGACTTTGGAAACCGAACTGGCTCCTGCAAGGCTCGCTCCCTTGCTCGCCGTTGGATCCTTTCAGTCTCTGCTGCGAGTGCAGAGAGTCTCTCCAGCTGCCTTCGCCTGCGTTGCTCAGCAGACACTTGCTGCTCTTGCAGCTCCAAGGCGATGTGCCCAGACGAAAGTGTTCTCGGCTCCCTTCTTGGTGTAGGTGGTGCCTCTTGGTACACCATTGTAGTTTCGGGGCTAGAGGAACTAGGACTCCCGATCTCCACTGGCCCGTCTGGTTCTCCTCCTTCCAAGGGAATGTATCTCTTCCTTCCACCACTGGTCGTTCGGGCTTCTTCTTCGGCTTTGGAGGCATATAGCTTGGTGCACTTCCACTTCCTTCAGCTGCACTGCTTGCTCAAAATCCGTAGCCTTTTCCCACGCCAACACGGTGAATTTTGATCTCCTTTCTTCGTGGCTCCATGTCTTCTTCTTGTTCCACTTCTTCCATGGGCTCTGCGGGTTCCATCGGCTCCATGGGTTCTGTGAGTTCCATTGGCTCCATGGGTTCTGTGAGTTCCATGGGCTCTGTAGGTTCTGTGGGCTCCATTGGCTCCACAGCATCAGGGTTCCAACCCAAACCATCATCACGGCCACGAGGCATGGCTTCGGTCCCGGATGCACAGTGTGCTCCGCTACCATGCTAAACTTCAAGTCGCTCTTTTTCCTTGAACCGGTAAAGGCGCTGTCGGTAAAACATGAGTCACAAATCCACACATGCTCATCAACCCTTTGGGTTGGTAGGTAGGGTTCCCAGGTAGTAGAAAAACTTTACAGTTGCTCTGCATGATGGGTGCGCAGGCTGGGGCGCTGGGATCGCGGGTGCCGCTGGGCTCGCTAGGCCCTCGAGGCTTGGCTTTTGGTGGTTCCAGCTGCTGAGAGCCGTCTTTGTCCAAAGCGAGAGGCCGACTTTCCTTGCGAGCTTGGACAGCGGGCACAGGCCTGGCGGGGATGGGCGTCGGGCCATGGGGAGGCATAGGGAGATACGATTTTGGTTCCGTCAGGCCAAGTGAGTCCGTAGGAGACTTAGCGCAAGGGGGCTGTGACGCCTCAACCGTCCTAATCCCATCCGGAGATGTTGCGTGCGTGGGCCGTGTCCGGAGGCTGGGTGGACGTCGTACGCCAGGCGGCGGGTCCCTAATGTTGCCGCCACTACGGGGTGGACATGAGGCGGCGCTACCCCCTCCGATCCTGTGAGCAACTTCACTTGAGGGAGTCGTCACACAAGCATCCAGAGCAATAGGACGCGCGGCCGGCACGACCGCAGGCGCTTTCGTTGCAGGCTCCTTCGTCAGTGGTCCTCTCTCCCGCGTTGGGGTGCCGCAAGGGGTTCGGGAAACGTCCCGTTTAGCTGGCGGAGGCGGGCTGACAGCTGCCGCAATGGAGCCCCCCGCGGCCCGAGGCTTGAGCCATGGTGTACCCCACCGCTCGCCATGGCGCGCGTTGGTGGTAGCCTCGCCTTGGGCTGGCGACTGCTGCGGCGTAGGAACCTCGACTGCAGTAGCAGCAACCACGTCGGGACTGTTACTACCCGCGGGCACAGGGCTGTTTCCCGGGGAGTCCACATCAATCGCAGTTTCGGAGGCAGCCTTACCCGTACGAACAGGTAGGAGGTGAAGACCGCGGGGGGCTCGCATTATGCCGGCCTTATGTTCGAAAGCCGGGTCAGCGCGTTGAGCAGATCCCCGCTTGGGCGGCATCCTAATGTTGGTGTCCCCTAGCAAGCAGGTGAGGTACTGGGCGACCCCATCTCCTTCCCTCACCGGCTGGAAGGGGACACAATACACCGCATTGGGCAGGGGCTCCAGGACGAAGCCGCGCGTTTGCAGACTAGCAATGGTGCCCGAGGAGGTGAAAGAGGGACTCCCCCATCCTTCTTGCTGAAGTGTGCGGTAAAAAACTTCCCGCTTATCTCCCCAGGTGGCCTTCAAAGCCCACGCTTGATGCAGGGGTGGTGTTTCAAAGAGGTCCAGCCCAACTTTGCGTTCCGCAGGCAGTACGATGCTGGCTACTGTCCGTTCTCGGAAGGCTTGCTTGTGTAATGCCGTTGCAATGCCAGGACCATCCATGCTCCACAAGCTGGCTTGTGTGCGCACATATTCAGCGCATTCAATTAGGCCCCCGGTTGCGCAGGCCACCATTTGGAAGCATGCACCTATACCATCAGAGTAGCGCGGTGCCACGAAAACCAAAGCCCCAAGCCCTCTCGTGAAGGAGGAGGTGAAGGTCCGAAACGTCACAAGGCTCCAAGTGTTGGGCGCGCCAGTTAGCGGGAAGTCTTCCGCAGTTTGGCAGGCTTCAAGTAGGCTCATATCGTCATTACCCAGTGGGTCTGCGGGGAGACTCAACTGCAGCATAAACTTCATTTGGGTAACAATCCTGGCATACTGAGAGACCATCCCGATAGGGGAGCCAGGATAGACCTGGTGCCCAAAAGTGAGCACAATGTCCGCCAGGACCATGCTGAGGTCGTAGCTTCTGCCTATTTTGGTTTGGGTCTCATCCTGATCTGGCACCCGTACCCATCGACACGTTTCCATCCACCTGCCTGCAAGACTACGCAGTGGCCGCCCGAGCAGGTGCTGCATTGTGGGACCTGGTGGCATACGTAGCCGAGGGACCCTGCCTATCAGCTCGAAGCGGCACGCCTCCGAGTACCGACATGCATATAGAATGGCAGCAATCTCAGGAGGGAGGCGCATGGATGAACAGAGCGAGAGGTTGACAGCCGGTCCGACAATGGCCTTCAGCCCGGCGGCCTGCATGACTGTCTCGGCTTGCTTCGGTTTGACGATGCTCATACAGAGAATCGATTCCAGCATCGAGACCGCTGAGAACAACACCTCAGACGCTCCAGAGGGACGGTGGGGCTTGCCCCAACAGGGCATCTCGCCTTGTCCCTTTTTCCACGGGCCGGAACTTTGGGCCGTTTGCCGCAAAAGGGCCGCAGGCAAGGTGGCTGGCGTGTGGAGGTCGGCGGGGACCGCATTGAGACCACAAACCTTTTGCTCCAACAACTCCGTGACGAAGTGGTAATTGGGTCGCGATCCTCCAGCGGGCTGTCTGTGGTCGCCAATCATGACATCGAGTGCATGCTTGATGTGCGCCAGAATGGTGTTGGAACCCGGTGTGCCCAATTGCTGGGCTTCATCTCGTAGGAGCAACTCAACATCCTTTAGACGGTTAATGAGCTGCGAGTAGGGAAAGCTAAGCCTTGCCACAATCGTACCATGTGTCGTGGCTACAAGTAGCCCCCGGTACAAATCGTGCACATCAAAAGGGAGCTTATGTGTGTCCTTCTCCTTGTTACCCGGTATGCGAACGATGCGGCTGCGAACAAATTCATTGCTAGCAGTCGTGAGCCTATCAACCGCTTCGACATAGGCCCGAACCGATTCATTGCCATGAGCGGTGTACAGGGTGAGCCGGTTCGTCAGGCACGCAAGGAGTACTCCTAGAAACGCGCAGGATCGTGTCTTCCCGCTGCCGGGCGCACCCGTTATGAATACAGAGGTACGATTAGCGGCCAGGCCGTACGAGCACGCTCCCAGCAGCGCTGCCAGGTGTCCGTCCGCCCCCCAAAAGGTATCACAGAGGCACGTAAGGAAGGCGGGACCAACCGCGAGCGCAAAGATGCTGGCTCGAGTCCTCGGATCGTGCTCGTTGCTCAACGAGTCATGGGACAGGCGTAGACACTCCGCATGCCACAGCGCAGGAGTCCGGGCGTCCTCCTGGCCGGGCAGCGGAGAGTCAGGCAGCGTAGCTAACACGCCGCTCAGCAGCGTCGGCGTCCATTCTTTGCGATAGGATTGTTCCTCCGCAAGCCAAAGGTTGAGGAAGCTTTGCAAGGGGTTGGAAGCCCCTGGACCCGCAGTAAGCGATGCCTGCGCAGCTTGCGTTTCGTGCTTGCCTCTGAAGACTTGGCAGACCTCCGGGTGAATGAGCTGTGCCCATGCGTCGTGCCAGTTCCCTCTCACCACTAGCCCGATAAGGAGGACAAGCACTAAATCTGTGAGAAAGCCCGGCAACCACTGTGGCTGCCGGATGGCATCAAGAGGCGAGTCTTCTAGCGGAACGCCCAATGCAACATGCTGCCTTTCCCTAGGCATGTGTAACAGAGCATCCCAAAGCGGGGTAGAGGCTCCTCCGGGCAGAACCTCAAGCTGGCTGACTCTCGGCAGTGAGGGTCGTTGCGCGAATTGGTTGTGCTGTTCATCAGTCAAGAGCAGGGCAATGGTTATATTGACTGGCTGCATGGCCTTACTTTCTCCAGGGCCGGTGAAAAGCTTCTTCGGGGCAAGGAGCTCTATAAACATGCCTGGGTAGGCCACATCCCCCTTGTCTTCTCTCAAGGTAACCAGCAAAGCAGTGCCCTTGGCCGGCACTTTACCAGCGACAGCAAACCACTTTGTAGCCCAGTCAGGGACATCCGCCAACTCCGGTGTAAGGCGCATGACCGATGCCCTTGGGTAAACTCGATGGAGAAGGCAGATTGGCCACGTATGCGTGCCGGGCTTTATCGCCACGGGGGTGGCGGCCCGCTTGACCGCAGCTTGCTCTGGGTAGTGATACTGTTCCGAGGGCTCCTCCTCGATTTCTGCTTCCGAGGCCATGGCTAAAAACTGATAACCCAGCATGTCAACCAGGCGTTCTAACGACAGGTGGGGGAGCCACATACCCAAAACTAGTTTCATCGTGGGACCAAGTTCATGATACGGGGGCGGCAAATCAGCCAGATGCGGCTTGGCATCCATCAGGAGGACTTGGGCACAGTCAGCACGGAGACTTGCAATGCTCCGGTTCTCAGCGGAAGGTATCCGGAGAAAAGCCTCCATATCGGGGCGTCTGATTTGCCGTCCCAGCACGGAGTTGATGAAAGTTTTAGACTTATCCGAAAGCTGGACAGAGCCACACGCAACCCCCATCAAACCTGCTCGCACTGTGCGATCCATCCGGGGGTCGGCCAAGCCGCAAATCTTTTTAGTCAATTCCTTATGCACATAATCCCCCGGCGTGAGCTGGAATAGCTCTTCACTGTGGACAAAGTGACCATAAGAGTGTCCACCACTGCCAAGTGACTCAGGTCCAGTGAAGTAGTAGAGACGCGCTCCCGCGCCAATCGCTTGCGTCCTTGCTGCCTGGCTGGGCCGGAAGATACAAAGCTGGTCGCTCTCATGATGGACAAGACTAACAGCGTGCCGTAGTTCCGAACCCAGGATATATTGCAGCATGGCCCGTGGCATGGCAACGCCGCCCAAGCGTGCCTTGATGTGGACAAAATCGCCCTTGCAGTCAGGAAGCTTTTGGCGCTCATGCCAAGCGATAGCCACAGCAGCGCCCGTATACGACCCAGCAGAGAAACCCGTAACGCACAGTTTGCACTCGCCAGCTCTACCCGCGGCGAGGCCCACATGTAGAGCGGTCAGCGCAGCAGTATGTGGCATGTGCAAGTGAGCCAGGGCAGGGCACATTGTCAGGGAGGCTTCTACCGAGCTGATTCTAGCACGAACCGCCGCTGGCAGACCGCATCCTTCGACCTGAGGGTACAGAGCACGTGCCCATAGCTGGGCGGCTTGGGGCAGGAGCAACGATGCATGTGCGGCATTACCGCTGGTCGAAAGCAACAACGGGCGTTGTGTGTCCTCATATCGGACCTTTTTGCCCTGGTTGTCCCGGACTGTTTCCATTTCTAAGCCAGTGAGTGCATAGGAATTGGCTGTGTGAATGATGCTACCCGACACAGTGGGGGGCGTGTTCTCAGCCTTCCCATTCATCCCGCTAACGAAGAGCGACCGACATTCCCCTGAGGGGGTTAGGTGAGGCTTTGGGGGCGGGTACTGGTAGGCAGGAAAGGCAAAGGCTGCCAGGGCTTGTTGCACACGCATGGCTAGTCCATCATCCCAGTATTGACTGAGGCCCAACGGCGTGACCTTTATGTCTGCAGCGAAGAGAGGCCACGGCAGATCCGCCTGGGCCAGCCAAGCATGCGCAGCGGCAGCAAGAAGAGCAAGCGGCCCAGTTGGGGTATTGGGTCGACTGCGCCATTTCGGGGTGGCCCTGCAGGAAGATAGGGCATCTTTCTTCCAAAACATGAGGACCCCAGCAAAGAGCTGGAGCCGCACTGGTCCACTGCCCTTTTTCCCAACAGAGGCCCACAGAAGGACGGTGTTCCCGTTGCCCCAGACCGACTCGGGTAGAGTAGGCAGCCGTACTACACTCCCCCACTGCGGCAGGATGTTTTTGCCTTTGGCACCATATCCATGCACAAAAGGAGGGGGTATAACCTCGGCGTATCGGTTCGCCATGAATAAGTCAGGACCAGGTAGGATTGCCAAACGAGAATGCGAGCCGCCATAACCCCTGAGCAAGGGAAGAAATCCCTGTTCATATGGGCCTTGTCCCCATGTTTTGACCCCTCTGACCTGCCTGACTGGGGAGGCGCCAAACTGGATGTCTGGCTCTAGCCGGCCGGCAGTAAGGTCGGCCGTTTTCCACGCAACTTCACGTATGTATCTTCCTAAAAGTGCCCACGCAAACACAAAGTCAGAGTGCTTGTGAGCAGTGGTTCCGGCAAGAGGGGTGTTGCGTAGACATTGCCGATAATGGATCTGGTCCAACGGCACCTGCTCATGCATACCAGGCAATGGAGTGGGCACTTCACTGGGCATGATGACTAGCTGCAGGGCTCGGCTCAACGCAGTACCAATTGAGGTCACCGCACTAGCGACGTTGCCAGGGATGCAGAAGCGAGGGGGCCGGGGATTTTGGCCGTCCGGAGCATTCGGGTAGAAGAGGACCAATCCCCCATTTGCTTCAAGCTGGTCCTCGGACGCACAAACCATGCCAATTGAGTTTGGCGATCGGGCCCCACACGGTATGGACCCGTCCGGCGAGCAACTCCACGGCGAGGCTGGAAGCGAGCCACAGGGCTGTGTCTCGTCCGTCTCGACTTCCATGCTGCCCAGTGACTCCGTCGAGAGGGTATTGGGCAATAGATCGAGGACTGCAAACCTTCGCAGCTCTTCGGCTTCCCACCTGGCAGTGAACAAGGTGTCATGGTCAAGCAACATCAAGACCACCCCTGGCGCAAGGATTCTGAGGACTGCCAGAATTTCGGGCCCCGCCCACGTAAAGTGCACAGAAGCTAGCCCCGCTTCCTTGGTGTTAACCAAGATGGGAAACCACCTCTCCTTAAACGGGCCTTCCCACTGCATGCGTGCTACCAAATGCCGGACAAAGTAGGGGAAGTGCGGAATAGACAAGAAGCAGCGACTATCCGTGACCAAGAGCAGGACATGGGCTCCTGCGGACTCAGCAGCCCGGAGCTGTGGAAGTAGGCAGCCGAGTAATGCATTGTAGTCAATCTCTGGGTGGAGACCTTGCGGCTCAGGCGGTTCGCCGGAAATGGCTCCCGAGGCCAGTTTCAATGGCAGTACGCCGCTAGGGGTGGGCTCAGGGAAATTCTGATTACTTTCTAGTGCCTGCGCGAGATCCTCAGGCTCCTGAGGCCCCGGCGCATGGTCAGCACTGAGCGTGCGAAGCTGGCATATAGCCTGCATTGCGGTCGCCGCAAGGACCTGTGGACCTGGGTGGCTAGGGACCTGCCACGGTGGTAGGTCGGCTGCAACTGGCGCGGGAGGTGGCCTCCCATGTGGAATTCGCGGCTCGATCCTACTGACCTCACCCACTGGGTATTCTCCAACACGTGGAGGAATCGGCGGTGTGGGAGGGCGAGGACTATTATCCGGCCAGCAGACCCTAGGTGGATTAGGTGATGGAGTTTGCCAGGGCCCGGGAGACAGGGCTGTCTCCCTACCCGCTCCTTGTTCGGTGACAACACTCGCCCAAGGGGGAAGGTCTATCGCGTCACCAGGCAAAGCACTGTGCGTGGACACCGCTCGCCCCATGAGGGCACTGCCATGCGGCATGATGCCGATGCCTGGCCTCCATGCATGCAGGAGAAAACAGCGAACCGTGGGTTGCCGGGCGAAGCAGACGGCGTTGCTGTTTCTCAAAAAGGCAGAATGGTCCAGACACAACAAGGGTTGTATTTCCGGCGGAAAGTATCGGCACCAACCGGCAGCATCGAATTCGTGAGGCAGGATGACGCCGGCTTGCATCTGCCTGGTCATTGCGATATCACTGGTCCCTAAAGTGGCAAGTGCAGTGAGTTGCCCTCTCCTGGCAACGTGGACTTGGAGCACTTGCGCTCCAACCCGGATCGCGTACGGTTGACAGGCATACGACTCCATGGCATCACTCACCGAACATGGCAGGCCAAACTCATGTGACAACCCCACAGACAGCGGAGAACCACGAGGCAACCTCCAGACACCAAGATCCCTGGAAAGCCCTTACAAGAACAAGGGAGGGACGCCAGGAAAGGGAGGACCAAACAAAAACCACAGCACACAGGAGAGAAGAAGCAGAGAAGCGAGACAAAAACCAGCCAGGAGCGTTACAACCCTCTACACAATGGGTTCCTCGTTCAGTCAGCCAGCCACCCTTAGCTTGAGCCAGGGCACATCCAACGCGCAACCTGAAAAGGGATGCAGCGTGTCATCGCAGGTGGCTGTTACTTGTGGCTGCACTGTGCTGCATGTACAAAGCAATGACCTGGAGACGATGGCATCCTTTACTTTGTCCGTGCACAGTAGTAGCACCAGAACGCAGGCGTACCTCGGTTGCTGGTCTGTTTGTAGCGGCAACCCAAGGGCCGGCGCGCATAAATCGATTAAAATGGAAAAAGGAAGGCACTCTCTACTACTCCGGGAGCTCGATATGGTCCGCCAGCAGCCAATCAGGATCGCTCAGCAATGCAGGCCACACCACATGCTCCGGGTCCTTGCCGATAACGACCTGGCGGATTGTGAGGCCGGGGGCCCAGGGGTACTGCGTGCGTCCGTAGCCCTTGAAGGCGGTAAAGTGTGAGTCTTCGGAAAGGGCTTCTGTGACAGGAGGCACGCGATGATTGCCCCGCACCGAGTAGCACATCCGAAGGTGGTGCTGAAAGGTCTCTACGTCCTTTCGTCCGCCATAGACTAAAATTCGTGTCTCCCCGCCCGTGGGGGCTGGCAGCAAAGAAGGCAGCCTAATGGGGCCCATGCAAACACAAGCCCGGAAGGTCGCATGGGCCTCGGAAATTGCAATCTGGTAGGTGATGGTTCCTCCAGAGCCAAGGCCCATGAGATATGTGGGCAAGGAGATGCGAGGGCTCGCATCACGTTGGACGGCCAGTAGGAGCGGTAGAATTTCCATTGTATACACTGCCTTGGTCCAGGCAGCACCGTCAGGCAGCATCCAGGCAGGCGGTGAGCCTGCTTGTCCCGCCACAGGCCATGCGCAGGCAATGACGGCCTTTTTGAAAGCCAGGTTGCTCCACAGATACTCGATGGCCCCTTGCCAAGGCAGTGGGTGCATATTCTCCACATAGAAATGTCCACAACCAGGGAGGAGAAGCACTATCGAGTTGGCTTCCCCTGCATCCGCACTCGGCCGGGATACAACAAAGGGGAGGGTTGAACTGCCATGGCTCGCCGTAATCCAGGTGTTTTCACGCCCAGCTACGAGCGGAGGGGCGACCAATGGAGGAGGCTGCAGGTTCTCCATGCCAAGGGGCTCTTGCAATGCCATGGCGAAGAAGAGGCAGCCTACCCAATTGATGGGGCAAGGTAGAGGAAGACTGGGCAGCCTTGCCTGAGAGCCGTGCCGTCCAGCGCAAAGAATGTCACACAACAACAAGCTTGCTCCCAACTTCCCCTGACTCAGCTCCCTTCAGCTGGAGACTACATCAGCAGTATAACATGATCAATGGTTACAACTTTCCAAATCAGTCAAGACAACAGCATGACAATACAGGAATGCCGCATGACCATGGATAACGACCGATGTACTAGGCCGCCGTTTGTTCCGTATTCGCACAAGGTCAGCGTTAGATGTCACTATCCGAATGCCGATTGTCCTCAAGCAGATGCATGGTCTCTTCATCTAAATGCTCGAGAATGTCGGTAGCAATACGTTCATCGAGGAAGCACGCTACCCACTCCAGAATGACGGCATTATCATTGGGGACGGCATCGGACATCGCTTGCAAAAGCAAATTGACTTTATCGGCAGTGAAACGCCATGCAAGCAAAAGATGCTGCTCCAAATGCGCTTTTATGAGGTAAATTGGAAAATCTTCCTGGCGATGCACAATGATTGGCCTGGCCCAGGCTAAAAGGGCATTCTGCTGTGGTCCAGGCGGACGCCTGAACATAGCCAGTAACGCCCCGTACTCCTGGGCAAGCTCGTTCCTCAAATCCTGCGAAAGATCTCGAAGGTGGTGTGCAAGCCAGGCACGATGACCTCCAACAGAGTGCGCGAGTTCGGCCGCAGCAACCATGGCGAGGGTCCGTTGATTAGGACGTCCTTGGGCTGCCGAGGCATCGCGGATTCCTTGCAGTACGAGGAGCTTGGTGAGCGATATCCAGCCAGCACTACAAGTGTGGCCGTGGCCTTCGAGGATGGGCTCGCTGGAAAAGATCTCCGGGTGTTCGTAAGGGTAACATCTTTCCCAGTCACTGTCGCCATCTCCATTGACAGCAGTGTAAAGGCTGCCACCAATGACCAACGAAGCAGCCATGCCGGGCAGTTAGTTCGGGGAGGGCAAGCGGGCGCCTGCTCCTGTGAGCCCTGGCGGCACAGAACAAGAGGGCAAGTTAGCGGGTAATACCATCACTCCTTTATGTTCGCGGCTGAGAGGGCTATGAGCCACAGGAACAAACTGGCAATCCATGCGGGGGACTAGGGCGTGTGAGTGCGGGCGCACTCACGTACCCAACATCAAATCACTCCCGCACCCTCACAAGATTCTCCGCAGGTAATACTCGGGAACAAGGGAGCAACCCGAACGGGAGCTCCTGAGCCGCTTCACCGAGCCCCTGCTCGGAAATTGCGGTGAGGGGTCACTGCTCGTCAAACTTATACAGAGAACGTAAATGGATCTACTGCCTTGAGAAGAGATGCAGGTTCCTACACCGCCGTGTGAGTGCGGGCGCACTCACGTGGCATGAGCAACTCAACCGTCCTCCTCCACTTGCCCAGTGACTGGGGTTCTAACTGGGCTAGAGGAAGGGAAGAGTATAGCATTGTTTCGCATTCGCGCGACACCCAAGTCCATCAATTCCGTAACATGAAGCTGCAATTTTAAATGGGTGCAGTTCACACGCACGACGGGCACAACACGCTGTGTACTGGCGAAGGTTGACGTCGATGTCACAAAACGCCTGCGCGATGCCCAAGCCCCGATGATACCTCCCCAGCGCCGACAAACAGCAGCCACTCTCGCGGTTTCCCTCAGGGATGGGAGGGCAACCCTATAATTCTCGACTCCAGGAGCGACGTGAGGGAGGCGAGTATAACAACAACCCCAATTCGACTGTTGTTGCCGCCAGAGGTACACTTGTGGAGGCTCGGAGAGGCCTTCGCGCGGCTCTATAATTAACCACAAGCTCAAGCACACAGCGCACGCATCAAAGAGGATACAACGCAATGCATCCATTGGGCAGTCGTGAAGGTGTCTATCGCTGTGCCTGGAGACGGGCATACAGTAGGCCGACGTAGGGCTCAACTGCGAGACAATCACAAGCAGCGGAGCAAGACGTTCCATATGGCTTTGAGGGCTGGATGCCTCAACCATGTCAGTGATGCCTTCCTGAGGGGAAGGCGGTGGACTACCTCGGATCTACAGAGTTGACCTGAGCCAGCACTGCACAGCACCCATGAAGAAGTCCCGCCAACACATTCCCTAGAATGCAAAACCGCGAAAGCAGTGTGAAACTGGAGAACGAGGCCCTCATGCTTCCAAGGCCAAGCATTAATGAAGGGCCGGGGTCCCTACTGCATTTTCAGAAGTATGTTTGCATTCGGAGCAAAAGCTCGGAGTACTGTCGACGCAGGACTCGCAACTGCCCCTTGTGAGTCGGCCAGGACAAAAGATCGACACTCGAGGTGCCCACTGCGTTCTCTCATCGCTTGCACGCATTTGACCATCAACAGGGACACAGGCCAGCTACCAGAAGCCAAAACAGGGCAAGGCAGGTCATTCCAATCGCTTGGGTTGAGGAGCTGCAGGTGCCAGGACGGCCAGCCAACAGTGACGGGTGGATGCGCTGCCCTTACAGCCAGGAGATCATTGTAGGCATATACAGTGAACGGTGTGCCCACCGGCCAATCTACCAGGGCACAGCACGGAGGGACAGGTAGGTGGCTAAGTTGCGAAACCGCGAAGACCCCAAGGAGGTCTGGCTGCAGGCGGTTCGGGCACAAAGCACATAAGGCAGGGAAAAGTTGAGTGGTAAGTTGGAGAGTATCCCCTTCAAGAGCTTCTTGTCGAAAGGGGGCAACGCACCAAACGATTTGAATCTTACAACCTTGATGTTGAGTAACGCGCACAAGGGTGAGATTGGCAACAAGGCCAGCATACCTTACCCTACAACGAGAAGCTGCTTCACGGACTGACCAAGGGGCAGGCACGTGACGCTGCAAGGTGGACTGTGTGCGAGGCCATAGACTGCCACAGTGGCCCTCTGCCTGCGGGTGAGGAGAATCCATTTGGGCAGGCCAATGATGCTCATGAGCAAGTCGCCCGCCCAGGAGCTGCCTTGCAGGAGTTTGATTGGCAAAGTCAGCTGTAAACGGTGAACGCAGTCGGAGGAAGCGGAGGCTCGCGAGTGGGAAGTCTCCAACTGCATGGACGTCATAAGTGCATTCGTCAAGAGGCGTGACTCCAAAGAACGCTCCTGCGTGTTCCCCCGTGGGAATCGCAAAGAAGGGCATTCCCCTCAGACCTTCCAAGAGAAGTCGGAACCAGTGCGAATTAACTGATGCAAGACAGGCCACAGACTGGATAGCCAATTGGCACCAATGAAGCATGTGCCAATGAAAGTCTAAGCCGCCCGAGACCTGGCCGATCTTTACTTCTTGGCTTATGCTCCAACTAAGCCAAGCCTGGAAGGCATCAGCGGCATTTTCAGTGCCATGAACACTCTGCAATGGCAGGGCAAGAACAACCTTGATGTTGCAGAGATCCACAAGAAGGCGTTGCGCGACTGACGATGTCAGTTTTTGCACAGGGTCCTCTCCACCTCCGCAAAGAGGAATTAGAGGGTCATTGCCTAGGACCAGCGTCAAGGCCACGGGGGACAAATCCAAGGACAGAGCTTGCGGCAGAGCAAGAGTACGGGCGTACTCAAGCTGCCTTGGGTCGCTGTCAAGGCAATCTTCCTCTGTTGACATGCTCAAGTTGAGCCGTAAGGCAACGAGTCGTATAGTGTGGCGGCAGGAAAGTGACGTCGCTGGGCAGCCTCAGACTCCCATGAGCCAAAGCACTACTACGCTAGTGTGAGCCAAAGGCGGCAAGAAGGCGTTACCAATGCAGCAAAGCCAGCCGTCCTAGCATCAAAGTAGGCTGTGGGAGGCGGAGACCAGTCTAAACAGGTGACCTTCGAAGGTGAGGCACTTGTACTTAAGAAGCACCCTCGCATCCTCATGGAACGCTGTTTGGATTTTGGTGCACGTGTCCGCAACAAAACCCTGTTCATCGCAAAGTACGAAAGCCCGACTTTCAAGGTAACCACTCCGTTGCCGCATGTGTTGCACAATTAGTATTTGCAGCATTAGCACCGGCAGCATTGGATCGATTGTGAGATTGAGAGGGAGCATCCCATCAGGCGGATTGACAATACAGAGGCGCCTACCAAAGTAAGACCCTACCAGGACCGGATGCGCCTCTACCATGTGCTCAAAGGAGGGGAAGGCAATAGCAATAAAGACCGTGCCAACAGGCCAATCAACAAGAAAGCTGACTAGAGGGACAGCAAAAGTCAGTCCCTGGACAACTACTTGGATTTGCACCAGATTGAGATCAAGTCGGAAGGCCATGTTTTCCAGGAGGAGCGGAAGAAGTTCAGCGCCTAGTTGGGTAGAGTCGAGGAGGTACCACTCTCCGTGCGTGTAGGGTGAGCAACACATGGTGTACTTGAGCATACATCCAAACTCGAGTCCAACTTCAACGAGGACGAAGGTGGCGATTTGGCCAACGAAAGCACAGGTCGCACCAAGACCCTGTTCGTGAAAGGCGCAGGCCGTTTGGGTGGTGAACTGGTACTCTTGCACTCGTGGCGCACCGGTGCCATTCTCGGCTGGGAGAGGCCCAGAGGGGCGTTTAAGAACGCCAGGCCAAAAACCATGATGGGTGGCACGAGCAAGCAGGGTGGGAGGCGACCTTTGGTATGCGAGAAGAGGTGCATGAAGACGGAAAACAGGCAGACAGGACAGCGAGCTCAACCGAAGAAAAAACACCTCGTAGCTGCCCAGGGTGGTAGTGGCAATTCTGCAAGATGCATGCAATGTTACCGGGAGCGCAATTATATACGCCTGCCCGATGTGGCCAGCAAGTACATTATGCCACGCCACACTCACCGAACCCATAGCGCGCAGAGTTTGCAACCCCCATTGCTGCCACTCAAGGCATCCGCATCCATCTATCTCCCTTAACTGGAGGGCAAGTCCCTTGGACCAACAGCGGTGGATAAGCTGGAGAGCAGCCCCAACCAGTTCGATGGACTTTACATCGGCATCCAAGTGTGCACGAATGGAGACCGTGCCAGCCAGCTGCATAATGCAAAAGGCGATACTGGACTCCACGGTACAGAATTTGTTGTCATACGAGAAGAGGCAGGGCGAAGTATGGATGGAAGAGCCAAGAATCTTCCTAAGATGATCCGGCGCCAAATCCAGACAGAAGGCCATTGCGCGGGTTAAGGGTCAGTGCTCCCATAACGAGCGCTTGAGCAAAATAACTGCCACGCATGTGCCAACTATATTCGGATGGGGAGGGGTAGGTGATCACAATGTTAACAGTGATCAATCAACGAAGCAAATAACAGAGGAGCACGTAAGGGTACGAGTACCATAAGCGGCAATAAAGCCCACCGAGCACAAAGTACAAGGGGCAACCACACCCTCACTCAGTGGACACATTGGCACATAGCTCCACTGTCTGCGAACAGATGGCCAAAGTGAGGTGGGTCCAGCCAGGGGCATTAAAGCCAATAACGTGGCTCTGGATCTATTGTGTGAGAAGAAACAAGGTATGACTACCACGGCCAAAAGAAGTGATAGGGGAATTGTTCACACTCGCACAGTTCACGGGCAATGACTGTTGCTCTTGGCGTTAAGACCTGGAGCAATGCCTCTACCCTACCCCATCCAGTTTTGTGCCCGATTAAAGCCCCGACAACTCGTGAAGACCACTTGGGGGTCAAAGAAAAGTGCTCCGAAAGTGATTGGGCAAGCGCACGTTCTCCAACGCACGAGATGGCACGGAGATTTGGTGCACTTATTTTCCATAGCATTGACACGGTAGCGCGAGGTTGAGTGGCAGCGTCCAGCCTTGCAATGACTTCAATGAGAGTCCATGCAAGTAGGAGTTTTTCCTCATCCAGATTTTCGACAATCTCGTGAATGATCAGTGGATTACCAAAGGAGACGCCTCGATATAAACGATCCTTATGGTACGGGGAAAGGGCTTCATTCGACTTGCTTTCATTTAAGAGAGCCACGAGGATCGCTCCCGCTGCAGCAGGGAGGACTGTGAGTTCGAAGTCAGCTGTGCTGGAATGACTACCAATGGCTTCATGGTAACGCCAAGCCAGGAGGCAGCGTGTGGCGGCCAGCATGTTTGGTTGTGCCCGGGCGTTCACAACTGGTCTGAGCCAAAGGTGCCGCCATCACGAAAGAGGGAGGGTGGTTGAAATGGGGACTACACGCATCACAACGAAGGGGGCGTTACCCACAATCCCCTACGCGGAACAGCTGTAACATCAACGCGTCTCCTTTTATCGTCTCTTTGCCTCTCGACCTCTAGTATATCCTGAACTTCCAGGATGAGGCGCTTGGACACCCTGTTGGTGGTTGCCTTTGGGTGCTTTGGGAGAGCAGGGCTATGACACGCGATACCCGCAGCGTTTAACGCATCAACTGCCGCATTAAATTCACTCTTCGTGGTGGTAATAGCAAAGACATCTTGTAGGTTAGCAAATTCCTGGTTAGGTGTGACCTGTGGATGACAGTGCTGCCCTACCTGGATGAGCTGAACCAACGCTTCAGTAGCCCCTTCGATGAAGGGTGAAACTGCGTTTCTATTTTTGACGTACGCCCCGTCATGTACCCAAAGCACTGTGCCTGCGCAGTACGGGAGCATTGCAGCGAGCCCTTTTCGCATTACGAAGCTTTCCGCAGCTTCAAGTGCAAAAGTTGCCCAATTCCTGTTGTTGACCCTTGCATCCGGTTGGTAAAATGGGATTCCTTGCTGGATCATACCCTGGAGGGTAGCTTTAGCCTGCGCCAAGTGTGCAAGAAAACTTGCCAATGCAGGGGGGATGGCATAAGCAGCAATACTACCTTCATAAACATGCCGAAGGAAAGCATTGCTGTCCATTCCAACTGCTCTTTGCAACAAGTGTTTGGTTTGTACTGTTTGTGCTTTGGGCGCGCGTGCAAGGTGACTACTAAATAGCTCCCTGGCTTCAAGCAACGTTGGGAGGGGTGGGTGAGTAGGGCTGTGACATGTAAGGAGGCGCAAAAGCGTATAATGCGCACCTTTCATGTCGATTTCAATTGCGTTCGGCCCGATGGCCAAGAAACGTGTTAGCCTTTTACTCGTTTGCCAGTGCCGTATGGCATAATATCTACCCTGTGGGTGCAAAGATGGCCTTCGATACTGGACCAGCCCTGGCCACGTTGTATCAAGCTCGGGGGGAGGTTTGATCCGATTGTAGAGGCAAAACCGCAAAAGCAGTTCCGGATTCCAAAGTGGGGGGGCCTCAAGAGAAATAGTTTCCGCTCCGGAATGCAAGTCCTGTATAGCTTGCAGGTGCCATTGCTTGGAAGGCAACAGAATAGGCGGAAAGCACTCAGTGTTTATTTGCATATGAGGCTGACCCTCACCCGAGTCAAAGAAGACATCTTCATGAAGGGGTGCTTCGTAGCGGAGACTGTTAGCCGCGATTCCTGCCAGGTGATCAGCGACTTTGTTGCCGACGCGAGGGACGTATGACCAATGCACTGTAATGGGTGTGTGCGTTAACTTTTGCCACATGTTGTCCAGTTTTCGCACTAGGTCTTCCCTATGTAGTCTCAAGGCACCAGCAAAGTGCTTTACAATGTTGATGCAGTCGCCCTGAAGGATAACCTCCCTAATTTGATTGCTAGCAGCTAGAGATAATGCCTTGTCTAACGTTGCGTCAGCGGCGCATATTTCCGCAAACATAGAATCTGGACAAGGCTGGAGTGGGATGGCAATCGTTTCAAGAATTACCGGGACTGGTCCGGGCGACCATACGATACCACCCGCACCACCGATACCTTCTTGCACGTGGCAGCTGCCGTCAAATTGAGCAACAAGGTGGGTATCTTTGACAGGTTTTAACTCAACAATAAGTGGAGTACCTGCAGGGATTGGCCTTAATGCCGTAACTTTAAGGTGCAGATTGCCGCAATGACACATTTTAGGCCATAGAGCAACATTAGGGACGCCAAGGGTCTGTTGATACATAGGTGCAAGCAAGTAGTGCTGTGCATCTAATGTTGCTAAAACATCCCCTATATTGGCATTCCTGGGGGAGACGGTAACCCCTTGGGCGCTTGCTTTAATTAAGGCAGAAAGGGGATGCTTGACCTCAATATGGAGTCCTCCGTCGTTGCAACAGGGCTTGCAGCGTTCCGTGTCAACCCACCATGCCGGTAGTGCTTTGGGAAGTAACATCCTCGGGATGGTATTCCAAAGACGTGACGCGAGCTTGGGTATGTTACTGATGTGTTTTGCCCGTTGCGGTGTCTCACACCATCCAGGGTGCCAGGTACATTGCTGTTCCATGGTATATCTTCTTATGGTCGCAATCCATGCTAATAGAACGGCACAGAATTTCTTGTCAATCCCTCCCTCAACATTGATCTTAGGAAGGGCAGTGTGACACAGGGAGTCAAACGAGGCAGTGCCAGCATATCCCAATGTGACTAGGACAATAAAGAGGGAGGCTTTGGTGACCACGCAAGCCGTAAGCCAATGCTCTGTTGTGTTTGCTCCCAGCCCACAGAGCAGGCAGTGGCTTTGGATAAAAGTACACTGGTGCTCATTGGGTATAGCTGCTCTGTAAGTAATAGTTCTAGCCGGAGCACCAGGCATTGCCGCACATTGCAGGAGTGGTGCTTGGTTAACATCACAGCAAGGCAGCATGCAGCTGATGGCATGGGCAAGGTCATCAGGGCAGCTTTGGTTGAGATGACAGAGTTTGCAGACTGGCATGCTGCCGAACCCATTGTCATACCAGAGCTCTTTCCCTGTTTGTTTGCGTAGGCAGACTCTACATTGCTCGTCCCTAGAGGCATATTGCCTGTACACAAAATATGCATCGGCTTCTTCAACAATGGCCCATCTAAGTGCGTAGCAACGAGTGACATCCGAAGCCACGTTTTTTGGCGGGAGGTTTAGCGCAAGCAAAATGGCACATAGCTGTCTCTCATGTGCATGGTTCGCAACTTTTTGTCGAAGATATCTTTGCGCCTGAACACAAGCAGCATTGCGCAACACTGCTCTAAGCGCAATTTGCGCCTGCTTGAGCTTGCGACCGCCTGAGTGAGGGCTCACTCGAGGCAGCGCAGCAGATAGGGCATCATGGCACTTGCTTTTGAACTGCTCAATGATTGGTGAGTCTCCTAGGGAGACTGATTTCTGAATGGCTTGCCTGGCTTGCACAAGCAACGAATGGTAGAAGGGAAGGTTGGCCGCATGCGCATTTTCAAGGTCATGCAGGATAACGTTTAAAGCCCATTTGCCTCTCCAGCGCAGCAGTAGGCCAACTTTAGATAATATGGCGCCTATCTCAGGATCCATTGCCCTAGGCGCTTTGATAAAATCAAAAACGCCCGCCATATGTTTGGCCTGAATCCAGGGACGCCTCAAAATAGTTGAGCTGGCAATAGCTAATGCTTTGAGCATATGCCGTTTGGTGAAGGCGTACAAGGAATTGCAGAAAAGAGGGCAAGAGGCAATGAAGGCGGTATGGAATTGAATCCTGGCAGGCATTGATGCAGTAAGGGAAAGAGCTTGTTTATTCCTTCTCAACATATTGCACAAGGCCTTATCAAGGGTCAGCATGCGCAAGGAAACATCTGACATTTTCCTTTGTCCAACCCAATGGATTTCATCAATAGACGTTGCTTGCTCCCATTCATATTTTGACATGCGGCCACGCAGGATAAAGCCCAACATTGTCGCAGTCTCAGCAATAATCTTAGACCCCCAAGGCGTCACGTCGAGGAGAAGGATATCAGCAGTTTTGAAGGGCTTGTTGGTAAGAATAGAAGTTTTGCATTTGCATTTGCAAGGCGATGCAATAATGCAAGCCAACAAAGCCTGGAAATTTTGCTGTTGTGTGCACATGCAAAGCAGCATATCGCTAGACAGGACGTAGCATCTGCTTCCGCTTACTAAGAGCAGTCCGTGTCGCACGTCAAGCCTAGTCAAGGACATCCTCATTGCTTGGTCGAGGCTATAGATGTTCTGTTGAAGCAGTAAGCACAAGGCTTGATGCAATGAGGGACCTCCAATGGTGAGAGTATTGCTCGGTGGAAGCTGTTTGGACTCAATCCAAGCGACACCAAATTGGGCTATGCATGCTCTGACATCCCTAGGGAGAACCTGTAAAGAAGTAAACCCTGCTTGGAAGCATTGGTGACGGAGAACTTGTAACCCCGCGCTGTGCGCTGGTTCGAAAGTTCTTTGTGCCTTTTCCACCCAATGCAGGCCTTTGGAGGCAGCGCTGTTATCGTCCATGTAAGCCGTTAGTCTTATGAAGGAAGAAATGTCGTGCAGCGCCCAAATCAAGGGATCTAAGGCGAGACAGAAAAGGACAACAGAAGTCGCCCTTCCCATAGCAAGGCCTTGGTGGATGGAGATAGGCTCGAGCAAGAAACCTTGCACTTTATGCTGGGTGCGCCTCCCGAACATAAGGTGGATGACGTAAGCTTTGATCCAGGCAGGGGCAGCTCTTTAGCAGCGATTAGGTTAAAAGGTCGGCTGTCATTGGCCATGAGAGCAAGCTTCAGCTCACGCATTGTGGGATAGGTGAGTGGCAGGTTGTAGGCAAGGAGAATGCTATTGAGGGATCTGACACGTGCGCGATGTCTACGACAAGCAACATAGGCATTGAGGTGATCAAGGAAGGTCGTAGACTTTGCCTTGATCACCACGTCACGAATCGTCGTCATAGGGGCAAAGGGTCCCGATGGACCCCATAGCAGCAATGGTAGACAGCAGGTTGCCGATCGTAGACATAAATGCGCAGTGCCTTTTCTTGGGTGGGAATTGTGGAGGGGATGTTGTTGTGGGTGACAGTCTGTTGATGCACCGTACCTTGCTTATATGTGGTGTAATGTGCGCCTCGTGCATCAATACCAATATACACAGCCTGTCGACACGGTAGAGCAAGCTTAGCAAAGCAAGAGAAGTCGCGCAAGACCTCGCTAAGCCAGGCTTCGTTCGAGTTGCAATCTGAAGCAAAGGCTTTACTGGTATGATTCTCAGCAAAGTATGGGGTTAAGAAGAGCGCAAAGAGTTCCCTTTGCCCAAGGTAAGGGGAACAGAGGATAGTACGGCCGTGCAAATGCAAGGCAGCTTCGTTACCCTCAAATATCAGACAAGGCGTAGGTAGCTGGCTGTTCTCTTCGATTACTTTGTGAAGGAAGGTGCCAGGGCTGGCTCCTCTTCGTTCAATGTCAACGACCTCAATGATCGATGCTTGGGTCAGCGCATGCACAGTATCACGAGCCTGGGAAGCATTGAGCATTGCCAAGGCACATTGATCATCTTGTTCGACATATAGGAAGAAGTCGACTGGCGGAGACTTCTTGCCGGCGTTGGCATCTTTCAAGTGCTGCACATAGAGAGTATTTTGCTGTCCCTTTACAAGGAGGAATTGAGGGATGAACTCGTCTCTATACGCGACAAACTCAAGATGCAACGCTTTGAGAAAGCTGATCAGGCACCACCCTTGTGCAGGGAAGTCAAGAAAGTGTAAGGCAAACTTGGCACCGAGATTCGCAGCAGTCTCTCTGCACAAATTGGCCATGACATTGCGTCTCGATCCACACAAAAGTTGTAATTGAGGGTCGACAATTTGCAAGACACGCTGGATGGCCGATGGGATTCCTTTTTCTTGCAATAAGTCTTGCGTTTGATGGTATCGAGTTTCCGTCACAAAGGAAATTCCTCTAGGAATGCCGGACGCGCTCTCTCTAATGCCTTGGAATTTACCTTGGCCGGGGGTATACTCCAGAGCAACAGGTTTATTGACAATTAAACCTTGTTTGATCCAGCCAACAGCATTAAGTTCATCGCATGGAAAAGGCGCATGAAACTTATGCGAAAACTTGTCTTGTAGCTTAACAGCTGTAGTAGCAGCAAGAACTTGTTGGCCATAGCTAGGCCAGTATTGGAGAAACTGTGAGAGGGGAAGCGGCTTCCAATGACTGTCGGGGTTTTCATTCAGTAACTCTCGAAGGGATGTGTGTTTGATCGCAGCTTTGAGAGCACCAGGGTAGAAGCAGTTCCCAACAATGGAAGCAATACACATATCATTAATGTGTTCTTCCACATCTGCAAGCCAGATATCGAGCTCAGCATCTCTCAACATTTCCTTGTAGTGAGCAACCCTGAAGGGAGGAATGCCACTATCACCGATAAGGAAAGCATTTTCTGCACGGAGAAGTTCGTAATTAGTTTCAGCAAAGCGATCCATTGCTGCAAGGCTTGGGACGTCCGCTTGAAGAGAAAGCTTCTGAACATCTGTTACAAAGCGCAGGCCAATGGGTCCATCAGGAACAAATTTTTCCCATTGTAGATTTGGAACCCCATTGGAGGTATTAGCCGCTTGTGAGAATTGCCTCTGGAAGGCTTCAGCTCCGCCGAAGCTGGGTACATGGTAAAGAAGGGCAGAGGGGTGGTAAAAATATGCAGCCAATCGAAGCCCCTTCTCGCGATCAAAGCGTTTGGGACGAAGCCAAGGCTTGAACTTTTCGCCAGGGGGTTTTATTCCGCACATGTGTTCCGCAACAGGACGCCATCCTTGGAACCACGGAGTGGGGCGATTGCTGAAGGTGCCAATTTGCTCATATCTAGTAAAGAATTTTCTTTTCCTTTCAACATGGCCGAATGTAGCTCCAGCAATATGATGGCAGCAACAATCACGTATTCCGAAGATCTGCTGAATGAAGCTCTGGTGGATGGGCTTCATAGACCCAGCATTTTCAAGGAAGATGTGCACGCACTGAAGGATACTGGGTTCAATGCTTTGGAATGCAAGCAAAATCGCGTATAAGACAAGCATGTGTTGCGAGCGGTCTCCCAGAAGTCCTAATCCACCTGAGCTGGACCCTGCAACAGTGAGATCTTGGCAGGGGGAACCGGCGGGAATGATGATGGCTGTTTTTTGTGGATGAATCCTTCCCAGGAAGGACAAACATTCACGCAGCAATCGGTAATCCTCTTTAAGTAGAGTCCAAACGTCATCAATTGCGATCGATGGCACACGGTGCGAGTCAAGAGCCCATCTTTGGCTTTTGTCATAGTCATACTTATGGCATATGAGGGCGCGAAGGACGCTGTCACTTTCTGCACTCACAGCCGCAACAGGTTGTTGCTTGAGGCATTCAACGGTGACAGCACGTGATATTCCACATCCATCAAAAAGCGATAAGATGATGTAACGTTCAACACCGAGTGCGACCTGTATGCAGTCTTCCGATGAGACAGCATTAATTTGATTGTTCCTGCTTCCAATTTTACCATCTTTTCTCTTGGAGACAGGCTTGGCATTGTTAAGCTTATCGAGGCTTTTCTTGACTCTACGCATCTGAGAATTAGAGCTCAAGTCGGGCTTGGCTTTAAGGGGCTGACTGCCCCTATCAGAGCCATTCTTCTCAGAGTTCAGCGCAGTTTGAACTTCATGTTGTTGCGGTCTCTGTTCTTCATCGGAATCAGTAGCAATGGGCTTGGTGTTCTGACTCCTCATCGAGTTTGCCCTTTTGGGCGAGAGTAAATTCAGTACCGCTTTTACATTCCTGTGCTTGTGGCAGAAGATGGGCACAGGACGGATTAGGCAAGCCAAAATCATCCTCTGAGGTGATGGTCATATAGGTTGCAGAAGGGACAGGGCTGTCCCAGCTTGCGACCTTCGTTATCTTAGCTTGCTCAACAGTGAGTGTTTCACTACTGATATGCTGTTCTGCGTTTTCACTGGGATCAGCATGATGCCGGATAATCTCATTAAAAGAGTTAATGAGAGCAGTGGCGGGGTAAAGCTGATTGACACAAACACTTCTGATGAAGATGGCTTCAATGTAGTGCTCAGCCTTAATCAATTGTGCCCACAAATTTTCTTTACGGACTCCGTAGATTGAGTCATAAAGAAGAATTGAGTCTCCTGCTTGTTCTTTGGTATGGTGTAGCACTAGGTAGTGCTTAGCACTAGGATCATGCAGAACGAGTGCAACGACAATATATGCCTGTTGCATGACTGATACCGTACTGCCAAGAAAGCTTTGGATATCAGCCTCGCTTTTGCAGACTTGCGCAAAAGAGCTTTTCTGAGTCTTCTGTGTGAGAAGACAGAAGAAAGACGGGAGTCTTTGAATGGCAAGTTTGCACGTGTCATTGCGAGGGCTCAAGTTTTGCTGCATGCACGCAATCGCAAGGTCAGCATGTTGACCTAGATCAGCGAGGATACTGATCTGATCAGAGGAGTCCTGTTCAGAATGCAACGGCAGAGCAAGAATGGGCTGTGGTTGCTGGCACATGGAGCACTTGCAGTGGATCTGGACAAGCATGGTGTATTGCTCCTTGGCCGGAATAGCCCAAATGGCCTTACTATACACCTCAGTAAAGCTTTGAAGCTCCAACGGTGTAGCACTTGCCAATTGAAGATAGGTCAGACCAAGTATGTGTGCAAGCTTGGCTCGAGCAGCCTCACGTATATTGTATCCAACCGCAGCAAGGACAAGAGCTGCTTGTTTAGGAAAGGGGGCGTAATGCTGGCATTGCTCTTTGTTCCATTGAGCACACGAGATGACCCGATAGGCAGCAGCAACAGGGCAATAAAGGCCAGCAATGCGCCTTTGCACTTCTTCTTGAACGTTGGCCGGGACTTCCGCCTGGAACCTTAGGACTGTATTACGTCTTCTAGCAATCTCAACCTTTTCCTTGCTACTCTCAATATTTCTTTTGCCAGTCCCACCTTCTTGACTCAACTGTGCTGAGGCAGGATTTTCCGGTAACATATTGGCAGCCGTATCATCACCTTTAACAGCAGGAGGCTTTCCATGGAGCAAAGTCGGGCACTGGGCAGTATCCGATTGCTCCATGGCAGCCTTGCTTGACTTCCCATCCTGATGATTGGCACATCTGGCTTGGCTCGGCTTATTGGCTGCAGTAGCCTTAAATCTATCATCAGTGTGGATGTTGAAAGCATAGATGACGCTAGTATTAATCCCTATCAACTTGATGATATCACATGAGTGACATCGTGGCAGGAATAGAAGCGCGCCCTGATGTAGGGAGACAAGAACATTGTTGCTCGCAGAAGATCCCGGATGACAAGAGAGATGCTGGCCGTTCTTGAGAACTAGCGGGATTTCTAGTTCAGTCTTACCAGTAATGCGGACAAGCAGGTACTGGATAGATCCCAGTTCAGCAGTAAAGTCTTCATCCTCTTGGGAAGCCTTAGGAAGGTTTTCTGGCAATCTCCAACCTTGAAAGGCTTCATTTTGGCTGAGAAATGTCTGGATACTCTGCAGCTTCACTAGTTCGGGAACATCCTCACATTTACCAGTCATAACAACGTAAGGCGCCTGTCTGTCAATGATCAGGAAATGTGTTTCAAGGTCATCCTTGTGCCAAATTGTACTAGCAATTCGTTGTTTGGACAAGGGGTGATACTCATCCCTTGCTCTGACATGGATCAATCTTCCTTGCCCAATCTTATCGCTCCCAGAGTGGCAATTCAAAAAATGTTCTCTAGGGTTCTCGGAAATGTGATTAATGGGCTTGTTGCTCCATCTTGGGGCATCAACAACCTCTTGCAGCAATTGCACTTCAGTTCTTCCACAAGGAAGGTCGAAATATTGACATTGGGTGAGCGCATCGGCAGCGGCGACAGTAGCAGTTACATGGACAGCAGGTATGACAACATCAGTGCCAGCTAATACATGTACGATTCCTCTGTATTGCACCGGAATTTTGATGTACTCGAGATCCTGAATAATGTCTTGCATGTCTCCGGTGCAATTGTGAAAGGTGATCTGCAGAGAAACCTCTGTAGAGTTGAAAGGTTGAGTCACCTTCCAAGCAAAGATTTCCTGTGAGTTCTTCACATTGCAAATGTGAAATCTTGCGGCATGCAACGCGAGGCTGTCAGGGATGGTAAGCTGCTTTTGCCGAAGACCCAAGATAGCCTTCTGCAGCTGATAGGGGTCCGCAAAGATCCTCAGATACTTCCCAGGAGCAGTGTGGAACGCATTCATAAGCCTGTGCTGATTGAGAATGCAATGCACTTGAAAGGCTTCATCCTTAGTTCGGGCAGAGTTGATAGCATATGGGAGGTCAACGAAGTTGACACTATTGCCCGGCATCCCTTCAAGAGGCGCAAAGCGATACCAGACCTGGAGCTCAATTTGTGATTTGCCTTCAGTTTGTTTGAGCACCTTATCATACATCTCTTCAACCTTCAGCATTAGAGCTTGAAGTTGACTTATGCTGATCTTAGGCGCTCTGAGGCAAACAACACATCGATTCTCCTGATCAGTTAACGCAACGATGGGTTGCTGTGGCTTCCTAATGTGAGCCAGTCCAAAGTCTCGACTGAGGTGTTTAACTTCCTCGTCAAATATTCCAACAGTGCCAGCGATAATGACTTCAGTATTGGCGGCTTCTTGCTTCATGGAAGGCGTTATGGCAATGTAGTAGCAAGTGTGATGGACAGGGTAGCTGCTGGGAATGTAAGTGACCAAATATACAAGTTCCCGCTTGCCCTGCACTTCAATGGCACCAATAACCGTCAGGCTGTGGATTTGACGAAGGAAATCTTCATCATAACTCCTGAAGAGTACACAGGGGATGTCTGATATGGAAAGTGAGCTGTGCAAATTACTCACGATCGTTATACTCGTCTGTTGTGTAAGACCCTTCCTTAGATTGTGAAGGAAACTCTTACTAGGGTTGACGAGTAAGATAGATTGGAGCTCTGAGCCCTGCACTTGGCGCAATTCTTGCATAGTTTGTGTAGACACGATGCATCCATCTCTAAGATACTCCAGCAAATGTGTTGATGGTGTTCTGGCAAAGAGAGCATCATACTCAGTGAGATGACCCAACATAAAGTCGGCAAGACACTGAAATGCGCTTCCATCGATGTTGCTAATTCGATCTTGCGACATGGTGCAGATACCTTACGCCGAAGCTATCCGTACTGCACAATGCGCAAGACAAATTTGCCAAAAGGTGCAAATAGAGTAAAGAAGCTCCCACCCTTAAGAAGTTTGCAAGAAAGAGAACGTGCGTTCACACTCAGCAACTTGACAAGGAAGGAGACGGGCGCTCCCAACTTTAATAAAGAAAGGGAACACAACGTAAAGAGTAAGAGAAAGAGAACGGGCGTTCTCAATCTCAGCAAGTTGCAAGAAAGAGAAGCGTTAGAGAAAGAGAACGGGCGTTCTCAGTCTCACTAGTAAAGCAAGAAGGAGAAACAAAGAGAAAGAGAACGGGCGTTCTCAGTCTCAACTAGTTAGAGAAAGGTGGCAGGACAACTGAGGGCTCAGTTGACGCAAGTTTCGAGCGCTCAATCCACAAAGACTCAAGGGAGAGCCAATGCAGCTTGCAAAGTGTTTACAGTGCGAAATCCAAAGCCAAGCTTTGGATTCTTCTTGCAAGCGGGCGCTCACAAGGAACTGCGCAATGCTAAGAAGCCCCAGCTACACAGCAAACACAGCACCAAGCACACCTACGCCTCCAGGCTGTCCCAGAGGGGGCCGCTACCTACGTGTAGGGTTCCAAGCAAAGCCAAACCTTTAGCTACGGACTCCCACCCCTTCTACGGCGTCCCTGGTGGCTTAACCACCTCGAGCAATGCGGCCTTGAGCCAAAGGGCTTGAGCCAAAGGGGCTTGAGCCAAAAGGGTACGGTGCAGGCATGACTGCTTCGTTCCAATCAGAGCCATCAGGTGAACCCAAGGCGGGGACCCCACCTGCCCCCTTCCTGCGGGAGAGTCCCCCAGTCGAAACTTCGCACTCAAGGCCAAGCAACTATCTCCTTGGTCGGTGAGGGTTGAGGGTTCAATAACCAGAATCAGACCCTCCATGCCCAAACCGACAGAAGTCGGCGAGGAGATGTGAGGGCTCACATCACGCTTGGCCACCTACCGATGGGGAGGTAGTCATGTATGGCTGCTTTGACGCAAGCAGAGACATATACCCAAGCAGGCAGGGAACCGCGCAGCAACCCAAGCACAGGCGAGAATGGCTCTCGTGAAGGCCAGGTTGTCCACAGGTGCTCGAGTGTGTTGGGTCCCACCGATGCAGCATGCAGCCTACAGGCCTTGCACAAGAAGGTGTGCCTGGTGGCACATACAGCCAGCCACGGGCGTGGCATACTCCAGGCGTCCCAAGCCACAGGTGTGGCACAGTCAGGCATCCTTCCACTGCTCAAGTGTTACAGACCGGCACTTGCGCCTTGTGCTCTCAGGGCGGAGAGGGTGGGTAACAAAATTTTTATGCTTGCGCCACAAAGGCAACGAGGCCTGACATTTCACAAGTCAATGCATGCTGCAAAAACCATCTTGTGCGCATCTGAAGAATCCGAAGCGAGAAGCAACTTTCAAAGGACTTTTCAAAGCACAAGTTTTCCCCCATCCCAGCCCGCCCTAGTTCAAACAGAGGGACAATCCCGTTGGGGGAACCCAAGTGGTTTGTCCCAAAGTTTGAACCAGAAGGCCAAGGGGTCTTGGGTTCATAAGGAAAAGCATGGCATGACATAACCCTTGCAACAAGTGTAACATGCGCACTCCGAAACGGACGTCACTTTTTCCAAGGCGTGTGTTGGGTCCCACCGATGCAGCATGCAGCCTACAGGCCTTGCACAAGAAGGTGTGCCTGGTGGCACATACAGCCAGCCACGGGCGTGGCATACTCCAGGCGTCCCCCCTTTAGCAGAGCATGCCGCGCCAGTGAGCCCAACCCAAACCTACCATTCCGTTTTGTCAAGCAACTTCTGCCTCTTAGTGGCCTTAGGCTCAATTTTCTTAGCAGCCGACATGGCTGCTCGTTCATCCCTGAAGGATTCGTAGTGCTCATGCAACTCGTGAAACAATCCCATTGGCAAATCTTTCAACGCAACTGTCACCCTTTTTGAAGGAACAAAGTTTTCCGTCTTCAAGTTAGTCAAATCGTCGGCATCCTGATTTTCTTCCCGTGGCCTCCAGGCAAGCTTGCAAACCTTATTAGCTTCACGAAGGGCAACCGACAACTGCATGTGGATCCCTTGCACGGGCCACTTGTTAGATAAACCCTTTGCAGCGATGGCCGGGGTGGCTTTGTTGTCAGTTCCACCGCACACCTGCATCTTCAAGGAGTCCCGCCCGGCAGATTTCTTCAAATGCCCGAATGCATGAAGCCCGACATATGAGCCGAGCAGCTCCGCGGCCGTGGAGGCCCACTCGGACGACCCATCAGGTTTGAAGAGTGCTGGCAAGTCATTAGGGAAAACCTCCAAAGCAAACCACGGCGCTTGCCTAGTATCAACCCCATGATCTAAGGACCAGCCCCCCAACACAATGCGCCCCCTTTCGCACTTAGCATCAGTCCGAAATGCCTGCCTCTGTTGCGCTGGCCAGGTCATGTGCACAGAATCAAGTCGAGCTCCTGATGAAAATTGGTGGCGGAAAAATCGAAGGACTAGCATCACCATCTCGGGTAGGCGCGCCACTGTGCTGCGGCTGAGCACCCCGTTCCAAGCAAACAATGGTGCCAGGAAAGGTTTCAACCAAGTGATCATGCGTGTCACAAAGTTGAGACGTCCGGTGAACTCCACCAGCCGCCTGCCAGACACCATCCACCCGTCGGCTTCCACTCGATCGATCCATTCAATGATCCAGGATGCCCGCTTCTCCGAAATGCCAGCTGCCCACGTGAAGTAGCTGAGGTGATATCCAATGTAGTCCACTTCCACTCCCCCTTTGAACTTGTGAAAAGAGAAAGGAGTCCCCATCACTTCAAGGGCCAAGAAAAGCAGCCATAGGGTATCGTACTTATCGCAGCCAAACACCACGACGTGAAGATCATCCACGTAGATCAACATGTAGAATTGGTCCAAGGAAAGGACCCGGAAAGTCCACCGTCCAACGGCTCCGAAAAGGCGCGACCAGTAGTATGCGGCAGAGCTGACCCCAAACGTTCCAACGCAATTTAGCCAAAGCACGCGCGATTGCGAGGATGCCTTGCACGACAAGCGTGGCCAATCGGCCTCCCGCACCTTTACGCGTCGGTGCGCCTGGCTGATGTCGGCGCATAGGGAAAAAGGAGCCTCCTTGCTCTCCTTGACGCGTGCTGCCACCTCTTGAAGGTCTTCTGGTCCAGGAACCTGCAGTTTGTCTGTGATCACGATCCGGTTGTTTAGGTTGATGCCATGGGTGCCGTCATGTAGCGGCCGCACATCACCATTAGCTTTGGTCACTGCTCCCATCGCAGCGATCAGCACAGCGTCCTCTCCATATTTCTTCTTAGCCTCAGCTTCCGTGGTGCAGATCATCAGGCCTTCCCGTTCGTCTTGACGAAACTTCTCTTCCAACTGTTCAGCATTTAGTTCGGCTGACCGGTAGTTCACCATGGAGGGATCAAACTCGGTCTCGTCAAGCTTCCGGAAGTGCGTCCTCTTCGGGAACACCTGAGGAGCCCTGCCGATGGGCTTATCCCAACCAAGGGGCACCCCTTCTGCAAACGAGTCCTTCCCTTGGTCCAGGATTGCATAGTCAGGATCCCCAAACACCCGGAGCGACTGGGGAATCTGCATTGCCTGCTCAGGGTCTGGCAACAAAGCAGCAATCCGTTCCCTGACCTTAGCGATGGTGCTACGTGAAAATGGTGAGCTCTCCATCTTCCCCGTGGCAAGCAGGAAGGCAGCTTTCTTCCTGTCGGGGATGGCCTCCCGCAGCGCACTGACAAGAATCCTGCGTATGCTAAGTGAATGGCTGTGCTCGATGTCGGAAGCTAATGCCCCACGTGACTTCGGTCGCCACCTCCCGGGGAGCACAAGCCAAATCCATCCACAAGTTCACGCCGGACCTGTGTGTGCCGACAACGCAAGGCCGGCCCACTGCAACGGGATGTGCGTGGGTCAAACTCTTGGGGGTCACCAACGTCCTCGCCATCGGGTTGGTCGGAAAGGGGAGCCTCAGGTGCCAGCAGGATGGTCTCTCCTGTTGGGGTGCTATGCGGGGCCTCCAGAAGGGTTCCTCCTGTAGGGGTGCAAACCGAAGGGTCCCTAGACGAGGAAGCCAAACCAGGTGCCTCCAGGATGGTCCCTCCTGAAGGGGTGCCAAGGACGGGGCCCGGGGCCTCCAGGATGGTCCCTCCTGAAGGGGTGCTAGAGCCAGGATCAGGTGCCTCCAGGATGGTCCCTCCTGAAGGGGTGTTAGTAGCGTGGAGTTCATGTTGCTTTAATGCCATCGCCGGCACCGCTTCGGCCTCCCGATCAGCGAGCCCCTCCCCCCCTTGCTGTGGCAGGTGAGCAGATGGGGGAAGGACGAAGCCCAAAGAGAGGAGGTTATCACGCATGGGCGGTGACAGCGAGTGAAGGCGGGTGACTGTGAATCCAACTAAGAGAACTCGATCACCAGTCCACGCCTCGGTTTGATGGAAGCAGTTGTGAGCCTGGAGCTCCTGCGGAGCCTGGGCCACTGGGAGAAGAACGCCTTTGCGCGGGATGCCGCGAACCATGCGCACGACATGACCGTGGCTGCTTTCCATCCAAACCTGCCCATCTTGGAAAGTGGTCAATGCAAGAAGCAAGTTTGGATAAGGCGCGTTGTGCACGTCTTTGTGCATAGTACTCTTGACGTTATTGAACACCACAAGAGAACTAAAGGGCTTGTTGGGGAAGGCATCACGCAGGAGCAAGGTGAGGCACTTAAGGGACTGAGGGAACAGCCGGCAAGAACGGCGCAAACCCGTGACGCCACCCTTAGTGTAGGCTCCGCCGAAGAAGGCCTTGCCGCCACTTTGCTCCGGGGCCGCATCTGCCACTGCTGCCGGATGCGGTGCTTCGTATTCGAGCAGGCGGGCCAGAGCTTCTCCATCATGTTTCCCAAGCTTACGCGAATCGGACTGCTCTAGCAAGCATGTGGCGAACTGTTCAGCCGGATGGCCGACGTCGTCTGTAGCGCGCCCAGACAACTGCCAATCACATGCCATCTGCACCACATGTTCACAGAAGGCCAACGGAAGAGGTGTGTCCGTCTTCCAACTTCCATCGTGCGCTATGCCGGCGCCACCATGATGCAAATGCTCGCACCGGCCAATTGGCCCTACATAGGACCCTGTTGCATCGAACTGCGGCCATCTGAGCTGCGCCTCAGGGCCTGCTAAATTGGTTGCCAGCCTCGTGGGGTGAGGGAGATCGCCCCCGAAAGTGCACATGTGTACTGCCCATGTTGCCGCATGTTCATCACCTTCCACAAATGCACGAAGCTCATCAAGTTGCCAAATGCTAGCTGGCCTTTGACCCGAATGTAAAGCACCCAGATCTTCTGGGTGGACGAGTAGCCAACCCATGCCCGATTTGATTGCCGCTTTGATTACGTTGAAAGACTGCCGCAAGTAAAAATTTTCTCGATCAACAGCAGCACGCGACCTCTCTGCCAACCAAGGAAAACCAAAAGGATAAGTGTGCGACCTGGAAGGACCAGGCCCATGCCGCCCTGTCCTGCGGTGCTCTCTTGCACGACTGAACGTCTTGCAAGGCGGCGAAAGCAAAACAATATCCCATGAATGTTCATGAATCTCGGTGAAAATGCGATCCCATGCCTCTGGTTTAAACCATGCATCATCATCGCAATCAAGCAGGAAGCCAACCTTAAGCTCGCTCCCTGTCCTCTGTGCTGCATTCTGAAAACACACATGCATCTGCTCGTTTGCGCCGTGACTGCCGAAACCCACCAAGACCCTGAGTCAGTGCTTCGGAGCATCCGTTGTCTTGCCAGAGTGATGCTGTTGCCAATGTTGCCACGTAGGATGTGGCCCGTGGCATCCTTTGACCATGCAGCAGTGTACCATGCCGCAGTTTCCATCACATCCTGGCCCGGAGTAGTCAAAGCAGATCCACCTCCCGTCTGGCGTTCGAGTGGTGGTGACGCTCTCACGCTTCCCTTTGCCAGGACCCTTTGGGTCCTTTCCTTTCTTGTCCTTGCCCTTTTGATCACCACGTCCTTTGTCATCTCCTTTGCGCGGTGTGCCTTTGCCCCAGCCAGCTCCTTTTCGCCAGGTGTCCCGGTGCCATTTTCCATCATCGCGCTGGCCATCCCATTGATCACTGCCACGCTTTCCTCTGTTTTGCAGCGCTATGGGAGCTGTGAAATACTGTTCTTTCAACTGTGCATCATCTGTCACCTCCCGAAGGGTCTCGCGCAAGGGGCGGGAATCACGAAAGGCTCTCTTAATCGCTTCTTTCCTCAACTCGTATTCATAGTTGAGGATCACCACCCATGGCGGTTTCAGTGGGATTTGATCCATCTTCCCGCCCTTCCCGGTGACCGGGACCTGCAGCAAGTACACCCGTTCTCCAAGCAAGTAGTTTGCATATCCCAGCCAAGCATCTGGCCCCATGCCTTGGAAAAAGATCTTGTTCTTGTACTTGGATGCCAAAAATGTCCACATATTGCCCTCAACTCTCAGCACCGTTCTCAGCTCTTCTGTATGTGAGGGCATTACCCCTTTGTTCTTCTGTTTGACGATCCTGACATGACCTCCAGTATCCACTGTCGTCTGTATCCCCATGGTCTTCACCTTCTTCTTGGATGTCACTTCAGAAAGGGCACTAGCGGTGATCTCGCCACTCTCGACCTCCTCAAGCTTTGCAGAGATGTAGTCGTCGGAAGGCTCGAATGCCTCCTCGAGCGTCCCGTGGGCTGCCTCATACGCAACCCTCATAGCCTGCTTCTCAGTCTGCGTCACTGGTCTGCTGACGCCCAGCATGCGCGCCTCTGCCCTCAACTCCGTTTCCTTGCTGGCGACCTCGCGCGATGTCTCCCAGGCTGAAACTACAGCTGCAACGACAGCTCTGCTCGCCTGGTCCGTGGCCTCCAACTGGTGATCATCTTTCAAAGCAGTGCGCACTTCGCCCCTGTCAGCGTATGTCGAGAATCGCTTCACTGATTTGAAGTTTTGTCCCAATCGATACTGCAATCCCAAAGGCATTCCGCATTCTTGGAAAATATGCACCAGATCAGAACTTACCTGCTTATCAAGAAAATCAAGGGCTTGGTCCTGGGTGACCCCTGTTGGCAACTCTGCTGGCCCAGGAGCCGGCGCCGCTCCGGCCATTGCACCAGGTGCTTCTCAGCACAGCGTCCCCGCACCTCAGCACATGCACAGTGGACCTATGGAAGAAGCAGAAAATCCCGAAAATTCGAGCCATCAATCTGCGTACGAACCTCACAAGTGCACCTCCAACAGTGATCGCAACCCCGTTGCAGGAGGTCAGGCACTACAAGCTCGTCTAGATGCTGTCCCCTCCCCAGCAATCTCACTCTTTAATGCGTGCTCTCCTTCCGGCACGTCTTGCTCCAATCGAGCACTGCGCTCTGCTGCCTCCTGCAGAGTTTCCTACCAAGAATCCAAGAGTCAGGCGCCTCCAGCCCAAGGTGCAAATCAGAGATCCTGATCATGCCCCAAGCCTCCAGCCAAGGGCCCGAGCCCAAGGCCTCCACCGAAAGGCTCTGGCTCAAGAGCCTCCTGCTCACCCTCAACAGTGTCCTCCGAGCCACTAGTTGAAGACTCTTCGCCTATCTCCACCCGCGGCTTGCACAGCTTACACATCGCATCAGCAATGCCCTCTCCAAGGTGGAAAACTGGAATGGTCTCGAGGCACCTCTCTCTCCGGACTGCACAACGCTTGGAAAGATGCAAACGTCTGAACCCTCTCCGAGAGACAGTCAAGAAGTACGGCGCCTCGTCCTCGTCCGGCTCTGCTTCAAAAGCCTCATATTCTCCAGGGAGCTTCGCCTCGAGCTCCCCTTCGGCAATCGGAACCCTCTCCGGGTTCACCGCAAAAGCAGGATATTGTCCCCCCAGCAACCAGGTCTGTTTGTGTCCATCCCATTGCATCACCGTATTTGCGCCGACGATCTCCTCGCCATTCAATCCAAGGTCATCAGCAAAACTCCTTAAAGTGCAAAGCAGCTCCTCCTCAATGTAACCGCCTCCATCGCCCCCCAATAGCAGTGTCTTGCAAACAGTGGTCTGGATCGCCTGGACCACCTGACGCGAAGTGAGGACGTAATCCTGTGACCCATGTTGAGCACACGCCCATCGCCCCAGATAGTCACGCCGGTCCTTTGATATCCCGATGGCGGCTGCAATGCTCACCACGAAGTGACGAGGACTGTGCCCTGTCCAAAAGTTTGCGACGTCGCCAGGCAGCAGCAGCTCTCGTTTCACCTTCCAGGTTCCCATTTGCCTCACCGGTGTAGGCAACTCTTTCAGCAAACGCCTCAACTGCAAGGCGAGGCCCTCCGCGTCCATGTATTCTCTCTTTGGCTCATCCGACTCATTTGTAAAGCAAGGGCATAGAAAATCTCGCGCCCATGAAAATCGTTCAGAAGTCAGCAGCTTGAAACCTTCCCCGAGCCAGTCAAAGCCACTGAGTCCCACGACCCGAGAAATGAACCCATGCAGCTCACCAACCTTGCGCCCAGGTCCACTCGTCTTCGTCTTCCTAAGGATGAACCTCAGTCCGACCTGGCTCAGCTTCACACTGGCTGGATTGACGTTTTGCATATCATCTGCGCGCAGGCTTGCCCATACCATGACCAGCAAAATGAAAGCCATGAATCGCAACCCAGGTGGGTACAAAGGCCTGCAAACCACCAGCTCGCATATTAGCACGACTGAAACAGGCAGCCTGATCGACTTCCAGCTCGGCTGTCCAAGACTTGATGCTCTCAAGCAGCAAGGGGTCCTCGCTAAGGCGTTTGCCAGCCGGTACCATCCCAACGCCTTCCAAGAGTGAAAGGCTTGCCAGGATAGATTTGGGAACACTCTTTCCCATCCTGTGAATCTCATCTCTCTCCTCAAGATATCTCAAGATCACTCCAACATCCACAGGCCAAGAAATTCCCAATGAGCCCTGCAACCAAGCCCTAACCGGCTTCCAAGCTCTCGCACGATTTCGCAGCGTTTTTCCCCTACGTCGTCCAAAAGCTCTTAACCAGAAATGATTGTCGTTGCCCAATGCAGCAATCCGCTCTGCGGCAGGCAGCTCTGCCTCCTGTATAATGGCGACAAGCTCGAGGGCCCACTTCTCACGCAACTTGTTCTCTACCTCCTCTTTGTCCCCATGGGCCCTAGCTGCTCTGATTGCACGCTTCAGCAGGGACAGCGCAACAGCAGGGGTGGTGTTGACTGCCTCTTCAAAAACCGCAGTGATATCCTTCTGGGAGCGTGGAACACTAGCAGCGAACTCAGGTAAGCGTCTCTGCAAAAGCACTACCTCGGACGGCCTCCTCTTCAAGCGCGACTGCCTCCATGCCCAGAGCTCCTTTGAAATGTTTTCGATATCGCCTGCTGTCCTCTTTCCAGCAAGAAATTCCTCCACAGTAGATCTAGCCCCAGCTTCATCTTCGAAGGAACCATCAAACTGCAAAAGATTCTTGTACGTGTCAGTAACAGCAGCAAAAAGACCATCATCAATCTTCTGCAGTCCAGCCCAATTAGACATGTCGGAAAAGAGCTCACATCAGCCCAGCAATTCCCAACAGTCCATGAGCCGCAGGTCCCCTCCCCCTCACTAACAAAATTTTTATGCTTGCGCCACAAAGGCAACGAGGCCTGACATTTCACAAGTCAATGCATGCTGCAAAAACCATCTTGTGCGCATCTGAAGAATCCGAAGCGAGAAGCAACTTTCAAAGGACTTTTCAAAGCACAAGTTTTCCCCCATCCCAGCCCGCCCTAGTTCAAACAGAGGGACAATCCCGTTGGGGGAACCCAAGTGGTTTGGTCGGTGAGGGTTGAGGGTTCAATAACCAGAATCAGACCCTCCATGCCCAAACCGACAGAAGTCGGCGAGGAGATGTGAGGGCTCACATCACGCTTGGCCACCTACCGATGGGGAGGTAGTCATGTATGGCTGCTTTGACGCAAGCAGAGACATATACCCAAGCAGGCAGGGAACCCCGCAGCAACCCAAGCACAGGCGAGAATGGCTCTCGTGAAGGCCAGGTTGTCCACAGGTGCTCGATGGCACATTGCCAGGGAAGTGGAAACCTGATCTCCGCGTAAAATGTCCACAGCCCAGAAGCAGCATCCCCTAGCTGGTCTCTCCCAATTGGCATGACGCCGTTGTACGACAAGGGGGTGTCACCGTCCACAAGAGATGGTCAACACTCACGTCCGAGGTTTTTTTTTTTTCCTCTGGTGCCTCTTTACTACATCAGTAGCACAGTAGGCCGGTCTTGTTGGGCTCGACGAAAAGGGTGAGACAGAGTCAGCGCACACAACCCGCCAGACACAACACGAAACCACCAAAGAACAGACACCGAAGAAACAAAGCAATCGCGCTAAACTACTAGATACCCCACGGACTCAGTACTCGAGGTCGCCAATGAAGTCACGGTTCACAAGGAAGCACGGAGCTTGTGGGGGAATCGCAAATTGCGACATTGCCAGATTCTCAAAACCACCATCATGTAGCCATTGGTGCGACAGCGGTTATTCAAACCGAGGTCATCAGAAGAGGTTCGGATCACGTACTCGTTGTCAAGAACAGACAACCGACACTCAATGGCGAAAGGATGTTGCAAGTCTGACTCCCTAGGGGGGATGAAAGATGTGCAAATGCCCCATGGTGGTCAGCCAGTGGGGACTTAACAGCAAGAACAATCAAGGCAAGACCGGCCCAGGGCACTCCATGGTGGTCAGCCAATGGAGTAGCTCCGAGCACAGAGTTCACCAGTCAACCTGGCGCACAAGTGCCCACCCTCGAAGGTGCCCGCGCACGGCCAGAGGGGGGGACGAGAGTAGCATCAGCTACCGATTACCTGGCGCACAAGGGCCCACCCTCAGAGGTGCCCGTGCACGGTCAGAGGGGGGCCGAGAGTAGCAGCAGCTACCGATTCATCGGGGAAAGTCCACGGCGAGTTATCAAACCCTTAACGCCACAGGGTTTTAATGACACCGAGGGACCTCCCAGTCCAGGCATCTCGCACAAGGCTACGCCACTTTAGCACTGGCCTGCGCATCGGCACGCATCAGGTCCCTTCACCCAAACCCGCGAGGTACGCCGGTAAGGAGACTGGAGGGCTCACATCACCGTCATGCAGCCACCAATGCGAATACATTCAGCACCTGCCAAGGCCGTTCACGCGACGGTTTACAGTTTCGCCATCACAGATGGAGCAAAGTCGTGCCTCAGCACGGAACCTTGTAAGTGTCAACCTGTGTGTTCGGAAGTATAAAGTTGCCCCATGCATGGTGGTCAGCCAGTGGGGACTTAACGGCGAGAACAAAGGGGTAGGACCAGCCCAGAGTACTCCATGGTGGTCAGCCAGTGGAGCCTCTCCGAGCACAAGCGCAACGTTCTGTTGACTCACAAGAGCTCGTCCGCCGGCCAAAGCAGGCTGGACTGCTTCGTTCCAATCAGAGCCATCAGGTAAACCCAAGCAGGCGGGGACCCCACCTGCCCCGCAGGAAGCGGGAGAGTCCCCCAGTCGAAACTTCGCACTCAAGGCCAAGCAACTATTTCCTTGGCCGGTGAGGGTTGAGGGTTCAATACCCAGAATCAGCTCGTCCAAGCCCAAACCGACAGACGTCGGTGAGGAGATGCGAGGGCTCGCATCACGTTGGACGGCCAACAGGAGCGGTAGAACTTCCATTGTATACACTGCCTTGGTCCAGTCAGCACCGTCAGGCAACATCCAGGCAGGCGGTGAGCCTGCTTGTCCCGCCACAGGCCATGCGCAGGCAGTGACGGCCTTTTTGAAGGCCAGGTTGCTCCACAGGTGCAACCGGCTCCTTGCAAGGGCAATGGGTGCATATTCTCTACGTAGAAGTGCCCAATACCTGGGAGAAGCAGCACCACCGCATTGGCCTCTCCAGAGTCGTCATTCGGCCGAGATACCACAAAGGGGAGGGTCGCATTGCCAGGACTCACTGTGATCCAAGTGTCGTCTCGTCCCACGATAGCGATGGGGCAACAAGTGTGGGCCACAGCTGGGTCTCAAAGCCGAGGGGTTCTTGCAGTGCCATAGCACAGAAACGGCCACCTACCCGGTCAAAGAGGGGCAGAGGAGAGGAAGACTGGGCAGCCTTACCAGAGAGCCATCCCTAGAGGGGGCAGAGGAAAGGACGATTGGCCGTTGCACCGATGACAGAGCTGGAACATCCAGGCAGGACCGGTCCAGGGCAGTCCGCGCAGATGGCCAGTGGAGCAACCACAAGAGAAAGGCCCCCCGTCACCATAGGCACACCGCGGGGCCGACAAAGACGGGTGTTCACAGCAACAGGCTGTGAGCACACAGAAGACAAGCACGGTCCAATCCGTGACATAGACCACGAGAGGGTTGCCAAACCAAGAATATCCCGAGGTAGTCTTGCGGCATGTATCGGCGAGGAGATGTGAGGGCTCACATCACGCTAGGCAGCATGCCATGGAGGGACTCAAAGGCCCGTTCGCGTGGCGTCAGTAGGAGCCCTCAGATGACAATTTGCTGTCTATTGCCAGGGGCCATCCCAGTCCGGACGCCGGGAGCGATGGCCATCTGAGGTGGTATGGGAACGCGTACGGCTGGGCATGGCCTGCATTGGAGGCAGCTCTTGCTCATCAACCCCCCACTCAGGGATGCCGTCCGGAATGGGGATACCTTTGTATCTTGTCATTGAGGTTTGGGCCGCGAGCCACATCACCCGGACAGCTTCCTGGATTTGCCTGTACTGCACAACACCTTCGTCCTTATACTGAAAGGGGAAGGATGTAACTGCCGCACGTAGGGCCGAAGGATCAGGGTCCTTGGAGGTGCCATGGCAGTACATCTTAAACCAGAAGCTGTTGAGTCGCTGCTTGGTTGGATGCTTAGCTCGCATGAGCCCCTTAATGGCAGCCCAGTGAGCAGTGGCTGCATCATACCACTCATTTCGGGGACGTTTTGGCCCATGCTTGGTGGGTGTGGTGCTGATCCCTTTCCAATGCGCTTCGAAGATGACTGGCAGTCGGAAAGGGGCTGAGACATCCACTTCTCGCAAAGCTGCAAGGTCAGTGGTTCGCAGCTCCGAGAAGCGCCAATCATTCACCTGTGCCTCGGGTTCGTCCTCCGCATCCGACATGTCATCCATCGGGCAGGGAGAGCCTTCGTTGGTTTCGGAAGAGATGCTGACGACCGCCGGCGAGGCTGCCGCAGTGTTCACTTCCACCGGCGCAGCCAAAGGCGAGGAAAGCAAGCACTCTAGGGGCAACACTCGCCGCAGAAAAACAGCCATTCTGTGAGAGGTGTCAGGCCATTCCAAGTTATAAACTGACCAAAAGTGTTCAATGTTTTGGTTGGCCACCGAGGCCGCAAGGGCAAGCCGGATGGCGTCAAGGAAATGGGCAGGGGGGTGATCCGGCCTAAATTCTTGATAGTGCCTTTGCCCAAGTGTCTCTGTGCCCTGCAGCGTGATGCCTAGGAACGTATTCAGGTTGGGCTGGGCAAGCCTGGCCTTTTCCACGTCCGTGTGCTGAGCAGCTGCGGCCCATGCCTGCAGGGCTTCTTGGGAGGCTTGGCCAGTGACTTGTGGCAGTCCACTGTGCGCGTCCATCACATATTTGGTAGTAGGGCACTTGGGACACCGATAAGCGCGGCCAGCTAAGAAGGCCACCATGGCTGCGGGCGGCACATTGATCTGCAGGTCAGTAATTTTATTGTCAGATTCAGGAAAACCGAGAACAATGGGCAGCCCGGCCGTTCGCTCCAGGGGACCTTTTTGGTGGGACTCGAATGCGAGCAGAAGTGCACCCAGCCAATAATCTGGGTCAGCGTAGCTGAGCATTGCAGGAAAACTGGCATTGATGACACTCGGCAAGTCCGACACCGTAGAGAAAAGATCCGCGATGTACTGCGCAGTGGTAAGAAAGCCATACCCCACCAGGGACTCCGAAAGCCTTGCTTTGTCCAGCTGCGGAGCCGGGCATTCCAACATTTCAGCAAGGTCGAAATGCTGCAATGCGCCCGACAGTCTAAGACACTGCGTGATGATAGGGTCATATACCTTCAAATACGCCGCCGGAAACGTTTCAGGCAGATGCAGTAGCGTGTCCGCAATTCCGATCAGCATCTCCGCGTCTTGCAGCTGGTTCGGTATGCCATTCAAAAACATCTCATAGGCCCTATATGCCCGAAGCTGCTGGCAGTGTGTTGTGAGGTGTTGCGAGTCACGCAGGCTCATGTAGGGCCGAGGTTTGACATTCTTACCAAAGTGATGTCCCGCTGCAAGTGCTCGCCACATGAGATCACAGACAGAGCCTGTGTTGCTCTGCATGATGGGTGCACAGGCTGGGGCGCTGGGGTCGCGGGTGCCGCTGGGCTCGCAAGGCCCTCGAGGCTTGGCTTTTGGTGGTTCCAGATGCTGAGAGCCATCTTTGTCCAAAACGAGAGGCCGACTTTCCTTGCGAGCTTGGACAGCGGGCACAGGCCTGGCGGGGATGGGCGTCGGGCCATGGGGAGGCATAGGGAGATACGATTTTGGTTCCGTCAAGCCAATTGAGTCCGTGGGAGACTTAGCGCAAGGGGGCTGTGATGCCTCAACCGCCCCACTCCCCTCCGGAAGTGTTGCGTGCATGGGCCGTGTCCGGGGGCTGGGTGGACGTCGTACGCCAGGCGGTGGGTCCCTAATGTTGCCTCCACTACGGGGTGGACACGAGGCGGCGCTACTCCCTCCGATCCTGTGGGCAACTTCACTAGTGGGAGTCGTCGCACAAGCATCCGGAGCACTAGGACACGCGGCCGGCACAACCGCAGGATTTGTCGTTGCAAGCTCCTTCCTCAGTGGTCCTCTCTCCCGTGTTGGGGTGCCGCAGGGTGTTCGTGAAACGTCCCGTTTAGCTGCCGGAGGTGGGCTGACAGCTGCCGCAATGGAGCCCCCCGCGGTCCGAGGCTTGAGCCATGGTGTACCCCACCGCTCACCATGGCGCGCGTTGGCGACAGCCTCGCTTTGGGCTGGTGACTGCAGCGGCGTAAGCACCTCGACTGCAGGAGCAGCTACCACGTCGGGACTGCGACTACTCGCGGGCACAGGGCTGTTTCCCGGAGAGTCCACATCAATCGCAGTTTCGGAGGCAGCCCTACCCGTACGAACAGGTAGGAGGTGAAGACCGCGGGGGGCTCTCATTATGCCGGCCTTGTGTTCGAAAGCCGGGTCAGCACGTTGAGCAGATCCCCGTTTGGGCGGCGTCCTAATGTTGGTATCCCCTAGCAAGCAGGTGAGGTACTGGGCGACCCCATCTCCTTCCCTTACCGGCTGGAAGGGGACACAATACACAGCATTGGGCAAGGGCTCCAGGACGAAGCCGCGCTTTTGCAGACTAGCGATGGTGCCCGAATAGGAGTTGGAAGTGAAAGAGGGGCTCCCCCATCCTTCTTGCTTAAGTGTGCGGTAAAGAACTTCCCGCTTATCTCCCCAGGTGGCCTTCAAGGCCCACGCTTGATGCAGGGGTGGGGCTTCGAAAAGGTCCAGCCCTACTTTGCGTTCCGCAGGCAGCACGATGCTGGCTACTGTTCGTTCTCGGAAGGCTTGCTTGTGTAATGCCTTTGCAACGCCAGGGCCATCCATGCTCCACAAGCTGGCTTGTGTGCGCACATATTCCGCGCATTCAATCAGGCCTCCGGTTGCGCAGGCCGCCATTTGGAAGCATGCACCTATACCATCAGAGTAGTGCGGCGTCACGAAAACCAAAGCCCCAAGTCCTCTCGTGAAGGAGGAGGTGGCTCGGGCAAACCCTGCCTCGCTACTAAACAGGAATCCAGAAGCCCGACAAGTCACAAAGACCCCTATCCCAAATGTGGGGCCAGTGGAGCAAGCCGTGGTGATAGCGCCGAAGAAGCGTTTAAGGGACCCTATGTGCTTCATGAGGAAGGTCCGAAACGTCACAAGGCTCCAAGTGGTGGGCGCGCCAGTCAGCGGGAAATCCGGTGCGGTTTGGCAGGCTTCCAGTAGGCTCATATCGTCCTCACCCAGTGGGTCTGCAGGGAGACTCGACTGCAGCATAAACTTCATTTGAGTAACAAGTCTGGCATACTGAGAGACCGTTTCCATCCACCTGCCTGCAAAGCTACGCAGTGGCCGCCCGAGCAGGTGCTGCAACGTGGGACCTGGTGGCATAAGTAGCCGAGGGACCCCGCCTGTCAGCTCGAAGCGGCACGCCTCCGAGTACCGACATGCATATAGAATGGCAGCAAGCTCAGGAGGGAGGCATGACTGTCTCGGCTTGCTTCGGTTTGACGATGCTCATACAGAGAATCGAATCCAGCATCGAGACGGCTGAGAACAACACTTCTGACGCTCCAGAGGAACGGTGGGGATTGCCCCAAGAGGGCATCTCGCCTTGCCCCTTTTTCCACGGGCCGGAACTTTGGGCCACTTGCTGCAAAAGGGCCGCAGGCAAGGTGGCTGGCGTGTGGAGGTCGGCAGGGACCGCATTGAGACCACAAATCTTTTGCTCCAACAACTCCGTGACGAAGTGGTAATTGGGCCGCGATCCTCCAGCGGGCTGTCTGTGGTCGCCAATCATGACATCGAGTGCATGCTTGATGTGCGCCAAGACGGTGTTGGAGCCCGGTGTGCCCAATTGCTGGGCTTCATCTCGGAGGAGCAACTCAACGTCCTTTAGACGGTTAGTGAGCTGCGAGTAGGGAAAGCTAAGCCTTGCCACAATCGTACCATGCGTCGTGGCCACAAGTAGCCCCCGGTACAAATCGTGCACATCAAAGGGGAGCTTATGTGTGTCCTTCTCCTTGTTGCCCGGTATGCGAACGATGCGGCTGCGAACAAATTCATTGCTAGCAGTCGTGAGCCTATCAACCGCCTCGACATAGGCCCGAACCGATTCATTACCATGAGCGGTGTACAGGGTGAGCCGGTTCGTCAGGCACGCAAGAAGTACTCCTAGAAACGCGCAGGATCGTGTCTTCCCGCTGCCAGGCGCCCCCGTTATGAATACAGAGGTACGGTTAGCGGCCAGGCCGTACGAGCACGCTCCCAGCAGCGCTGCCAGGTGTCCATCCGCCCCCCAAAAGGTATCACAGAGGCACGTAAGGAAGGCGGGACCAACCGCGAGCGCAAAGATGCTGGCTCGAGTCCTCGGATCGTGTTCGCTGCTCAACGAGTCATGGGACAGGCGTAGACGCTCCGCATGCCACAGCGCAGGAGTCCGGGCGTCCTCCTGGCCGGGCAGCGGAGAGTCAGGCAGCGTGGCTAACACGCCACTCAGCAGCGTCGGCGTCCATTCTTTGCGATAGGTTTGTTCCTCCGCAAGCCAAAGGTTAAGGAAGTTTTGCAAGGTGTTGGAAGCCCCCGGACCCGCAGTAGGCGATGCCTGCGCAGCTTGCGTTGCGTGCTTGCCTCTGAAGACTTGGCAGACCTCCGGGTGGATGAGCTGTGCCCATGCGTCGTGCCAGTTCCCTCTCACCACCAGCCCGATAACGAGGACAAGCACTAGATCCGTGAGAAAGCCCGGCAACCAATGCGGCAGCCGGATGGCATCAAGAGGCGAGTCTTCTAGCGGAACGCCCAAGGCAACATGTTGCCGTTCCCTAGGCATGTGTAACAGGGCATCCCAAAGCGGGGTAGAGGCACCTCCGGGCAGAACTTCAAGCTGGCTGACTCTCGGCAATGAGGGTCGTTGCGCGAATTGGTTGTGCTGTTCATCAGTCAAGAGCAGGGCAATGGTTATATTGACGGGCTGCATGTCCTTACTTTCGCCAGGGCCGGTGGAAAGCTTTTTCGGGGCCTGGAGCTCTATAAACATGCCTGGGTAGGCCACATCTCCCTTGTCTTCTCTCAAGGTAACCAGCAAAGCAGTGCCCTTGGCCGGCACTTTACCAGCGACAGCAAACCATTTTGTAGCCCAGTCAGGGACATCCGCCAACTCCGGTGTAAGGAGCATGACCGACGCTCGTGGGTGAACTCGATGGAGAAGGCAGATTGGCCACGCATGCGTGCCGGGCTTTATCGCCACAGGGGTGGCGGCCCGCTTGACCGCAGCTTGCTCTGGGTAATGATACTGTTCCGAGGGCTCCTCCTCGATTTCTGCTTCCGAGGCCATGGCTAAGAACTGATAACCCAGCATGTCAACCAGGCGTTCTAACGACAGGTGGGGGAGCCACATACCCAGGACAAGCTTCATCGTGGGACCAAGTTCATGATACGGGGGCGGCAAATCAGCCAGATGCGGCTTGGCATCCGTTAGGAGGACTTGGGTACGGAGACTGGCAATGCTCCGGTTCTCAGCGGAAGGTATCCGGAGAAAGGCCTCCAGATCGGAGCGCTTGATTTGCCGTCCCAGCACGGAGTTGATGAAAGCTTTAGACTTATCCGAAAGCTGGACAGAGCCACATGCAACCCCCATCAAGCCTGCCCGCACTGTGCGATCCATCCGGGGGTCGGCCAGGCCACAAATCTTTTTAGTCAACTCCTTATGCACATAATCCCCCGGCGTGAGTTGGAACAGCTCTTCACTTTGGACAAAGTGACCATAAGAGTGCCCACCACTCCCAAGCGACTCAGGTCCAGTGAAGTAGTAGAGACGCGCTCCCGCGCCAATCGCTTGCATTCTTGCTGCCTGGCTGGGCCGGAAGATACAAAGCTGGTCGCTCTCATGATGGACAAGACTAACAGCGTGCCGCAATTCCGAACCCAGTATATATTGCAGCATGGCCCGTGGCATGGCAATGCCGCCCAAACGTGCCTTGATGTGGACAAAATCGCCCTTGCAGTCAGGAAGCTTTTGGCGCTCATGCCAAGCGATAGCCACAGCAGCTCCCGTATACGACCCCGCAGAGAAGCCCGTAACGCACAGTTTGCACTCGCCAGCTCTCCCCGCGGCGAGGCCCACATGCAGAGCGGTCAGCGCAGCAGTATGTGGCATGTGCAAGTGGGCTAGGGCCGGGCACATTGTCAGGGAGGCTTCTACCGAGCTGATTCTAGCACGAACCGCCGCTGGCAGACCGCATCCTTCGACCTGAGGGTACAGAGCACGTGCCCACAGCTGGGCGGCTTGGGGCAGGAGCAGCAGTGCATGTGCGGCATTTCCGCTGGTCGAAAGCAACAACGGGCGTTGTGTGTCGTCATATCGGACTTTTTTGCCCTGGTTGTCCCGGACCGTTTCCATTTCTAAGCCAGTGAGCGCATAGGAATTGGCTGTGTGAATGATGCTACCCGACACAGTGGAGGGCGCATTCTCGGCCTTCCCATGCATCCCGCTAATGAAGAGCGACCGACATTCCCCTGAGGGGGTTAGGTGAGGCTTTGGGGGCGGGTACTGGTAGGCAGGAAAGGCAAAGGCTGCCAGGGCTTGTTGCACACGCATTGCAAGTCCATCATCCCAGTATTGACTGAGGCCCAGCGGCGTGACCTTTATGTCTGCAGCAAAAAGAGGCCACGGCAGATCCACCTGGGCCAGCCAAGCATGCGCAGCGGCGGCACGGAGAGCAAGCGGCCCAGTGGGGGTATTGGGTCGACTGCGCCCTTTCGGGGTGGCCCTGCAGGAAGATAGGGCATCTTTCCTCCAGAACATGAGGACTCCAGGGAAGAGCTGGAGCCGCACTGGTCCACTGCCTTTTTTCCCAACAGAGGCCCACAGAGGGACGGTGTCCCCGTTGCCCCAGACCGACTCGGGCAGAGTAGGCAGCCGCAACACACTCCCCCACTGCGGCAAGATGTGTTTGCCTTTGGCACCATATCCATGCACAAACGGAGGGGGTATAACCTCGGCGTATCGGTTCGCCATGAATAAGTCAGGACCAGGTAAGATTGCCAAACGGGAGTGCAAGCCACCGTAGCCCCTGAGCAAGGGAAGAAATCCCTGTTCATACGGGCCTTGTCCCCATGTTTTGACCCCTCTGACCTGCCTGACTGGGGAGGCGCCAAACTGGATGTCGGGCTCTGGCCGGCCAGTATTAAGGTCGGCCGCTTTCCACGCAACTTCATGTATGTATCTTCCTAAAAGCGCCCACGCAAACACAAAGTCAGAATGCTTATGAGCAGTGGTTCCGGCAAGAGGGGTGTTGCGTAGACATTGCCGAAAATGGATTTGGTCCAACGGCACCTGCTCATGCATACCAGGCAATGGAGTGGGCACTTCACTGGGCATGATGACTAGCTGCAGGGCTCGGCTTAATGCAGCACCAATGGAGGTCACCGCACTAGCGACGTTGCTAGGGATGCAAAAGCGGGGGGGCTGGGGAGTTTTGCCGTCCGGAGCATTCGGGTAGAAGATGACCAATCCCCCATTTGCTTCAAGCTGGTCCTCGGACGCACAAACCATGCCAATTGAGTTTGGCGAGCGGGCCCCACACGGTATGGACCCGTCCGGCGAGCAACTCCACGGCGAGGCTGGAAGCGAGCCACAGGGCTGTGTCTCGTCCGTCTCGACTTCCATGCTGCCCAGTGACTCCGTCGAGAGAGTATTGGGCAGTAGATCGAGGACTGCAAACCTTCGCAGCTCTTCTGCTTCCCACCTGGCAGTGAACAAGGTGTCATGGTCGAGCAGCATCAAGACCACCCCTGGCGCAAGGACTCTGAGGACTGCCAGCATTTCGGGCCCCGCCCACGTAAAGTGCACAGAAGCTAACCCCGCTTTCTTGGTGTTTACCAAGATGGGAAACCATCTCTCTTTAAACGGGCCTTCCCACTGCATGCGTGCCACTAAATGCCGGACAAAGTAGGGAAAATGCGGAATAGACAAGAAGCAGCGACTGTCCGTAAGAGCAGGACATGGGCGCCTGCGGCCTCAGCAGCCCGGAGCTGTGGAAGTAGGCAGCCGAGTAGTGCAGTGTAGTCGATCTCTGGGTGGAGACCTTGCGGCTCAGGCGGTTCGCCGGAAATGGCTCCAGAGGCCAGTCTCAATGGCAGGACGCCACTAGGGGCGGGCTCAGGGAAATTCTGATTACTTTCTAGTGCTTGCGCGAGATCCTCAGGCTCCGGAGGCCCCGGCGCATGGTCAGGACTGAGAGCCTGTGGACCTGGGTAGCTAGGGACCTGCCACGGTGGCAGGTCGGCTGCAACTGGCGCGGGAGGTGGCCTCTCATGTGGAGGTCGCGGCTCAATCCTACTGACCGCACCCACTGGGTATTCGCCAACACGCGGAGGAATCGGCGGTGTGGGAGGGCGAGGACAATTGTCCGGCCAGCAGACCCTGGGTGGATTAGGTGATGGAGTTTGCCCGGGCCCGGGAGACAGGGCTGCCTCCCTACCCACTCCTTGTTCGGTGACAACACTCGCCCAAGGGGGAAGGTCTATCGCGTCAGCAGGCAAAGCACTGTGCGCGGACACCGCTCGCCCCATGAGGGCACTGCTATGCAGCATGGTGCCGATGCCTGGCCTCCATGCATGCAGGAGAAAACAGCGAACCGTGGGTTGCTGGGCAAAGCAGACGGCGTTGCTGTTTCTCAAAAAGGCAGAGTGGTCCAGACACAACAAAGGTTGTATTTCCGGCGGAAAGTATCGGCACCAACCGGCAACATCGAGTTCGTGAGGCAGGATGACGCCGGCTTGCATCTGCCTGGTCATCGCAACATCACTGGTCCCTAAAGTGGCAAGTGCAGTGAGTTGCCCTCTCCTGGCCTTGGAGTGCTTGCGCTCCAACCCGGATCACATACGGTTGACAGGCATACGACTCCATGGCATCACTCACTGAACATAACGGGCCAAACTCATGTGACTACCGAACAGACAGTGGACAACCACGAGGCAACCTTCAGACACCAAGATCCCAGGAAGCCCAAACACCAACAAAGGAGGACACCAAGAAGGGGAGGACCAAACCCCAAGCAGAACACACAGGAGAGAAGAAACAGAGAGGCGAGAAACAAACAAAGAAACAACAGAAAAAGCCAGTCAGGAGCGTAACAACCCTCAACACAAGGGGCACCTCGTTCAGTCAGCCAGCCACCCTGAGCTTGAGCCAAGGCACATCCAACACGCAACCTGAAAAGGAATGCAGCGTGTCGTCACAGGTGGCTATTACTTGTGGCAGCAATGTGCTGCATGTACAAAGCAATGACCTGGAGACAATGACATCCTTTACTTTGTCCGTGCACAGTAGTAGCACAAGAATGCAGGCATACCTCGGTTGCTGGTCTGTCTGTAGCGACAACACAAGGCCCGGCGCGCATAAATCGATTAAAATGGAAAAAGGGAGGCACTCTCTACCCTGTCCCAACGACTACTCCGGGAGCTCGATATGGTCCGCCAGCAGCCAATCAGGGTCGCTCAGCAATGCAGGCCACACCACATGCTCCGGGTCCTTGCCGATAACCACCTGGCGGATGGTGAGGCCGGGGGCCCAAGGGTACTGCGTGCGTCCGTAGCCCTTGAAGGCAGTAAAGTGCGAGTCTTCGGTAAGGGCTTCTGTGACAGGAGGCACGCGATGGTTGCCCCGTACCGAGTAGCACATCCGAAGGTGATGTTGAAAGGTCTCTGGAGATGCGAGGGCTCGCATCACGTTGGACGGCCAACAGGAGCGGTAGAACTTCCATTGTATACACTGCCTTGGTCCAGGCAGCACCGTCAGGCAACATCCAGGCAGGCGGTGAGCCTGCTTGTCCCGCCACAGGCTATGCGCAGGCAATGACGGCCTTCTTGAAGGCCAAGTTGCTCCACAGGTACTCTATGGCCCCCTGCCAAGGCAGTGGGTGCATATTCTCCACATAGAAGTGTCCACAACCAGGGAGGAGAAGCACTATCGAGTTGGCTTCCCCTGCATCGGCGCTTGGCCGGGATACAACAAAGGGGAGGGTTGAACTGCCATGGCTCGCGGTGATCCAAGTGTTTTCACGCCCAGCTACGAGCGGAGGGGCGACCAATGGAGGAGACTGCAGGGTCTCCAGGCCAAGGGGCTCTTGCAATGCCATGGCGAAGAAGGGGCGGCCCACCCAATTGATGGGGCAAGGTAGAGGAAGACTGGGCAGTCTTGCCTGAGAGCCGTGCCGTCCAGCGCAAAGAATGTCACACAACAACAAGCTTGCTCCCAACTTCCCCTGACTCAGCTCCCTTCAGTTGGAGACTACATCAGCAGTAAAACATGAGCAATGGCTACAACTGTCCAAATCGGTCAAGACAACAGCATGACATTACAGGGATGCCGCATGACCATGGATAACGACAGATGTACTAGGCCGCCGTTTGTTCCGTATTCGCACAAGGTCAGCATTAGATGTCGCTATCCGAATGCCGATTGTCCTCAAGCAGATGCATGGTCTCGTCATCTAAATGCTCGAGAATGTCGGTAGCAATACGTTCATCGAGGAAGCACGCTACCCACTCCAGAATGACGGCATTATCATTGGGGACAGCATCGGACATCGCCTGCAAAAGCAAATTGACTTTGTCGGCAGTGAAACGCCATGCAAGCAAAAGATGCTGCTCCAAATGTGCTTTTATGAGGTAAATTGGAAAATCTTCCTGGCTATGCACAATGATTGGCCTGGCCCAGGCTAAAAGGGCATTCTGCTGTGGTCCAGGCGGACGTCTGAACATAGCCAGTAACGCCCCGTACTCCTGGGCAAGCTCATTCCTCAAATCCTGCGAAAGATCTCGAAGGTGGTGTGTAAGCCAGGCACGATGACCTCCAACAGAGTGCGCGAGTTCGGCCGCAGCAACCATGGCGAGGGTCCGTTGATTAGGACGTCCTTGGGCTGCCGAGGCATCGCGGATTCCTTGCAGTACGAGGAGCTTGGTGAGCAATATCCAGCCAGCACTACAAGTGTGGCCGTGGCCTTCGAGGATGGGCTCGCTGGAAAATATTTCCGGGTGTTCGTAAGGGTAACATCTTTCCCAGTCACTGTCGCCATCTCCATTGACAGCAGTGTAAAGGCTGCCACCGATGACCAACGAAGCAGCCATGCCGGTCAGTTAGTTCGGGGAGGGCAAGCGGGCACCTGCTCCTGTGAGCCCTGGCGGCACAGAAAAAGGGGGCAGGTTAGCGGGCAATACCCTCACTCCTTTATATTCGCGGCTAAGACGGCTAGGAGCCACAGGAACAAACTGGCAATCCATGCGGGGGACCAGGGCGTGTGAGTGCGGGCGCACTCACGTACCCAACATCAAATCACTCCCGCACCCTCACAAGATTCTCCTCAGGTTACTCGGGAGCAAGGGAGCAGCCCGAACGGGAGCTCCTAAGCCGCTTCACCAGGCCCCTGCTCGGAAGTTGCGGTGAGGGGTCACTGCTCGCCAACCTTGTACAGAGAACGTAAATGGATAAACTGCCTTGAGAAGAGAGGCAGGTTCCTACACCGCCGTGTGAGTGCGGGCGCACTCACGTGGCATGAGCAACTCAACTATCCTCCTCCACTTGCCTAGTGACTGGGGTCCTAGCCTGGCTAGAGGAAGATGAGAGTATAGCATTGTTTCGCATTCGCGCGACACCCAAGTCCATCAATTCCGTGACATAAAGCTGCAGTTTGAGATGGGTGCAGTTCACACGCACGACGGGCACAACGCGCTGTGTACTGGCGAAGGTTGACGTAGATGTCACAAAGCGCCTGCGCGATGCCCAAGCCCCGATGATACCTCCCCAGCGCCGACAAACAGCAGCCACTCTCGCGGTTTCCCTCAGGGATGGGAGGGCAACCCTATAATTCTCAACTCCAGGAGCGACATGAGGGAGGCGAGTATAGCAACAGCCCCAATTCGACTGGTGTTGCCGCCAGAGGTACACTTGTGGAGGCTCGGAGAGGCCTTCGCGCGGTTCAATAATAAACCACAGGCTCAAGCACACAGTGCACGCCTCAAAGAGGATACAACGCAATGCGTCCAATGGGCAATCGTTAAGGTGTCTATCACTGTGCCTGGAGGCGGGCCTACCGTAGGCCGACGCAAGGCTCAACTGCGAGACAATCACAAGCAGCGGAGCGAGACGTTCCATATGGCTTGGAGGGTTGGATGCCTCAACCATGTCAGTGCTGTGTTCCTGAGGGGAAAGCGGTGGACTACCTCGGATCTACAGGTTGACCTGAGCCAGCACTGCACAGCACCCATGAAAAAGTCCCACTAGCACCTTCCCTAGAATGCAAAACCGCGAAAGCAGTGTGAAACTGGAGAACGGGACCCCCATGCTTCCAAGGCCAAGCATTAGTGAAGGAGCGGGATCCCTACTGCATTTTCAGAAGTATGTTTGCATTCGGAGCAAAAGCTCGGCGTACCGCCGACGTAGGACTCGCAATTGTCCCTTGCGAGTCGGCCAGGACAAAAGATCGACACTCGAGGTGCCCACTGCGTTCTCTCATCGCTTGCACGCATTTGACCATCAATAGGGACACAGGCCAGCTACCGGAAGCCAAAACAGGGCAAGGTAGGCGATTCCAATCGCTTGGGTTGAGGAGCTGCAGGTGCCAGGACGGCCAGCCAACAGTGACGGGTGGATGCGCAGCCCTTACAGCCAGGAGATCATTGTAGGCATATACAGTGAACGGTGTGCCCACCGGCCAATCTACCAGGGCACAGCACGGAGGGACAGGTAGGTGGCTTAGCTGCGAGACAGCGAAGACCCCAAGGAGATCTGGCTGCAGGCGGTTCGGGCACAAAGCACATAAGGCAGGGAAAAGTTGAGTGGTAAGTTGAAGAGTATCCCCTTCAAGAGCTTCTTGTCGAAAGGGAGCAACACACCAGACGATTTGAATCATACAACCTCGATGTTGAGTAACACGGACAAGGGTGAGATTGGCAACAAGACCAGCGTACCTTACCCTACAACAAGAAGCTGCTTCACGGACTGACCAAGGGGCAGGCACGTGACGCTGCAAGGTGGACTGTGTGCGAGGCCATAGACTGCCACAGTGGCCCTCTGCCTGCGGGTGAGGAGAGTCCATTTGGGCAGGCCAATGACCGCCCAGAAGTTGTCTTGCAGGAGTTTGATTGGCAAAGTCAGCTGTATACGGTGAACGCAGTCGGAGGAGGCGGAGGCTCGCGAGTGGGAAGTCTCCAACTGCATGGACGTCGTAAGTGCATTCGTCAAGAGGCGTGACTCCAAAGAACGCTCCGGCGTGTTCCCCCGTGGGAATCGCGAAGAAGGGCATTCCCCTCAAACCTTCAGAGAGAAGACGGAACCAATGCGAATTAACTGATGCAAGACAGGCCACAGACTGGATAGCCAATTGGCACCAATGAAGCATGTGCCAATGAAAGTCTAGGCCGCCCGAGACCTGGCCAATCTTTATTCCTTGGCTTAAGCTCCATCCCAGCCAAGCTTGGAAGGCATCAGCAGCATTTTCAGTGCCATGAACGCTCTGCAGTGGCAGGGCAAGAACAACTTTGATGGTGCAAAGATCAACAAGAAGGCGTTGCGCGACTGACGATGCCAGTCTTTGCACAGGGTCCTCTCCACCTCCGCAAAGAGGAATTAGAGGGTCATTGCCTAGGACCAGCGTCAAGGCCACGGGGGACAAATCCAAGGACAGAGCTTGCGGCAGAGCAAGAGTACGGGCGTACTCAAGCTGCCTTGGGTCGCTGTCAAGGCAATCTTCCTCTGTTGACATGCTCAAGTTGGGCCGTAAGGCAGCGAGTCGTATAGTGTGGCGGCAGGAAAGTGACGTTGCGGAGCAGCCTCAGACCCCCATGAGCCAAAGCACTACTACGCTAGTGTGAGCCAAAAGGCGGCAAGGAGACGTTGCCAACAGCAAAGCCAGCCGTCCTAGCATCAAAGTAGGCTGTGGGAGGCGGAGACCAATCTAAACAGGTGACCTTCGAAGGTGAGGCACTTGTATTTTAGAAGTATCCTCGCATCCTCATGGAACGCTGTTTGGATTTTGGTACATGTGTCCGCAACAAAGCCCTGCTCATCGCAAAGTACGAAAGCCCGACTTTCAAGGTAACCACTCCGTTGCCGCATGTGTTGCACAATTAGTATTTGCAGCATTAGCACCGGCAGCATTGGATCAATTGTGAGATTGAGAGGGAGCATCCCATCAGGCGGATTGACAATACAGAGGCGCCTGCTAAAGTAAGACCCTACCAGGACCGGATGCGCCTCTACCATGTGCTCAAAGGAGGGGAAGGCAACAGCAATAAAGACCGTGCCAACAGGCCAATCAACAAGAAAGCTGACTAACGGGACAGCGAAGGTCAGTCCCTGGACAACTACTTGGATTTGCACCAGATTGAGATCGAGTCGGAAGGCCATGTTCTCCAGGAGGAGCGGAAGAAGCTCAGCGCCTAGTTGGGTAGATTCGAGGAGGTACCACTCTCCGTGTGTGTAGGGTGAACAACACATGGTGTACTTGAGCATGCATCCAAACTCAAGTCCAACTTCAACGAGGACGAAGGTGGCGATTTGGCCAACGAAAGCACAGGTCGCACCAAGACCCTGTTCGTGAAAGGCGCAGGCCGTTTGGGTGGTGAACTGGTACTCCTGCACTCGTGGCGCACCGGTGCCATTCTCAGCTGGGAGGGGCCCAAGGGGGCGTTTAAGAACGCCAGGCCAAAAACCATGATGGGTGGCACGAGCAAGCAGGGTGGGAGGTGACCTTTGGTATGCGAGAAGAGGTGCATGAAGACGGAAGACAGGCAGACAGGGCAGCGAGCTCAACCGAAGAAAGAACACCTCGTAGCTGCCCAGGGTGGTAGTGGCAATTCTGCAAGATGCATGCCATGTTACCGGGAGCGCAATTATATGCGCCTGCCCGATGTGGCCAGCAAGTACATTATGCCACGCCACACTCACCGACCCCATAGCGCGCAGATTTTGCAACCCCCATTGCTGCCACTCAAGGCATCCGCATCCATCTATCTCCCTTAACTGGAGGGCAAGTCCCTTGGACCAACAGCGGTGGATAAGCTGGAGAGCAGCCCCAACCAATTCGGAGGACTTTACGTCGGCATCCAAGTGTGCACGAATGGAGACCGTGCCGGCCAGCTGCATAATGCAAAAGGCGATACTGGTCTCCAAAATGCAGAATTTGTTGTCATACGAGAAGAGGCAGGGCGAAGTGTGGATGGAAGAGCCAAGAATCTTCCTAAGATGATCCGGCGCCAAATCCAGACAGAAGGCCATTGCGCGGGTTAAGGGTCAGTGCTCCCATAACGAGCGCTTGAGCAAAATAACTGTCACGCATGTGCCAACTATATTCGGATGGGGAGGGGTGGTGATCACAATGTTAGCAGTGATCAAACGACAAAGCAAATAACAGAGGAGCACATAAAGGTACGAGTACCATAAGCGGCAATAAAGCCCACCGAGCACAAAGTACAAGGGGCAACCACACCCTCACTCAGTGGACACATTGGCACATAGCTCCACTGTCTGCGAACAGATGGCCAAAGTGAGGTGGGTCCAGCCAGGGGCATTAAAGCCAATAACGTGGCTCTGGATCTATTGTGTGAGAAGCAACAAGGTATGACTACCACGGCCAAAAGAAGTGATAGGGGAATTGTTCACACTCACACAGTTCACGGGCAATGACTGTTGCTCTTGGCGTTAAGACCTGGAGCAATGCATATACCCTACCCCATCCAGTTTTGTGCCCGATTAAAGCCCCGACAACTCTTGAAGACCACTTGGGAGTCAAAGAAAAGTGCTCTGAAAGTGACTGGGCAAGCGCACGTTCTCCAACGCACGAGATGGCCCGGAGATTTGATGAACTTATTTTCCATTCCATTAGCACGGTAGCGCGAGGTTGAGTGGCAGCGTCTAGCCTTGCAATGACTTCAATGAGAGTCCATGCAAGTAGGAGTTTTTCCTCATCCAGATCTTCGACGATCTCGTGAATGATCTGCGGATTACCAAAGGAGACACCTCGATATAAACGATCCTTATGGTACGGGGAAAGGGCTTCGTTCGACTTGCTTTCCTCTAAGAGAGCCACTAGGATCCCTCCCGCTGCAGCAGGGAGGACTGTGGGCTCGAAGTCAGCTGTGCTGGAGTGACCACCAATGGCTTCATGGTAACGCCAAGCCAGGAGGCGGCGTGTGGCGGCAAGCATGTTTGGTTGTGCCCGGGCGTTCACAACTGATCTGAGCCAAAGGCGCCGCCATCACGAAAGAGGGAGGGTGGTTGAAATGAACTACACGCATCACAACGAGGGGGGTGTTACCCACAATCGCCTACGCGGAACAGCTGTAACATCAACGCGTCTCCTTTTATCATCTCTTTGCCTCTCGACCTCTAGTATATCCTGAACTTCCAGGATAAGGCGCTTGGACACCCTGTTGGTGGTTGCCTTTGGGTGCTTTGGGAGAGCGGGGTTATGACACGCGATACCCACAGCATTTAACTCATCAACTGCCGCATTAAATTCACTCTTCGTGGCGGTAACAGCAAAGACATCTTGTAGGCTAGCAAATTCCTGGTTAGGTGTGACCTGTGGATGACATTGCTGCCCTGGATGAGCTGAACCAATGCTTCAGTAGCCCCTTCGATGAAGGGTGAAACTGCGTTTCTATTTTTGACGTACACCCCGTCATGTACCCAAAGCACTGTGCCTGCGCAGTACGGGAGCATTGCAGCGAGCCCTTTTCGCATTACGAAGCTTTCCGCAGCTTCAAGTGCAAAAGTTGCCCAATTCCTGTTGTTGACCCTTGCATCCGGTTGGTAAAACGGGATTCCTTGCTGGATCATAACCTGGAGGGTAGCTTTAGCCTGCACTAAATGTGCAAGAAAACTTGCCAAGGCAGGGGGGATGGCATAAGCAGCAATACTCCCTTCATAAACATGCCGAAGGAATGCATTGCTGTCCATTCCGACAGCTCTTTGCAACAAGTGCTTGGTTTGTACTGTTTGTGCTTTGGGCGCACGTGCAAGGTGACTACTAAAAAGCTCCCTGGCTTCAAGCAACGTTGGGAGGGGTGGATGAGTAGGGCTGTGACATGCAAGGAGGCGCAAAAGCGTATAATGCGCACCTTTCATGTCGATTTCAATTGCGTTCGGCCCAATGGCTAAGAAACGTGTTAGCCTTTTACTCGTTTGCCAGTGCCTTATGGCATAATATCTACCCTGTGGGTGCAATGATGGCCTTCGATACTGGACCAGCCCTGGCCACGCTGTATCAAGCTCGGGGGGGGGCTTGATCCGGTTGTAGAGGCAAAACCGCAAAAGCAGTTCCGGATTCCAAAGTGGGGGGGCCTCAAGAGAGATAATTTCAGCTCCGGAATGCAAGTCCTGTATAGCTTGCAGGTGCCATTGCTTGGAAGGTAACAGAATAGGCGGAAAGGATTCAGTGTTTATTTGCATATGAGGCTGACCCTCACCCGAGTCAAAGAAGACATCTTCATGAAGGGGTGCTTCGTAGCGGAGACTGTTAGCAGCGATTCCTGCCAGGTGGTCAGCGACTTTGTTGCCGACGCGAGGGACGTAAGACCAATGCACTGTAATGGGTGTATGCGTTAATTTTTGCCACATGTTATCAAGTTTTCGCACTAGGTCTTCCCTGTGTAGTCTCAAGGCACCAGCAAAGTGCTTTACAATGTTGATGCAGTCTCCCTGAAGGATAACCTCCCTGATTTGATTGCTAGCAGCAAGAGATAAGGCCTTGTCTAACGTTGCGTCAGCGGCGCATATTTCTGCAAACATAGAGTCTGGACAAGGCTGGAGTGGGATGGCAATCGTTTCAAGAATTACCGGGACTGGTCCGGGCGACCATACGACACCACCCGCACCACCTATACCTTCTTGCACGTGACAGCTGCCGTCAAATTGAGCAACAAGGTGGGTATCTTTGACAGGTTTTAACTCAACAATGAGTGGAGTACCTGCAGGGATCGGCCTTAATGCCGTAACTTTAAGGTGCAAATTGCCGCAATGACACATTTTAGGCCAAAGGGCAATATTAGGGACGCCAAGGGTCTGTTGATACATAGGTGCAAGCAAGTAATGCTGTGCATCTAATGTTGCCAAGACATCTCCTATATTGGCATTCCTGGGGGAGACGGTAATACCTTGGGCGCTTGCTTTAATTAAGGCAGAAAGGGGATGCTTGACCTCGATATGGAGTCCTCCGTCGTTGCAACAGGGCTTGCAGCGTTCCGTGTCAACCCACCATGCCGGTAATGCTTTGGGAAGTAACACCCTCGGGATGGTGTTCCAAAGACGCGACGCGAGCTTGGGTATGTTACTGATGTGTTTTGCCCGTTGCGGTGTCTCACACCATCCAGGGTGCCAGGTACATTGCTGTTCCATGGTATATCTTCTTATGGTCGCAATCCATGCTAATAGGACGGCACAGAATTTCTTGTCAATCCCTCCTTCAATATCGATCTTAGAAAGGGCAGTGTGACACAGGGAGTCAAACGAGGCAGTGCCAGCATATCCCAATGTGACTAGTACAATGAAGAGGGAGGCTTTGGTGACAACGCAAGCCGTAAGCCAATGCTCGGTTGTGTTTGCTCCCAGCCCACAGAGCAGGCAGTGGCTTCGGATGAAAGTACACTGGTGCTCATTGGGTATAGCCGCTCTGTAAGTAATAGTTCTAACCGGAGCACCAGGCATTGCCGCACATTGCAAGAGTGGTGCTTGGTTAACATCACAGCAAGGCAGCATGCAGCTGATGGTATGGGCAAGGTCATCAGGGCAGCTTTGGTTGAGATGACAGAGTTTGCAGACTGGCATGCTGCCGAACCCATTGTCATACCGGAGCTCTTTCCCTGTTTGTTTGCGTAGGCAGACTCTACATTGCTCGTCCCTAGAGGCATATTGCCTGTACACAAAATATGCATCGGCTTCTTCAACAATGGCCCATCTAAGTGCGTAGCAACGAGTGACATCAGAAGCTACGTTCTTTGGCGGGAGGTTTAGCGCAAGCAAAATGGCACATAGCTGTCTCTCATGTGCGTGGTTCGCGACTTTTTGTCGAAGATATCCTTGTGCCTGAACACAAGCAGCATTGCGCAAAACTGCTCTAAGCGCAATTTGCGCCTGCTTGAGCTTGCGACTGCCTGAGTGAGGGCTCACTCGAGGCAGCGCAGCAGATAGGGCATCATGGCACTTGCTTTTGAACTGCTCAATGATTGGTGAGTCTCCTAGGGTGACTGATTTCTGAATGGCTTGCCTGGCTTGCACAAGCAACGAATGGTAGAAGGGAAGGTTGGCCGCATGCGCATTTTCAAGGTCATGCAGGATAACGTTTAAAGCCCATTTGCCTCTCCAGCGCAGCAATAGACCAACTTTAGATAAAATGGCGCCTATCTCAGGATCCATTGCCCTAGGCGCTTTGATAAAATCAAAAACGCCCGCCATATGTTTGGCCTGAATCCAGGGACGCCTTAAAATAGTTGAGCTGGTAATAGCTAGTGCTTTGAGCATGTGCCTTTTGGTGAAGGCGTACAAGGAATTGCAAAAAAGGGGGCAAGAGGCAATGAAGGCCGTATGGAATTGAATCCTGGCAGGCATTGATGCAGTAAGGGAAAGAGCTTGTTTATTCCTTCTCAACATATTGCACAAGGCCTTATCAAGGATCAGCATGCGCAAGGAAACATCTGACATTTTCCTTTGTCCAACCCAATGAATTTCATCAATAGACGTTGCTTGCTCCCATTCATATTTTGACACGCGGCCACGCAGGATAAAGCCCAACATTGTTGCAGTCTCAGCAATAATTTTAGACCCCCAAGGCGTCTTGTCGAGGAGAAGGATATCAGCAGTTTTGAAGGGTTTGTTGGTGAGAATAGAAGTTTTGCATTTGCATTTGCAAGGCGATGCAATAATGCAAGCCAACAAAGCCTGGAAATTTTGCTGTTGTGTGCACATGCAAAGCAGCATATCGCGAGACAGGACGTAGCATTTGCTTCCGCTTACTAAGAGCAGTCCGTATTGCACGTCAAGCCTAGTCAGGGACATCCTCATTGCTTGGTCGAGGCTGTAGATGTTCTGTTGGAGCAGTAAGCACAAGGCTTGATGCAATGAGGGACCTCCAATGGTGAGAGTATTGCTCGGTGGAAGCTGTTTGGACTCAATCCATGCGACACCAAATTGGGCTATGCATGCTCTGACATCCCCAGGGAGAACCTGTAAAGAAATAAACCCTGCTTGGCTGCATTGGTGACGGAGAACTTGTAACCCCGCGCTGTGCACTGGTTCGAAAGTTCTTTGTGCCTTTTCCACCCAATGCAGGCCTTTAGAGGCAGCGCTGTTATCGTCCATGTAAGCCGTTAGTCTTATGAAGGAAGAAATGTCGTGCAGCGCCCAAATCAAGGGATCTAAGGCGAGACAGAAAAGGACAACAGAAGTCGCCCTTCCCATAGCAAGGCCTTGGTGGATGGAGATAGGCTCGAGTAAGAAACCTTGCACTTTATGCTGGGTGCGCCTCCCAAACATAAGGTGGATAACGTAGGCTTTGATCCAGGCAGGGGCAGCTCTTGCCGCTAAGCACTGACCCACCAGGGATTCACCCGTTCAAAGGCCTTGGCAAAGTCGGAAAGCATGACTGTGTACTGGGCATCCTTGAGCTCCAAGTAGTGTTGCATTTGGGCATAATTTGCCTGTGGTTCTTTGAAGTGATTAAGAAGAGCCTGGGCAGGATGTAGCGAGTCTTTGAAAGACTCAGCGAGGACAGCGTAGATTGCGGAGTCAATGATTCGATCACAAGTATCGGGCATGTCTAGTGGCCTGTAGTTGTCCGCGTACGCACCCTTGTCAGCCTTGGGAATGAAGACTAAGGCCTGAAGCGGATGGTCAGCTTGAGACAAGCACATCTCCCACATATGATCCCCAAGTAAGTTGGCAAAGTAACTCGGATTTTGCCTATAAAAGGCATAGGGCACACCATCGGGACCCGGGGAAGAATCCTTGGTGGTAATAATGGCCTTGAAGATGATGCTTTCATCTGGTAAGTCAGCCGGCACGAAGGGGGCCCTTTGCGCATATGGCTGTAGGAGTTTGTCCCACTGGTTATCGTATTGACAAGGGAAGTGGTGCCAAAAGGCTCTAGTTGCCCTTAGTGCAGCATCAAACTGACTCATAGATGTGATCAGCTGGCCATTTTCGCTTCTGACCTGTTGCGAATCGATGATTCGAGGGCAGATCTTCCTGAAGGCCTGCCACTTAATTTTAGACTTATCAACCTGCAAATCTCTTTGAGCAACCAAGGAACGAAGACTTGGTGAGGGGGCAATTTTCAGCTCTGCACCAAGGTGTAGCCGATTAAGCGCTTCTTGGATCCAATGTCTCGGGAGCTCGGCTGAACCATTACCTGACGGCGTGAAAGGGGGTATGGTGATATGCCTGGCTAAAGATGTGACGGCGCTTGCGTTGACACCGACAGTCGCACCAGTGCTCCTGTCCAAGAGGCGTACCAACTTCCTAATTAATGCAACAATTGAGTTTCCAGCTTGGGCACGTAGGTTTGCATGCCACAAGAAACATGTGGCGTTTTGTGCGACTAGCGCGTCTGAAGGGCAGAGTTTTTGACCTTTGTTCTGCTCTTCAATCAAGCGGGCTTTAGTGCAATTGATTAGTTTACGAAGAAGAAGGTGCGAAGGGCTAGTCTCCGCAGCCTCAATGCCAGGCAAGTCAGTAGTAGCAGGTGGAACAGAAAAAGCTGCAGCAGGAACTGTCCGAACAGGTATCGCCGGGACATCTTTGTCAAGCTTATGCTTCGGCCGAAACCGAATTTTTACCAAGTGATGTCCTCCAGTTACTTTTTTGTGCTTCCATGAGACAGAACAGATCTTGGCGGACAAGTACAGCGAGCTGGAAATAAGGTAATGGTCAAGGTGGCTGCAGGTAGAGCCTTGTTCGAAAGTTGGCCCTTCAGACTTGCATTCAATCATGTCGCCTTGAGCAAGGAGATGTGCATACTCACCCTCCTTCTGCTGATTGACCGCATTGAAGTCCCCCCCAAGGACAACCACATGAGTTGCATCCTTGACAAAAGCACTAAGTGCAGGGAAAAGCTTCCCCCATTGATCAGGGTGCCAATAAACCGACAGGAGCCAGTAGCAGACAGACCGAAATCTGACCAGCACGGCAAGGGCAAAACCAGGCACAAGGTCGACAGTTTCTACTACTTTATAGTCCTGTGGCAAACAGACAGCGACTCCTCCAGAGTGTCCAGATTCCTTCCAAATAGCGAGAGAGGCAATCGTATTTATTCTGGCAGTTGCCTGTCTGAATCGGTGTAAGCAGGCAGCATTCCATTTGGTTTCCTGCAAGAGCACTGGCGTTTGGTGAGCCAACGCACCAATGGTACGAAGCTTGGCAAGACCAATAGTGTCAAAGGTACACAGCGAGGTAACGTTCCAACTAACGACCGCCTGCAGCTTGCACGGCTCCTTAGGGATCGTGTCGAAGTAAGGAACAAGCCTGTCAGCTATGAGATTCAGTGCAAGTTCAAGCTCTTCTGTTGGGAGCTGAGGGTTGATAGCAGCGATTAGGTTAAAAGGCCGGCTGTCATTGGCCATGAGAGCAAGCTTTAGCTCACGTGTTGTGGGATAGGTGAGTGGAAGGTTGTAGGCAAGGAGAATGCTGTTGAGGGATCTGACACGTGCGCGATGTCTACGACAAGCAACATAGGCATTGAGGTGATCAAGGAAGGTCGTAGACCTTGCCTTGATCACCACATTACGGATCGTCGTCATAGGGGCAGAGGGTCCCGATGGACCCCATAGAAGCAATGGTAGACAGCAGGTTGCCGATCGTAGACATAAATGCGCAATGCCTTTTCTTGGGTGGGAATTGTGGAGGGGATGCTGTTGTGGGTGACAGTCTGTTGATGCACCGTACCTTGCCTATATGTGGTGTAATGTGCACCTCGTGCATCAATACCAATATACACAGCTTGTCGACACGGTAGAGCAAGTTTAGCAAAGCAAGAGAAGTCGCGCAAGACCTCGCCAAGCCAGGCTTCATTAGAATTGCAATCTGAAGCAAAGGCTTTACTGGTATGATTCTCAGTAAAGTATGGGGTTAAGAAGAGCGCAAAGAGTTCCCTTTGCTCAAGGTAAGGGGAACAAAGGATAGTATGGCCGTGCAGGTGTAAGGCAGCTTCATTACCCTCAAATATCAGACAAGGCGTTGGTAGCTGGCTGTTCTCTTGGATTACTTTGTGAAGGAAGGTGCCAGGGCTGGCTCCTCTTCGTTCAATGTCAACGACCTCAAAGATCGATGCTTGGGTAAGCGCATGCACAGTATCACGAGCCTGGGAGGCATTGAGCATTGCTAAGGCACAGTGATCATCTTGTTCGACATATAGGAAGAAGTCGACTGGTGGAGACTTCTTGCCAGCGTTAGCATCTTTCAAGTGCTGCACATGGAGGGTATTTTGCTGTCCCTTTACAAGGAGGAATTGAGGGATGAACTCGTCTCTATGCGCGACAAACTCAAGGTGCAACGCTTTGAGAAAGCTGATCAAGCACCACCCTTGTGCAGGGAAGTCAAGAAAGTGTAAGGCAAACTTGGCACCGAGATTCGCAGCAGTCTCTCTGCACAAATTAGCCATGACATTGCGTCTCGATCCACACAAAAGCTTTAATTGAGGGTCAACAATTTGCAAGACACGCTGGATGGCCGATGGGATTCCTTTTTCTTGCAGTAAGTCTTGCGTTTGATGGAATCGAGTTTCCGCCACAAAGGAAATTCCTCTAGGGATGCCGGACGCGCTCTCTCTAATGCCTTGGAATTTACCTTGGCCGAAGGTGTACTCCAGAACAACAGGTTTATTGACAGTTAAACCTTGTTTGAGCCAGCCAACCGCATTAAGTTCATCGCATGGAAAAGGCGCATGAAACTTATGCGAAAACTTGTCTTGAAGCTTAACAGCTGTAGTAGCAGCAAGAACTTGTTGGCCATAGCTAAGCCAGTATTGGAGAAACTGTGAGAGGGGAAGCGGTTTCCAATGACTGTCGGGGTTCTCATTCAGTAACTCTCGAAGGGATGTGTATTTGATCGCAGCTTTGAGAGCACCAGGGTAGAAGCAATTCCCAACAATGGAAGCAATACACATATCATTAATGTGTTCTTCCACATCAGCAAGCCAGATATCGAGCTCAGCATCTCTCAACATTTCCTTGTAGTGAGCAACCCTGAAAGGAGGAATGCCACTATCACCTATAAGGAAGGCATTTTCTGCACGGAGAAATTCGTAATTAGCTTCCGCAAAGCGATCCATTGCTGCAAGGCTTGGGATGTCCGCTTGAAGAGAAAGCTTCTGAACATCTGTGACAAAGCGCAGGCCAATGGGTCCATCAGGAACAAATTTTTCCCATTGTAGATTTGGAACCCCATTGGAGGTATTAGCCGCTTGTGAGAATTGCCTCTGGAAAGCTTCAGCTCCGCCGAAGCTGGGTACATGGTAAAGAAGGGCAGAGGGGTGGTAAAAGTATGCAGCCAATCGAAGCCCCCTCTCGCGATCAAAGCGTTTGGGACGGAGCCAAGGCTTTAGCTTTTCGCCGGGGGGTTTTATTCCGCACATGTGTTCCGCAACAGGGCGCCATCCTTGGAACCACGGTGTGGGGCGGTTGCTGAGGGTGCCAATTTGCCCATATCTAGTGAAGAATTTCCTTTTCCTTTCAACATGGCCGAATGTAGCTCCAGCAATGTGATGGCAGCAACAATCACGTATTCCGAAGATCTGCTGAATGAAGTCCTGGTGTATGGGCTTCATAGACCCAGCATTTTCAAGGAAGATGTGCACGCACTGAAGGATACTGGGTTCAATGCTCTGGAATGCAAGCAAAATTGCGTATAAGACAAGCATGTGTTGCGAGCGGTCTCCCAGAAGTCCTAATCCACCTGAACTGGACCCTGCAACCGTGAGATCTTGGCAGGGGGAACCGGCGGGAATGATGATGGCTGTTTTTTGTGGATGAATCCTTCCCAGGAAAGACAAACATTCACGCAGCAATCGGTAATCCTCTTTAAGCAGGGTCCAAACGTCATCGATTGCGATCGATGGCACACGGTGCGAGTCAAGAGCCCACCTTTGGCTTTTGTCATAGTCATACTTGTGGCATATGAGGGCGCGAAGGACGCTGTCACTTTCTGCACTCACAGCCGCAACTGGTTGTTGCTTGAGGCATTCAACGGTGACAGCACGTGATATTCCGCATCCATCAAAAAGCGATAAGATGATGTAACGTTCAACACCAAGTGCGACCTGTATGCAGTCTTCCGACGAGACAGCATTACTTTGATTATTCCTGCTTCCAATTTTACCGTCTTTTCTCTTGGAGACAGGCTTGGCATTGTTAAGCTTATCGAGGCTTTTCTTGACTCTTCGCATCTGAGAATTAGAGCTCAAGTCAGACTTGGCTTTAAGGGGCTGGCTGCCCCTATCAGAGTCATTCTTCTCAGAGTTCAGCGCAGTTTGAACTTCATGTTGTTGCGGTCTCTGTTCCTCATCGGAATCAGTAGCAATGGAGTGCACTTCAGGAAGAGATGCATTATCAAGTTGTGTTGCCAAAGCAGTACTAGGGTCGGGTTGGAGACTGACACTGGCTTGGCGTTCTGACTCCTCATCGAATTTGCCCTTTTGGGCGAGAGTAAATTCAGTACCGCTTTGGCATTCCTGTGCTTGTGGCAGAAGATGGGCACAGGGCGGACTAGGCAAGCCAAAATCATCCTCTGAGGTGATGGTCATATAGGTTGCAGAAGGGACAGGGCTGCCCCAACTAGCAACCTTCGTTATTTTAGCTTGCTCAATAGTGTGTGCTTCACTACTGATATGCTGTTCTGCGTTTTCACTGGGATCAGCATGATGCCGGATAATCTCATTAAAGGAGTTAATGAGAGCAGTGGCGGGGTAGAGCTGATTGACACAAACACTTCTGATGAAGATGGCTTCGATGTAGTGCTCAGCCTTAGTCAATAATGCCCACAAATTTTCTTTACGGACTCCATAGATTGAGTCATAAAGAAGAATTGAGTCTCCTGCTTGTTCTTTGGCATGGTGTAGCACTAAGTAGTGCTTAGCACTAGGATCATGCAGAACGAGTGCAACGACAATATATGCCTGCTGCATGACTGATACCGTACTGCCAAGAAAGCTTTGAATATCAGCCTCGCTTTTGCAGACTTGCGCAAGAGAGCTTTTCTGAATCTTCTGTGTGAGAAGGCAGAAGAAAGACGGAAGTCTTTGAATGACAAGTTTGCACGTGTCATTGCGAGGGCGCAATCGCAAGGTCAGCAAGTTGACCTAGATCAGCGAGGATACTGATCTGATCAGAGGAGTCCTGTTCAGAATGCAACGGTAGAGCAAGAATGGGCTGCGGCTGCTGGCACATGGAGCACTTGCAATGGATCTGGACAAGCATGGTGTATTGCTCCTTGGCCGGAATAGCCCAAATGGCCTTACTATACACATCAGTAAAGCTCTGAAGCTCCAATGGTGTAGCACTTGCCAATTGAAGATAGGTCAGACCAAGTATGTGTGCAAGCTTTGCTCGAGCGGCCTCACGAATATTATATCCAACCGCAGCAAGGACAAGAGCTGCTTGTTTAGGAAAGGGGGCGTAATGCTGGCATTGCTCTTTGCTCCATTGAGCACACGAGATGACTCGATAGGCAGCAGCAACAGGGCAATAAAGGCCAGCAATGCGCCTTTGCACTTCTTCTTGAACGTTGGCCGGGACTTCCGCCTGAAACCTTAAAACAGTATTACGTCTTCTAGCAATCTCAACTTTTTCCTTGCTACTCTCAATATTTCTTTTACCAATCCCACCTTCTTGACTCAACTGTGCTGAGGCAGGATTTTCCGGTAACATGTTGGCAGCCGCATCATCACCTTTAACAGCAGGAGGCTTTCCATGAAGCAAAGTCGGGCACTGGGCAGTATCCGATTGCTCCATGGCAACCTTGCTTGACTTCTCATCCTGATGATTGGCACATCTGGCTTTGTTCGGCTTATTGGCTGCGGTAGCCTTAAGTCTATCATCAGTGCGGATGTTAAAAGCATAGATGACGCTAGTATTAATCCCTATCAACTTGATGATATCACATGAGTGACATCGTGGCATGAATAGAAGCGCGCCCTGGTGTAGGGAGATGAGAACATTGTTACTCGCAGAAGATCCCGGATGACAAGCGAGATGCTGACCATTCTTGAGAACTAGCGGGATCTCTAGTTCAGTCTTACCAGTAATGCGGACAAGCAAGTACTGGATAGATCCCATTTCAGCAGTAAAGTCTTCATCCTCTTGGGAAGCCTTAGGAAGGTTTTCTGGCACTCTCCAACCTTGAAAGGCTTCATTTTGGCTGAGAAATGTCTGGACACTCTGCAGCTTCACTAGTTCCGGAACATCCTCACATTTACCAGTCATAACAACATAAGGCGCCTGTCTGTCGATGATCAGGAAATGTGTTTCAAGGTCATCCTTGTGCCAAATTGTACTAGCAATTCGTTGCTTGGATAAGGGGTGATACTCATCCCTTGCTCTTACATGGATCAATCTTCCTTGCCCAATCTTATCGCTCCCAGAGTGGCAATTCAAAAAATGTTCTCTAGGGTTCTCGGAAATGTGATTAATGGGCTTATTGCTCCATCTTGGGGCATCAACAACCTCTTGCAGCAATTGCACTTCAGTTCTTCCACAAGGAAGGTCGAAATATTGACATTGGGTGAGCGCATCGGCAGCGGCGACAGTAGCAGTTACATGGACAGCAGGTATGACAACATCAGTGCCAGCTAATACATGTACGATTCCTCTGTACTGCACCGGAATTTTGATGTACTCAAGATCCTGAATAATGTCTTGCATGTCCCCGGTGCAATTGTGAAAGGTGATCTGTAGAGAGACCTCTGTAGAGTTGAAAGGTTGAGTCACCTTCCAAGCAAAGATTTCCTGTGAGTTCTTCACATTGCAAATGTGAAACCTTGCGGCATGCAACGCGAGGCTGTCAGGGATGGTAAGCTGCTTTTGCCGAAGACCCAGGATAGCCTTCTGAAGCTGATAGGGGTCCGCAAAGATTCTCAGATACTTTCCCGGGGCAGTGTGGAACGCATTCATAAGCCTGTGCTGATTGAGAATGCAATGCACTTGAAAGGCTTCATCCTTAGTTCGGGCAGAGTTGATAGTATACGGGAGGTCAACGAAGTTGACACTATTGCCCGGCATCCCTTCAAGAGGCGCAAAGCGATACCAGACCTGGAGCTCAATTTGTGATTTGCCTTCAGTTTGTTTGAGCACCTTATCATACATCTCTTCAACCTTCAGCATAAGCGCTTGAAGTTGACTAACGCTGATCTTAGGCGCTCTGAGGCAAACAACACATCGATTCTCCTGATCAGTTAACGCAACGATGGGCTGCTGCGGCTTCCTAATGTGAGCTAATCCAAAGTCTCGACTGAGGTGTTTAACTTCCTCGTCAAATATTCCAACAGTGCCAGCGATGATGACTTCAGTATTGGCGGCTTCTTGCTTCATAGAAGGCGTTATGGCAATGTAGTAGCAAGTGTGATGGACAGGGTAGCTGCTGGGAATGTAAGTGACCAAGTATACAAATTCCCGTTTGCCCTGCACTTCAATGGCACCAATAACCGTCAAGCTGTGGATTTGACGAAGGAAGTCTTCATCATAACTCCTGAAGAGTACACATGGGATGTCCGAGATGGAAAGTGAGCTGTGCAAATTACTCACGATCGTTATACTCGTCTGTTGTGTAAGACCCTTCCTTAGATTATGAAGGAAATTCTTACTAGGGTTGACGAGTAAGATAGATTGGAGCTCTGAGCCCTGCACTTGGCGCAATTCTTGCATAGTTTGTGTAGACACGATGCATCCATCTCTAAGATACTCCAACAAATGTGTTGATGGTGTTCTGGCAAAGAGAGCATCATACTCAGTGAGATGACCCAACATAAAGTCGGCAAGACACTGAAATGCGCTTCCATCGATGTTGCTAATTCGATCTTGCGACACAGATACCTTACGCCGAAGCTATCCGTACTGCACAATGCGCAAGACAAATTTGCCAAAAGGTGCTAGTAAAGTAAAGAGGCTCCAATTTGAGGAGTTTGCAAAGAGAGAGAACGTGCGTTGCCCTCCTGCTGCACGAGGTCTGGGATGATCTCCGCGGCTGCTTGCGTCACCGTTTCCGCCCGCTTGTCGGGCAGCGCCTTGGTGGCCACCTCTCTTGTAAACACGTCCGTGACGACAAGCCCGTACTTGTTCTGCCCTCGTGTGTTCTGCGAGAAATCAACCAGGTCTGCCTGCAGCCGGTCGTTGGGGCCCTCGGCCCTGCCCCGCCGAGGAGGTGCGCAGGAAGATGGCCTGGTTCGGCGCGAAGAGCTCCACGCCGCCCGCGGAGGAGGCCGTCAGCAGGCCCTCGCCGGAGCCGCAGGCCACGCGCAGCCGCGCGTTGCCCGCGGGCGCCAGGTTCACGGCCTCGGCCGTGACGTTGCCGCTGTTCGCGGTGGCCACCACTTGGAGGTCCCCCTGCGCCTGCACGCCCGTGCTGCCGCCGATCAGTTGCAAGTACGCGGGGGCGCTCACGATGCCGTTGTCTGCGCGGATGGCGCTGGCGGTGTAAAGCACCGAGTGGCCAGATGGCCGAGGCGGAGGCCGAAGGCTTCGCTTCCGCGGCGGAGGCCGCGGCCTCGGGCGCCGAGGCGGCGGCGGCCGCGGAGGCCACGGGGGGAGGCGCGCTCGCGGCCATCGGCTCCGGGCTGGCCGCGTCGGGGGAGGCGGCGCTGCCCGTGGCCGCCACGGTGGGCGCGGCGGCGGGCGGCCTGGCCGTGGCGGGCGCGGGGGCGGCCCTGGTGGGCACCGCGTGGGCGCTGCACGGGGGCATGCTGGCGGCCGAACACTTCCTGGGCTGGGGCGAGAGCGGCGGAGGCACGGACAGCGACCAGTCGAGGCCCAGCTCCGCCGTGGACGTGCAGACGCTGAACGGCATGCAGGAGGCGGGCGCGCAGCAGCACTTCTCGCTCCGGGAGCAGCGGCCGCGGCCGCAGGTCTTCAGGATGGACGCGGACTCGGAAGCGGAGCCGAGGGCCGGCAGCCCGCGCTGCCCTTCGGCCTGAACCCCGGCGCGTCCAGCATGCCGAGGCCGCAGGGCCGCTCGAGCGGCTCCGACAGCTCCGCCGCCGGCAGGCAGAGCCGCCGCTCCAGCCGCGCCTCGCTGCCGGAGCCCTCGTTCGACCAGCTCAGGAGCGACCTCGAACTGGCGTGAACGCTATAGTACAAAGCGAGACGCGCGAAAGGAGCGATGGACAACGTCACCCAAGCCGTCCAGGATGAGCTCATGCAGAGCCTGGATTACAAGCTCGCGACGAGCAACGTAAACTATGTGCAGAGCAGAAGGTCCGTGCAGTTCTTCCCGAGCTCCTTGAGCACCTTCACGCCCACGACCAGCCGCGTGGCCAGGATCCCGCTGACCAGCGGAATGGACTTCATCGACCCTGAGAGCGTGAAAATCGCCTTCCGGGTGCGGAACACCGACGGACAGGGCGGGCAGGTTTTCCCCGGCTCCTTCGAGGGCAGCTGCTTCATCAAGCGCGTGCAGCTGTACAGCAACGGGCAGCGCACCGATGACATCACCGACTACGGCCGCAGCTGCTGGCTCTACAGCCTGCTGAAACCTCAGGAATGGTACAACGGCCGGGCCTACGAGGGCTTCTACCCGACCAACCTGGGCAACCCGCCCGCCATCCTGGACGGGAACTTCAAGGACGTGCTCATGCCCCCGACCCTCATCGGCCTCTTCCAATCCGGGAAGATGCTGCCCCCGCAGCTGAACCTGGTGCTGGAGATCGAATTCGCGGAGGCCGCGGACGCACTCTGGCCGGGGGGCAACGGCTCCACGAGCTACAGCATCGAGAACGTGCGCGTGCTGGCCTCGCAGGTGACGCTGGACAGCGCTCTGGTGGAATCGTTCAACAAAGTGTTGCTTTCGGGCCGCAGCCTCGTTTTTTCGTACCCTACGATGCACACGCAGGTCTCCAACATCCCCGCGGGCTCCACCAGTCACAACGTCACCGTCGCGAGGGCCTACACCAAGCTCATGGGCGCTTTCGTGACCTTCAAGGACGCCGACGACGCCTTGGGCGAGGTGATGAACCTGGAATACCCAGCGGTCAACGGGCAGCTGGAGAGCCAGATGCAGCTGGGGGCGTTGACTTATCCAAGATACCCTATGGCCAGCATGGCCGAGCATCATCACTTCTTGGAGATCATGGCGGGGGCCTACGACTCCAAGATCCGCAACATGCGCCTGAACCGACTCGAGTTCGAGGATACGCAGTTCATCGCCGCGTTCCCGGTCGAGCGCGTGCCCAAGCACCCGCTCTCGGGCATCTCGACGCGCTCCGGCGACCTCGCACGCTTCACCTTCAAGAACTTGCAGGCGGACCGCGCCCAGCAAGTCTACATCCACCTCATTTCGTACCAGATTGTCACGCTTTCGGGCGCCGGCGTGAGCGTCCTCGACTGAGGTGTAAAAGCATGAGCCTCTTCGAAAGCACCATCACAGGAAATATCCTTAATGACGGCCAAACAACGGAGACCTCCGGCATCACCGCCGGGCAGCTGGCCACCGTGCTGACGCAGTACACGCCCCTGGAAACCACGACCGGGAACACCGCGAGCATCGGCACCAACACCGCCGGCGTGGCCACCAACGCGGCCGCTGTGGCCGCCCTGCAGGCCCAGGTCGCCGCGCTGCCACCGCCGCCCGACCTAACGCCTTACGCCCTGGCCGCGGACCTGGCCGCGGCCCAGGGCTCCATCGCGGCCAACGGCTCGTCCATCACCTCCCTGAGCGCCAGCCTGACCACCGGGCTCGCGGGCAAGGCCAACCAGTCGGCGCTGGACGCCCTCCAGGTGGAGGTCAATGGCAAGTCCACGCCGGCTTCCGTGGACCTCAAATTGGCGAACTACCCCACGACGGCCGCCATGAACTCGGCCGTGACCAGCGCCAACAACGCGACGCTGGCCACGGTGGCCGCAACCTACGGGCTCAAGAGCACGCAGGACCAGCTGGCCCTGGACGTGGCGGCGCGGCAGACGGCCGCCGACGTCTCCCAGGCCATCGCGACCGCCCTGCTGCCCTACACCGACACCGGCGGCCTCAACGCCGCGCTGGCCCTGAAGACCACGCCCGCGGACGCCTCGCAGCTCATCGCGACGGCGCTGCTGCCGTATGTGCAGCAGGCGGCGCTGGACGCGGCCCTGGCCGTGAGGGACGGGCGCCTGGACGCCGCGGAGGCGGCGCTCGCGCTGCTGCAGGCCGCGGGCTACCAGACGGCGGCCGACGTGGCCGGCGCGCTCGCGCCCTACACCGACACGGCGGGCCTCGGCGCCCTGCTCGCGGCCAGGGACGCGCGCCTGGACGGGCACGAGGCCGAGATACTGGCCCTGCAGGGCGCAGGCCCCTTCGCGACCTTCGCGCAGCTCTCGGTCTCGGAGACGAGTCTGCAGTCGGCCATCGACGCCATCAACGCGGCGCTGGCCGCGCTCACGACGGGCGGCGGCACGAACCTCAGCAACGCGCAGGCGTGGCCCGGACAGACCACCTGGGACCTGCTGGTGGGCACCAACACCATTCGCAACTGGCACTTCAGCGCGCCCCTGAGCGTCTCCCTGGAGAACGAGAACTTCACGCTGAGCCTCGCCTGCGACGCTTACTCCAAGGCCGAGGCGGACGCGCTGCTGGCGCCTAAGGCCAGCGAGTCCTGGGTGCTGGCCACGCTGGGCGGCTACTACACCAGCGCCGAGACCAACGGGGCCATCGCGGCCGCGCTGGCGGCCTATTACACCAGCGCGGAGACGGACGCGGCCATCGCTTCCGCCGTGGGCGGCATCGACCTGAGCGCCTACGTGCCTTGGACAGGGCTCCAGGCGCCCATCCTGATCGAGATCGCCATCGCGCTCGCGTCCTACTACGACTCCGCGCAGGTGGACGCGCTCATCGCGAGCACGGCCGTTTCCAACGCGCCCGCCTGGGGCGGCAACGCGACGTGGGAGCTGCTGACCGGGCAGGCTCCGGAACCTGCACTTCGCCGGGCCCCTGGTGGCCACGCTCCAGAACTCGGGCAACACGCTGCAGATCGAGTGCCAGGCCTACGACCAGAGCCAGACGTACACCCAGGCCGAGGTGAACGCGCGGATCTCCAACGCCGTGGACGCGCTGAATGTGTCCCAGTACGCCACGCAAGCTGACATCGACAGCTCCATCGCCTCGGAGCTCACCAACTACTGGGACCAGGGCGAGACCTCGGCGGAGATAGCCAGCCAGATCGGCTTCTCGGGGCTCCTGACCGAGGCGCAGGGCGACGCGAGGTACCACCCCGTCAACGGCAACGCGGGGGGCGGAGGCATCATCCCCATGGTGCTGGACAATTTCACGCCGCGAATGATCCGGGCGCTGCTGCCCCAGGCGCCCCTGGGCGCGAACCTGATCCTCGGCAACTCGGCCACGGTGCAGCTGACCTGCGACGCATATTCCAAGAGCGAGTCGGACGGAAAGGTACTTCTCCAACGCCGATAACTTCACGCCGAGGATGATCCGCGCGCTGCTGCCCCAGGCGCCCCTCGGGGCGAACCTCATCCTCGGCAACTCCGCCACGGTGCAGCTCACATGCGACGCGTATTCCAAGGCCGAGTCGGACGCGAGGTACGCCCTGGCGGGGGCCGCGCCGGCCGACCCGCTGCTTGTGAACGACGTCAGGGCCAACGGCGCCGACTTCTTGACGCTGCGGGGCGGCAGCCTGGGCCTCGAGTTCGAGGCCTCCAGCGGGGCCGCCCTGGCGGACCTGTCCTCGAGCCTCTTCAGCCTGAAGGCGGGCATCAACATGCTGACCGCGGGCCGCATCTTCGCGGACAGCGGCCTCGGCATCGTCACGGCTGGCAGCATCCAGGCGGGCACCGTGGAGCCCCTGCTGCCCACCGACCAGTTTTTGAACCTAAGGCGGGCACCGTCTCGGTGCGCGTCACCGACCAGGCGGACCAGAGCCTCTGCACCTTCGCCTCCGCCGAGGTGCACAGCGTGGCCCCGAGGCTGCGGGTGGACACGGAGCTGTACATCGACGACGCCACGGGCACGGCCACGGGGCTCGTGACCAACGCCATCAGCACGCGGGCCCAGGACACCCAGCTGACCATCACCGGCGGCTCGGGCGGAGTGGTGAACGGGGCGTTGGACGTGCAGGGCACCGTGACTTCCGGCAGCGTGGAGCTCTCCACGGAGCTGAGGGCGCCCACGGTGCGGGCCAGGCCCACCGATGACTACTTGACGCTGACGGGCGGAACGCAGGGGACCTACCTGACTGCGTGAAGGCCTCGATGTCCTGCACCTCCTGGCGCTCCACCTCCGCGGCCGCTGGCCCGCCCGCTCCAGCAGCGGCTCCACTTCGCTTGATTTGTGGCGGCGCCACCTCGTCCGGTGGGGGCGCCAGGCCCTCCGGCGTCCTGGGGATGCGCAGCGTGCGGTCCAGCCACTGCCGGCCCCGCAGCCCGTGGTGGTAGAGGTCCCCGGAGTGGGCCGCGATGGAGGCTACAGAGCCCACCACGCCCGCCGCCGCGCCCGCCGCGGCCTCGGCCCTCTGGAGCCCGCCCAGCACGCGGTCTCCCAGGCTCGGGGCGTCGGGCAGTGCCAGCCCGTCCTGCCTCAGCGCTTGGCCGGGGTCCGCTCCCAATTCACTGTCGGAATCGGCGTCGAAGGGCCTTGGGCGCAGAAAGTCCCGGCGCGGGAACGGGGTGCCCCGGTAGCCGTCCTCCTCGCGGGCGTCCTCGAAGGCCTCCGCGGGGTTCAGGTGGGTGTGGGGCAGTGGCTCGTCGCTCAGGGACTCGCTGGATGCGGGGAAGTCGTCCAGCCTGAAGTGCGAGCTCATGTAGATGGAGGCATTCCGGTTCGGGAGCCCGATGGCCAGGGGCTCGCCCTCCTCGATGTATCCCAGCACCAAGGCTCTCTGGTTCGAGTGCTTTTTGAGTTTGAGAGCGTAGCATCTGTCTGTGCCTAACTGGGCCTTTGACCCCTAACAAGGCCCTCTTTTGAAGAAGACCCCCAGACGACGTTTGCAGTCATTCCATAGCCATGGCCCGCTTGCATATTCTTTTCATGGTAATGTGGAGCTGCATGATCTTACACGTGACTCTGGGTATGCGTGGTAACCACAATGGTGGCAGCAACAATGGTGGCAATAACAATGGTACGCCCGATGATGTAGAAGAAGTGGAGTGCGAGGTGGAATGCGAATCTACGGGCCTTGCACGGGCGTGATGCCGCGGGTAGCTGACCTCTGGGGAATCGATACCAATGATTGCCACATGGGGATTTGTAAGGTCCTTGTCGAAGTATGCCCCGATATATGCGACAGGCCTCAATCGGGTTGCTGAGCAATTCATCATGTGTACCATTGCTTCTGTTTGCAGCTGTAGACGATGCAGCCGTGGCCCCATTATGTATACCAGTCGAACCATCGGTGTTTGGGACCGCCCCTGAAGACCCAGGAATGGGTATGTGTGAACTGCTGGCAGCTGCGTCTCCACTGCTTGTGCTTTCCACACCCATGCTCGGCGATTCCAGGTTATCCTGTGCCCATTGTCGACGTGCCAGACGTTGAGCTTTCGTCAACCTGTTTCCACTTGAAGGTGGAGCATCTCGAGTGGCACCATTGGCCCAACACTGGCCCTGAGTACTGTGAACATTATCGTGCTCGGCTAGCAATGTTTTTTCCACCAGAGGCTGCAGATGATTGGGAATGGGGTCTCAGAGATGTGGAAAACAGGTACGGTTCTGGATCTTCAACAGCAATGCCTGAGACGATTCCCACCGCTCCGGTTCACAATGTACCTCCCCCTCAAGATGATTGGGAAGATCTCACGAATACATCCCGGGATATGGTGGATGATATTCTCAATCATGGGGAAAATTCCTCCTCATCGTCCTCATCTTCATCTACCTCGTCAAGCGAAGATAATGCAGGATCCACGTTGTGCTTTCCTCATAAGTTACATGCGTTCATGAACTCTTGGTTCTTCGTATCAGTCAGGACAGCCGGGAACTTGATTTCAGAGGCATGGATCGGTATCATCGCACAGTGGTACGACCCTTTTGTTGTCAGCATGTCTTATGATTGCCAGGCAATGCCGGGGTGGCTTCATCGTGGTGAATCGTGGTCCTGCAGGACACACATCGCTGCTCTTGATGGTTCTGACAGTGTGTTGCATGGGGTTATTGGTATGCTGTATCATGCATCAAATCACACCACTAGACTCATTGTGGACTGTTGGCTCAACTCCCTAACAAGGCTGCCCAATTTGCAATCCTCCTCGGGTCTCTGGCAATTTATGCGATCAAGATCTCCTCTTCCACGACGATCACATCAGACAGTTAGGGATGTGAGATCGCTACCTCCATTGCCAAGGCTTCGACGTCCGGTATCACCAGTACAATATGCAGATGCCAGTCCACGACACATACCTGCACATCTATGGGTAGAACCCAACTGGCGACGTGAGGGCCGGCCACGACCGTCTTGCAGAGTGTTTGCATGGAGGAGTCAGGAACAGGACTATACAAGCCAACAAGAGGATCATCAGGTCGGGAACTCTTCAGTGGCTCCAGCGAATGGTCCTGATCGTGAGAAGGGTACCGACTCGTGTAACTTATATGTACAGTGCAACACCTCTCATTCGTCGTCATCCACTGCACAGAACTCTGGCGAGACCGTGGGACAACCTGCACCGAATGTCGCCACCACATCCCATCCCAGAGTGCCCAAGGCAGCAGTACAGAATACATGCAGGTATCAGCGACATATTTCAAAGCGAGACTCCTCTGCTCAGATGGAAAAGTATTCGGTCTGCCTAGCTGGATGCTGGAAACAATATGTTGTTGTCCAAAGTATTGATTGCTTCTGCAGGAGAAACCACCATTGGCAAATTCTGGCAAGCGTGTCCCTTATCGAATTCCCAGTTCGGTTTGGCCAGTCCATGAATGTGTTAGGTACAATGGACGAACAGTTGCTTTCTTTACAATGCACCGAGGCTTCACATCTCATGTGGATTATGCAGCTGAGCTGGCGTGACAGTATGGCTATCATGGCGGAAACACAGTGTCCCTTGCATTGGTCGGTATTCACTGCCTTACATGTGCAATCTGATGTCTGCTCTGTATGGCTTGATGACCCGAATTGGCTCGATACATATTGGGTAGATGGGAGACACCGTCTGGATGATATGAGGTTGGTGCATGTGGTGCAGACATTATGCGCTGAGCCCTTTTCGATACTCTGCTTTCGACAGGTCTGCTTCTGGTCCGACCCTATGATGTTCGGATCTTACAGGTATCAGCTGCTCCATTGTGATAATTGCAATGGCTTGAACACACAAAGGTCACCGGGCAAGAACAAGATCCCGCTCGAGATGCAACAATCAATGTCCCAGTATGCTCCGATCAAGCTCTCGACCCACATCTCGTGCAGGAACGGTACTGTCCTTATGAAGATTCGAATATCTGACATCCTGACAGGCGATTGGTGTTCCCACGTCGTTCTCCTTTGGAAGCACCGACTGGTCCACAACAAGGTGCAACAGTTCAATGAGGTATTCATGACATGTATGCTCTGGATCAGGCGATGCTCGAAGGCTCCTGAACCAATTCGTGCAGAAGGTGCAAAGAGAAGCGAGTCCTGCAGTGTCAGCTCACAAGTCAGCAGCTGGACAAAGCTTCGTAGACTTGAATGCATTGGATTAACTGGCGAATGGATGGACCGGGATACACACCTCCTCGGCAGTGCTCTGCGTCAGTGCTTCTGCTTTGACACTTCTCTTGCTGTGCTTCAGAGAACAAGTTGTGTGCATCAATGTCATGGAACAATGCAGCCACTCAGCACTTCATTTACGCATACTGTAATCTCTCCGCATGCTGGCCAAATATACTCCTTATATGCGGGGCCCCTACCAGGCAGTCTGTTATATGACGCTATACCTCATGATTCTGTATTGATGCATGCAGGTCGGATGTGGTCATCTCTCAGATGCAACAACAGGCTTTCCCGATGGAGAATTTGTATGTGTGTACCTATATCCCATGATCTTCGTCAGCATACAACTTGCAGATATGCCTCGGCGAGACGCTGGAGGTTTCGGTATCTGCCCGCGCCTTATCGAAGACATCTTCGTCGAAAACCCAGATCACAGTGGCGATTCCATCAAGTCAGTTGCAGTCTGATCTTGTGGGGTATTCTGAGTATCTCTCTTCAGAGTTTATACAGACAATTTGCTCTCTTTGAACCAGCCACGGTCCCAAGTCCGTGGAATATTGGTGATGCACATTGTGCAAACATGACGCAATTCTGCAGTTGCGATAAACTTTCGTCATCACTACACCAATATTTGAGCCGAGGGTTGGGGTGGGATCCGGAACCATCCCTGAAGCGAAACTTGTACAGTATGTGTGCTTCAGAAACGCAAACCTTTCTGGAAAACGGTGGGTCAACGGGCCTTTCCTTGAACTTTTTACCTACCATGGACTTGCTTTTCCAACCTAGTATATCTCCTGGAGCTTGGGGGCTACTGTGGAGTTGCTTCATCACATCACTTTTGCTGATATTCGGTTACTTTATTACACATTCCTCTGGTATGCATTTTTCAAGTCTATTCTGTTGCTCGGACAGCAGACAACGAACTTGTTCCAGGTCTCGCCATGGACAATCTTTGATGGGTATCGCCAATCACACTTGGTGGATTCTTTGCACATGCTTGAGTCTTCAGTTCTTTGGAGCATCAGCTTTAGGTCAATCAACATTGGCAGTCCCAAGCCCTTTGCATCATCGAGCAGAACCTGCTCTGTCTGCAGCACGAAAACGATCATACAAGCGTGCTTGTGTGAGGGCTGAAAATCATGGTGCAACGTGGTACAGAGGTCGCTTTCTAACTTCCATGCAGCTACGTGGACGTTCTCGTCGCATTATGCCATCAGAAGGACAGCCAAACATTGCACAGAAGGCCAATCATGCTCCGATTGTTTCCAGTGCAGGTCGGTATAAGATTCTGACCTGGAATTGCTCAGGACTCCAGGCACAATATGATCAGCTTGTGCAATGGTTGTCATGCCACCACTACGACATTGTTGTGGTGCAAGAGACGTTTTGGAAGTTTTCTAGCCAATGGGAGGACTCTCGATATCTGTATGTTCACAGCGGCTTCCAGAAAACTGGTAGAGGTGAAGGCGGCATACTCGTCATTATCTCTCGCAAGCTGACTGATCCCACTCATGTGAGATATCATGAGGTTGTTCCGGGTCGACTACTACGTGTCCACTTTCCGCTCTCAGGCAATCCGGATCAGACAGTGGACATTTTGGGTCTTTACCAATATGCTTGGACCGGCAAAGCCAACTTGCAGTCTCGACATGATCTTTGGATGAAATTGTCGCACACCCTACATCAAACTTCGGCACGCAGCTTGTTGCTGGTTATGGGTGACTTTAATTTGACGTGCAAGGGGCCGAGCAAACATGTAGGTTCCGGCACACCGAAGAAGCCTCATTTGGCTACTGACTGGGATGAGCTTCAGTCGATCCTAATTGCACATCATCTTGTCGCCATTAATACATTTGGCAAGGCTCCAGGGTACACATTCAAGTTCAATACAGTGCAATCCCAACTGGATTACATTCTCATGAGACTGTCCCAGGCCGATAAGGTGTCTCGACAAGCTCGACCACTTCCTACCTTTCCTTTGGGTGCACACAATGAGGAAACCTCAGCCAAACATTTTCCAATCAGTGCGACGATCGATCGCAAATGGCCTCGTCATATGTCGTTTGCCAAGAAACAACCTGGAATTGATGTGGCACAGTTGGCGCAGGCTGTACAGTCACTTGACTCCCCCTCCGTACAATCTTTGCGACGACGTGTTCAGCAATGGGTTGATAAAGTCGATTTGGAAACGATGCCCATCGACATCTTTCATCAGGAACTCGATGTTACAATGCAAGAGGCAACACAAGCGCTCTTCTCAAAACAGCCGATTTCTTCAACAAAGCCCTGGCAAGATGAGGTTCAGGTATCTCGTGCAAAAACCATGTGGACTCTGTTCCGCAAAATGAGACAGCAACCTTACACAGCCAAAGGGATATTTGTTGCATGGAGATGTTGGGCCAAATTTACAGCGAAACATCGAGAACACAAACAACGAAGTCGACAACTGCGAATATGCAAACATAGAGCTATTCTCAGAGAAGCACAAATGGCTGCATCCAGGCACGACACTTGGGAGCTCTATCGCATAGTTCGCAGACTCGCTCCGAAACAGCCACCCACGAAATTTCAAATTCATGATAAGGGTCGTCTACTTCAACCGCAAGAGGAACTGACTTTATTCTCCAAACACTATTCAGACCTTTACAAGGATGAGCAGGTCTGTATCTCCCAATCGCGAGTATTGTCGGGATCCTTTTCTCTTTCAGTTTCGCAGATGACCTTCTATCTTCAGCATATTCCACTTCGTAAAGCTGTCTCTGCCAAATCAGCTCCAGGTGCCTCGTACAGAGCCTGTGCTGACATTTTAGCACCAGCTATGGTACAGGTACTTTGCAGAGCATGGACCCCATATGAGATTGCAATTCCGCAAAGATGGTCAGACGCCCAGCTTATTCTCCTGTGCAAGCCCAACAAACCTAAACTTGAACTCAAGTCGTGGCGTCCAATAGGATTGCAATGCCCTGTTGCAAAGGCGACCATGCACATCCTTGTAGATCGAATCAAGCCTTTCATTCAGGAATGGGCAGCACCACTACCGTTGTTCGCTTACCTTTCGAGCAGAAATACAAGTAATGCTCTGCGACGTGTCTTTCTCCACTGCAGTCAAGTACGTCAACGATGTCTCGATCATGGAGACAATCTTCATCATCGCTTCGCTGGCAAGAGACCCCAGAATCTTCTGGGCGGCTTGCAGGCGAGTCTTGACTTATCCTCGGCATTTGATAAAGTCCCTTGGAAGTATATCGAACTTGCTCTACGTGAAGCAAAGGTACCGCCTGACCTTATTCACATTATAATGGCTTGGCTGGAAAAATCAACCTACACAGTTCAAATTGCTGGTCAGGAGACAGTTATCAATGTCGAACGCGGCGTTAAACAAGGCTGTCGGGCTTCACCTATCTTGTTTCTTGCCTACATGGCTTTAATTTGCCATCGACTGGAAGGCAAATTAGGGGTGGGGTGGTGCAAACAGCATCTGAGCATCTTCGCCGACGACACGCATGGAGCCTGGGACATATATGAGCCAGCTGACCTTGATAGAGCCATCAATCAACTTGCAACTGTAATTGGCACTTTCGAGGAAATGGGTATGGAGATGAATGATTCCAAGGCCAGAACCTTGCTTCGTCTACAAGGCCTTACTCGCAAGAAAGCACGATCACGTTGCACGAGGATGATACGTGATCAACGTCATCTTTGTATTGAAGTTCAAGGACAGCTCCGACATATTCCGTTAGTCAGACAGGCACAGTATCTTGGAGCGATCATCTCCTACGATAACTACGAGAAGTTGACTGTTGAGTTTCGCATACATCAAGCACAAGTCAGATTCTGGCAATTACAAAAACTGCTCTGTGGAAAACATGGTCTATCAGAAAAACACCGGCTACAGATGTGGAGGGTAACGATTTTCCCGTGTCTCTTGTATGCCATTGACTCGATGAAATTGACATCGACTCTTCTGCAACCACTTCACACGTTTGCCATGAAGAACATTCGTGCCTTTACACGCCAGCCAGTCCACCTTTCGAGAATCTCTGACGACGAATTGCTAAACAATCTTAGACTCCCCTCCGTGATTGACACACTGCAAGCCACTTGCAAACGCAATATTGCCACGGAGAGCCAAGCGCAATTTTATACATCTCTCACATGGCTAAAAGACTGCCAACAGGCTCTATTTGAGATCCGGTCAGGACTAACTGAGATTCCACGTCATATTGTGCCGCATGCTTGCCCAATCTGTGGTGTTTACTTTGACAACAGGCGTGCAGTGAAGACACATATTATCAAGAAGCACACCTTGGCATCAGCGAATATTCAGTCAGAACAGCCATCTGATGTGCAAACATGCGCAGTGGTAGAGTCTTCCTGTGCTTCTTTAAGTCAAGTGGAAACATTGCCAGAGATTGTTCCAGCAGGTCTTTCTACGACAATGGCTGAGACGGAATCCAGCTCAGTTGTTGTTTCTCAGGCCACTATTTCTTTTGACAAAGCCATCCACTCCAAGAATGGATTGCCGACATGTGCAGCCTGCGATATTGTCTTCACTCGATGGAGTGGACTTGTAAAGCATGTGACTCGCGGGTACTGCACTGTATTGTCACCTTTGACAGGTCCTGCTGACATCACTGTTCATCAGCTTCGTGCATCTCATGCAAATGTGGCAATCTGCGAACGTTCCGAAATTAGACGCCTACTAACTAGTGGTGTGCAAGCTTTGCTGCAACAACAAGATCTTCTCACCGAGATGCGACAGCACTGCGTATTGTGTCGACAGTGGGTTGCAGATACGAAAATGATGAAGAATCACTACAACAATTCCCACAAGTCATTCATGAGCGAGTACAAACAGACATGCTTGCAGTACGTGCGAACTCATGGGGTGACTTCTCAGCCTTGTAAATTCTGTGGTTCGCTCTTGTCTAATAAGGCCGAAGCTGCCAAGCATCAGCTCAAGTGCACCGTGTTGTGGCAAATCAGCGTCCTCCTTGCTTGGTTTCAAGGCCATTCCGATGGAGAAATGTAAAGTTTTTCTACTACCTGGGAACCCCACCTACCAACCCAAAGGGTTGATGAGCATGTGTGGATTTGTGACTCATGTTTTACCGACAGCGCCTTTTATCGGTTCAAGGAAAAAGAGCGACTTGAAGTTTAGCATGGTAGCGGAGCACACTGTGCATCCGGGACCGAAGCCATGCCTCGTGGCCGTGATGATGGTTTGGGTTGGAACCCTGATGCTGTGGAGCCAATGGAGCTCACAGAACCTACAGAGCCCATGGAACTCACAGAACCCATGGAGCCAATGGAACTCACAGAACCCATGGAGCCGATGGAACCCGCAGAGCCCATGGAAGAAGGGGAACAAGAAGAAGAAATGGAGCCACGAAGAAAGGAGATCAAGATTCACCGTGTTGGCATGGGAAAAGGCTACGGATCTTCAGCAAGCAGTTCAGCTGAAGGAAGTGGAAGTGCACCAAGGTATATGCCTCCAAAGCCGAAGAAGAAGCCCGAACGACCAGTGGTGGAAGGAAGAGATTACATTCCCTTGGAAGGAGGAGAACCAGACGGGCCAGTGGAGATCGGGAGTCCTAGTTCCTCTAGCCCCGAAACTACAATGGTGTACCAAGAGGCACCACCTACACCGAGAAGGGAGCCGAGAACACTTTCGTCTGGGCACATCGCCTTGGAGCTGCAAGAGCAGCAAGTGTCTGCTGAGCAACGCAGGCGAAGGCAGCTGGAGAGACTCTCTGCACTCGCAGCAGAGACGGAAAGGATCCAACGGCGAGCAAGGGAACGAGCCTTGCAGGAACCAGTTCGGTTTCCAAAGTCAGGAGGGCCACCGCCACCAGCGGGCCCAGAACCAGAGCAAGCTCCAGAGTGTCCACCGCCAGGACAAGAACGAGCTCCAGAGTGTCCACCTCCGGACCCAATGCCGAGTGGTACGAAGCTTCCTCTTCACACGCTGGACGGGGAACCCAGCAACGCAGCAGTGGCGGAACACATCCGCCGGAATGAGGAGGAGTATGCTGCAAGACGTGCCGGTGCAATTCCTTCAGGAGACGAAGCAAGAGCCAGGGAATCCAAGGAATTTGCTCGTGGAGTTGCATACTTTCGAGCCAGGTACGGCCAGCGAAGCCAAAGCAGTGGAACAGCGAGTTCCAGCCGAGACACGGGGCCTGGGACCCTACAACCCAGGACGGGACCTGGGACCCTACAACCCAGGATGGAAGATGCGAGAAATGAGCCAGGGAGCAGTTCCAGAGGACCACCTCCGAAGGAACGACCTGCTGGAAGCAAGGCGCCACCTCCAGAGCCAAAGGGACCACCACCGAAGCGAGTGGGAGCAACGCAAGCCACTACGCTCTACCCGAATTCTCCTTGGAGGAGAACAGAAAGGAGAAGAATGCGAGAAAGGGGCGAGGAGCCAAACCCTGGAAATGAGGAAGATGAATGGGGAGATTGGTCAGGACGATGAGGTCGACTACCAGAAGGAGAAAGCAGAGATCGACTACCAGGAGGAGAAAGCAGAGATCGACTACCAGGAGGAGAAAACAGAGATCGACTACCAGGAGGAATCAAAATTCTATGGCCTATGTACAAACAAGAGCCTCTACTCCGACAAGACTATGAATGGAACAAGAGATCCATTGGTGATGTGGATTTGGACCAGTATTCCAGGAGCAAAGAACCTCTACGACCCCAAGACTATGCAATTCGATTACAATGGAGCAATGGCAATGATGCTTATGCTTGGAGTATCAGGTGCGATCATGTTGTGCATTGGATGTTTGCAAGCGACAGTGCATTTGCAGTCATGTCGTCAGTCATGTTTGTGGAGATTGCAACATTCATGTTTTCGGAGGCGCTTGAGCAGAGGGGCACGGAGAGATCACTTGCGTTCGTGTGCTTGTGTGAGAAAACAACAGAGAGGAGCGATGCTGTGTGTGCTTGTCGTGTTACAGTTTTCTGCAGTGCAAGGGATGCAGCAGAATGGACCACCCCAACAACCCACAGAACTTTCTGAAATTCTGACTGCATTGACAAGGGCGACCCAAGTTGGAATGAGTGCGCTACAAAGGTTGGAGCAACAAGCAAGCAGTTCGGATGATCTGAACCGAAGGATTGAAAGTGCGACAAAGGCGATCAAGGCACCAGATGTTTGGAACCCACAAGCCTCGGGAGAGCATCCACCGGATTTTACAACCTGGAAACATCAGTTTCTGAATTGGCTAGGTTTTGCCGATTCGCAGTACTCAGAAGCTCTAAGTATGATTGAAAGTCTGGGAGCAACGCCGATCGATGTTTCGACTCTCACTACAGTGGAGAGAGAACTTTCGACAAAGCTTTACCACATACTGACTTCGTATATGCGGGGGGCAGCAACGCAACTGTCTCGAAATTGGAGCAGGGAGCGATGTGGGTATCGTCTCTATCAAAGTTTGCTTTGGGAATACCAACCAGCCACCAAACAACGAGCTCTAACCCTCAGTCAAGCGATTGGGATGTTTCCCAACTTCGATGGGGCCAAGAGCATGGTGGAGCAGATTGGTTCACTGGAAAACCTTGTTCGGGAGTACGAGATCGCTTCAGGAAAGACCTACGATCGAGATTTGTTGATGGGAGTTTTGCTTCGATGTTCACCGAGGGCGATTCGAGACCACCTTACTTTGACAATGCCCGAAGGAACAAACTACATGTCAGTGAAGCAAGCGATTCTTTCATACGAGCAAAGCAGCAAAACTTGGGATTACCAGACGGTGTTGAAGCAAAAGACCTTGCAGAACACAGCGAGCAGTTCGAATGCAGATCAAGGACCAGCACCAATGGAAGTGGATGCAGTGTACGAGAAAGGAGGAGGAAAAGGAAACAAAGGCAACAAAGGAAACAAAGGAGGAAAAGGATCCTACTCGTGGTCAAGCTTTGGAGCAGGATTTCGCCAATGGAGAAAAGGTGGACGAAAAGGAAGCTACAAAGGAGGAAAGAAAGGACGAGGCAAAGGTTTCCACAAAGGAGGAAAGAAAGGCGGAAAGAAAGGTGGAAAGCATGGCAAAGGAGGAAAGAAAGGTGGAGGAAAGAAGTTGGACAGAGATGTTTGCCGATTCTGCAAGCAGCGAGGACATTGGGGAAACGAGTGTCCAAACCGCAATGTTCGAGAAGTGCAGGCGAGCGAGGCCAGCACCGAGGTACCCCACTCGACAGTCGAGTCTGTTACTCCGTCGCAGAGTGCGAGCCACTACAGGATAAGGAGAGTGAGGAACATTGATTTCCATCACATTGCGAACACACCACCTGACGGCACAGAGCACTATGAGCTTAGCGAAGTTTCAGAAGAAGAAGGTGATTGGTTCACCAGAAGGATAGAGGTGCAAGGACCAGAGTGCTACTACATCGGGGATGAGAGTGAGAACAAACAAGATCATGAGAGTGATGAGCTGTATCAATGGTATGAAAACAGCTTGGAAAGAGTTCAAGGAGGATTGGGACCTCCAGGAGGATTGGAACCTCTGAATCAAGGAGGATTGGAACCTCTGAGTCAGGGAGGATCGGAACCTCTCAATGTGCGAATGGTCCAGTTGGACACAAAGCAACATGTGGTGATCTTGGATTCAGGAGCAGATGTGAGTTTGTTACCACGAAGATTGTCGGATGCAGGCGTCGAAGTTTCGACCCCAACCTCTCTGAGGTTGCAAGACGCACAAGGGGGTGCGATGCGAGTTGAAGGTATGCGGCGAGCAGTTTTGCAGTTCAGTAGCTGCAGTGTGACTGAGGACTTTGTGTTGTCGGACACCAATAACATCTTGCTGTCTTTAGGAAGGCTACTCAAAAATGGATGGAAGTTTGTGTCAGTGGGATGCAAACAGCGCCAGGGGGGCGAGACCTGGGGAGAAGAAACCCAGGCGGGGGAACTTGTATCTCCCGATGGTAAGGCACGGGTGCCTGTGGAATACCAGAGGAATAGCTTGAGATTGACAGCGGAAGTTAGAGGAGTCGAGCAAGTCAGGGCAGTCAAGGTGACTTTGGCCTATGACTTTGGTAAAGTCCCAGAGAAGGATTGGAGCCTTCTACCGAATGGAACGCCAGTCCATCGCCATTTTGGACTTGAGTTTGTAAAGCCGCCGACAGGTACTTGGAAGTACAGGACCACCATCGTGAAGGTGGGCAACGAATGGGAAGTGATTGAAGCAACGGAATTGCTCGAGCGAAAATCCGACTTGGAAGATCGAATACCGGGATTGCTTTTTCGATCAGAAATTCTCACATTCTTGCACAGGACACCAGAGTATCTGGACAAGTGCTTGGTAGAAGAGGTAGCACCAGAAGAAGCACCAAAGGAGGAAGAAAAGAAGATGGAAGAGGAGCCAGAATGGTTTGGAAGAGAAAGAGGAGCTCCAGAAGAGTTGCAGGTGCCAGTGCCGAAAGGAGTTGTGAAGCAGCAAGGAAAGGCAGGAGGACACCAAGAGTTGGAACTCGACATGGGAAGTACTATTGTGGTGAATGGAGAGTCACTCACAGCAACGAGTGAGATTGAGAAGCTGCGAGAAGGTTGTCGGTATTTGGGTTTGAGCGTCTCAGGGTCAAAGGTGAAGATGTTCAGGAGACTGTGCAACTACCTCACCGAAGACAGAGATGAGGACGCAGAAGAAGTTGCAGACAGGCTGAGGAAGCAAAGGCCCAAAGCAAGAACAAGACCCGGAGTGCCCGAACCGACAGAAGCAGAGATTGAAGAGCATATGGCAACCCACATGCCAATGCAACCATGGTGTGATTTCTGTGCAGCGGCAAAGTCGAAACAGGACCATACCCCACAAAGCAGTGAAGCAAAGTATGAAGACCCAGGAAAGCCAGTGATCCAGATGGACTTCATGTACATGGGTCAGAACAGTGTGAGTCTGATCATTCTTGATTCATGGACTCGATTTTCGTGGGCGATTCCAGTGCCGGGGAAAGCACCGACGAAGAAGTTGGCCGAGAAAGTGGTGAAGTTTTCTCTCGAGATGAACTACATTTCCGAAGAAGTTCTGTTTGCGATTGATGTGGAGCCAGCGACAACAGCCTTACTGGATTTGATTGTAGCAATACGACAAAAGTTAGGCTACAAGGCTGGAAAGTATCCAAACAAGCCCTACCACAAAGGAAGAACAGCGAGAGTGGAACGCCACATTCAGAACCTCAGGAGACAAAGCCTCACGATGATTGAAATGGTCGAGGATCGGATTGGGGAAAAGATTCCTGAAGATCATGCTTTACGAGCGTGGGCAATTCACCACGCAGCATGGTTGTTCAACAGGTACCACCTACACTCAGGGACGCAGAGTACAGCTTTCCAATTGGTCTACGGGAGACCATACCAAGGGCAGATTTTACCCTTCGGAGAGTATGTGTTTGGTCTGGCCAAGCCTGGAGGAGTGAAGAATCGATCCTTGTGGACAGGAGGAATATGGGTTGGAAAGGACGACCGGGACATGGACGTGATTACATCAAAAGATGGGATCTTTACGTCAAGATCTGTGCGGCGCACACAACCAGCGTGGCGCGCACGTGAGACCCTTCAACTTCAGGGTTCTCCTTGGACGAAGAAAGCCCCAAGGCTAGGGCACACCGCGCATGCGGCACCGTTACCGAGAATCGTGGAAGAACCAGGCAAAGAGAAAGAAGGAGGAGAAAATGAGCCAGAGCCAGCAGGAGATGAAGCAGGATCTGATGTGGAAAGTTCAAAGCATGACACAATCAGTGATCTATTGCTGAGCAGTGGTCAACCTACACCTCGAAGTTCATCAACGGATTCCAACCAAGGCGGGGGACAAAAGAGAGAAACTGAAGGAGAAGAAAGAGAGGAACCTGCGAAAGCTAGTAAAACAGCAGATGCTGAGGAGCCACCAACGAAGCAACAAAAGACTGCGGAAAGTTCACCTACAAGTGCTGATCCTGGAAGTCCGAAAGGAAGTCTATTTCCACCGTTGTACGCCGGACAGGTAGAAGAACAGGAAGACGAAACAGGATATCATGAAGATGACCTTTGGGAAGAAAGAGTCTGGAAGGAATGCGAAGAGGAATATGAAGCGGATAGTGAAGGAGAAGAAGAAGATGAGGATCGACCACCGAAAGTCAGCGAAGAGGAACTTGAAAGATTGGATGCAGAGGCAGGAAAAGCTGAACTTGACAAACTCGCCAACATGAAGGTTGTGAAGACGATCAAGAAGGAAGAGTGTTCAGAGGAAGGTAAGTTTCTGACACTAAGGACAGTTTTCGATTGGAGAAAGAGAGATGGAGTTTGGAAGCGTAGATGCAGAATTGTGTGTCGGGAATTCCGTGCGGGAGCCCAGAGCACGGAGGAGACTTTTAGTCCTACGTCAGGACACGCAGCAGTGCGAATGATGTTTCTTTTTCATCTCATCTACAATTGGGAGCTTACAGTTCTTGACATTCGTGACGCATTCTTGCAAGTCAAGCAGAAAGCTCTGATGTATGCTGATATCTCACCGTGGATTCGAACACTACTTGGTTTGGATGAAGACCATGTATGGAAAGTGGAGAAGTGTTTGCCAGGGCAAAGATCAGCGGCAGAACAATGGTTTACCCATTTGGTTGAGATTTTGAAGCGTTTGGGATTTGAGCAATTTGTTGGGATACCCTCAATCTTGAAGCACCGAGTGAAGAAGATTGCAGTGTCGATTCATGTCGACGACGAGCTAGTTGCAGGTGCGAAAGGCGAAGGAAGATGGCTGATATGCGAGCTAGAGAAGTTTTTCAAGCTCACAGTTGAGGGACCGTTCCCATCCCACCGGGGATCGGGAGAACAGCTTCATTACCTGAAGAGGACCTATGAGTTCCTTGAAGAAGGAATTTTGGTGACAGTGTCGAAGAAGCACTACGAGAAGCTTAGAGGACTCTACAAGCTGGGGAACCGAAAGCCAAGGCAAACCCCAGAGCACCAGCTGATTGGAACAGTGGACAATTCCAAAGAACTGGAGGAGAACGAGTGCAAGAAGTTTCGTTCAGCGTTGGGAACACTGTTGTACATTTCCCAAGACCGATGGGATTTACAGCATGTGACGAAGTGTTTGGCAAGTAAGATGTCGAAGCCAACGGAACAAGCGTTAACCTGTTTGAAACAAGCTTTGCTCTATGTGCAAGGAACAGAGCAACTGGGATTCCTACTGAAGTACACAAAGGTTGGAAACAAGATGATGGATACGATCTATCAAAGAGAAGAGCAAGAAGAAGAAGGCGAAGAAAAGAAAGGAACACACAGTATGGAAGTATTCACGGATGCAGATTGGGCATCAGACCGTGAAGCGAGATGGTCTACATCATCAGTGATTGTGTGTGTGAATGCAGTGCCAGTACTTTCGTATAGCAGGACCCAGAAAGCTACAGCTTTAAGTTCGGCAGAGTCCGAAGTGCTAGCATGCTCAGGAGGAGCATCAGAAGCGATGTTACTGAAGAAGTTGTGGATGTTTCTTGCAGGAAAGTTACTCGTGGAGATCCGGATGGATTCAAGTGCGGGAAGACAATGGATGATGCGAACAGGAGTCGGAGGACTCAAACATATCGATCTGAGAGTATTATGGCTTCAGCGAGGGGTGAAGAACAACAGCTTCAAAGCAAAGCCAGTGCCTACCAAATTAAACATTGCCGACTTGAATACAAAGCGCTTAGGAGTATCTCGAAGGAGATTTCTCATGTACCATATTGGAGCCATGGTGTGGAATGGAGAAAGTCATGAGCGTTATGGGAAAGAAGAAGCAATGGAACATGTGGCAGGTGAAGTTTGCCGAAGCCAAGTTCGAGCACTACGTGCAACTTTGTTGAATGAGCGTGGAAGCAAGACGGCTAGAGCGATGTACTTGACAATGATGGTGAATATGATTTCTCAGATTGCAGGACAGCCAGACGATTTTGGAGGACGAGAACGAGAAGAACGAGAATTTGTTTTCATCTATGTGAAGGAAGTGAGTGGATGGATTATTCTTTTCAGTGTGCTACTAGGAGGAATTTTCGCTTTACTCTTGTTCTACATGGTCGAGCAGAAGGTGAACGAAGGACGACAGGAACCACAGGAAGAAGGACCACAGGAACCGCAGGAAGAAGGACCACAGGAACCACAGGAAGAAGGACCACAGGAACCGCAGGAAGAAGGACCACAGGAACCGGAGGAAGAAGGACCACAGGAACCGCAGGAGGAATTCACTATTCGAAGATTTGTGCAAAAGTATTGTCCGCCCGATGAGGATGATGTTCAACGTACAGCAAGGGCAGTCAATATGTATTTCCGTGATGCACCAGAGGATTCAGCGACAGGCAGTGGTAATGGGATGCCTGGAATCAGTACAGTACCAGCAAGCCAAATCCATGTGAATGACGAAGAGCTTGCAAGGCGATTTCAAGAATGGGGAATGGTTAATATCATTCCTATGGCACAGGATGTGGACGAACAGCTACGAGCACAACCCCATTATGTGTACACGCCTCATGGCAAGAGGTACCACCGACCTACATGTGCAGATGTGCAAAGGTCAGAGAGATTCACTTACAGTGCAGCAGTGCATGCGAGATTGCACTACCGTCCTTGTGGCAATTGCAGGCCCGGGACCATGTGAGTGAATGATGGAATGTTTCACTTTTCCGTACAGTGTGAGCTACAGCGAGTACAAGCTTACCTGAGCGAAGTGTTACCCACGAGGAAGCAGTGGGAACAGTTTTCACCGAGTGCAATGACTCCGATAGGGAGAGCACAACGAGGCCATCGCACAATACCAGATGAGCCCAACGACATACCTGTACAGTTTCTACAAACCCGTTACTGTAGAGTGATGTTGAGCTTACAGTTCGCACAACATCAAGGCGGGGTGTAAAGTTTTTCTACTACCTGGGAACCCCACCTACCAACCCAAAGGGTTGATGAGCATGTGTGGATTTGTGACTCATGTTTTACCGACAGCGCCTTTTATCGGTTCAAGGAAAAAGAGCGACTTGAAGTTTAGCAAGAAAGCACCGACATCCGCACTTCATCAGATGGAGGAGTTCTTTGGCGAGATAAGCATGACTGCCAGCAAACGACCAATGGAGGAAGACTTCTCCAACCGAACCAAGCATCGACGTCCGGGACACAAAGGAGGCAAGGGAGCAGGCTCAAGCAACGGTTCAAAGGGCCACCACAAGGATACTACAAACTCCTCGCTGATGGAGACAGAAGACATGGAGGAGGCCTTTCGTCTGGCCTGTCGTCTTCTCTTGCAGAACACGGACTCCATACAGGTCCTTCGTCAGGACACGGCAATAGTCTGGTTTGCTCGAACATCCCAGCCGACAGTGGTTCCAACGCTGTTCGCAGCTGCTACGAAGTGGAAAGACGATGCCAACCGAGAGCAACCGAGTGCGGTGGGCCGACTTCCGCTCCGGGAGGTTCTCTTCATGACGATGATACACACCTTGCTCAAGGAGCTCAGGGAGGTCGAGAAGGACGAGGAGCTTCGCACAAAGTACCAGTTCTCGGGTTGGTTGGACAAGGAGTGCCGTTGGGTGTTTCAGAAGTGGGATCCGGATACTCGCACCTTGCTCGTCGACACGAATCATCGGTCAATCCCAATCCCCGACATGATTCAGAATGTGCAGGCCATCTTGGACATCATCACTCAACATCATGTCCTGCATCGGTTCCACAGCACAAGACGCTTGTCCCAGGACCTACAGGGAATTGCAGTTCTCCTCATGGATGTCTCCGTGAGGGAGACCCAAGGAACTCGCTTGTTCCAGCAACTCTTGAGTCTTCAGAACAATGCAGTGTGGCAACTCATCGGACTTCAGTACAAGCGCGAGGGTCTTCGTCGCTCGCCGCTGGCAGTGAAGCTCCAGGAATGGGCATACGGATCGAATCAGTGAAACCGAGGTCTTCATCTCAGCATGTGCTTCAGGATTTGCTTACACAAGCCATTTTGGCCAACACTGGAACATATTGCTATTTGAACTCCTGGATAAGATCTCTAGCTTGGGCCTCTGTATGCTCGGAAATACGCTTGCATTGTCACACGCATCTGGTACATTTGCTCTCAGATCTTCTTTCAGGTGTTGAGCCATTGGATGGGGCTCTGGATTTGCCGTCATCAAATGTGCTGCAACCTGTGCTGCGAGGCTGGCAACACAACAATCGACAGCATGATGTTTGTGAGTTTGCACACCATGTTATCAACACGACAGGCATTGGGGATCTCTTTGGGGTATGGCAAGCAAGGCAGCTCAGAGATGGGCTTGTTCATATCGCTGATACTGGCTATTGCTTATCCCTCACACCGGACGCCAGGTCTTGCTCTATACATGTGATGCTGAACAAATGGCAGGCAGATCCCACTTCAGGTGCATTTCGTGGCTTTCTTGTGCTACCTACAATGCTCATGGTGCAGGTGGGCAGATTTCGTCAGCCTCAAACGATCAAGCGAGTGACGCCTGAGAATCGCATCCGTAAGCTCTTTACTGTCATCAAGTATTTGCAAGATGAGATACAACTTCCTGTCTTTGTCGATGCCACTTCACTGAGCTTGCGATATGTGAGTTACAGGCTAGTAGCAGGGATCGTCCATCATGGATCTCTGCCACAGAATGGACACTACACTTGCATTCTGAAGAGTTCTGACAATGGAAATATGTATCAATGCGATGACCATGCTGCTCCTCAACCAATTTCCGACTTCGATGATATTGCTTGCAAGAACTTGTATGCTTTGATTTACATATCAGCAGAGTGATGTGATGGGATAGGCATTTCCTTTTCGCTGCCGACTTAATGTCGTATGTTCCATAGTGTTTCAAGATGGCTTTGTAGCTGTCATGGGGGGGATCTCAGAGATTACTGCAAATTCAGTGTCTCTCACATGCATTACCGGCCATTCGTGGTGTCTTGTATGTGCCAATTCGTGCAGCTGTGTGGTAGGTTCTAAGTTCTTGTGATGTTGTACTTTCAACATGTGCTCCTGAAGCACCGGGCCCTCTGGGCTTGCACGTGTTACCGTCGCAGGGCGAACTAGCTGTTCCGTTCTCACACCGAGATGTTCAGACTTCGCTGCGTGCAAAGTGCAAAAGTATCCCAGCACCTGACCGAAGTTGGGGCGCACCCTGAAGCCGTACTGGCGCTGCTCCTCCATGTGTGCGTCTTTACAGCATGCCCCCGTGAACGCCGCTGTCCGCCGTGTTCCTGCCCGCCGCGACGTCCCTCGCCATCCGCCGCACCCCCGCCCGCTCCGCCGGGGCGTACCGCAGCTGGGGCACCCGGCGGTTCACGGCCTCCGTCAGCCGGCCCACCGCGTCGGTGTACTCCTCGCCCTCCTTGCGCGTCCGGCGCTCCTCGAGCCACTTGTTGAAGGCCCGGGCCTCCAGGAGCTCGTTGTAGCGCTTGTGGAGCAGCGGATTCACGTTGTAGCTCGGGTACTTCTGCCAGAAGCTCCTGAGCATCTGGGGCTCGTTGCGGCGCTCCAGGGGCATCATCCTTTTAGCTCTACACGTCCATGCTGTTCGCCATGGCCAGCTGCTCGAAGCGGTTCTGCCGGCTGATCTGGCGCATCATGCGCACCTGCGAGGGCGTCAGGTGGAGGGGGCGCTGCTTCGGCTTGGGCTCCGGCTCGGGCTCCGGCTGAGCAGGAACCGCGCTCGCCGGCTGCGGCTGACCGCCTCCCCCAGCGTCGGCGGCGGGAACCGTCGCCGGCGGCTTGGGCTTGTTCTTTGAACCGGCCGGGCGGCCCCTGCGCTTGGGCACTGGTGCTCCGGCGTCCTCAGCGGCGGGCACGGCCACCACCCCAGGGCGAGGTGTGGCAGGGGGAGCGGGGGCGGGATCAGCCATTGCAGGAGCCTCTCCCACCAGCTCGGCTGCTCCAGCAGGTTCCTCCGCGCCTGCTGCCTCCGGAGCACCCTGCTGGGGCTCTTGCTGCGTGGGCTCTGGCTCATCGGCCATGCCAGCGTGGGTCCCCTTTTGTTTTCTTTCTTCGGGCCCTTCATTTTTCTGGGTCGAGGAAAATCGCGAAGCTGACGGACGTGCCTCGGGTGTTCACCTCGTTGCCATTCACGTCCGTCAGCCGAAAATTCAGAGACCGCAGCGTGATCGGGCCCCTGAGCTCCACGAAGTGGCCGTCGTCGGTTTGGTCCTTCATGACGTGCCCCACGCCGCGGTCCACGATGACCTTGCAAATTATGTCCGTCCCCAAGGGGCCCAGGATGTGGGCCGCGTTGCCCAGCTCCCGGCACCGCAGGTAGACCTCGTTGTAGGCGTTCATGGACACCCACAGGAAGATCTGCAGCGCGCCGTCCAGGTAGCTGCCGCCCAGCAGGTGGTTGATGCTCTGGGGGCGGGTAGCGGAGGCGCCCTGGGGGTACCCCGGGCCGTTCGGGAACAGGTCCCGCAGCTCCGCGTCCGAGAGTATGCGGCGGTTCGAGTCGTAGGCCACCTCGACGGCGTTCGTGGCCTCCACGTAGGTGGCGGCTGCGAAGTTGGAGGAGATCCAGGCCGCCAGCCGCGCGCCGGTGTAGGCGCCCACGGGCAGCTCCGCCGTGTTCAGCGTGCCCAGGGCCACGTCGATCCAGTAGAGGTGCGTGAAACGCGTCTGCGATGCGCACCTTGTAGACCGCCATTTTGGCGCTCGTCTGCATGTGCAGCGTCTCCGGGAGCTCGAAGGTGAAGTTGCTGTCGGAGCCCGAGACGCGGTTCCTGGAGTCGACGTATATGGTCGACATAACCGGCTTGTTTCTCCTAAACCGGAACGGCGTTCGGGAGAGCCCGCTGGCCGTGGACTCACCCGACACGCCGCGCTGGCCCCAAGTGGTCGGCAGAGTGGCCAGGCGAGGGTCGTAGACGTTGGGCTGGCTGCTGCAGCACCTAATGTTGCTGCACTCGCTCTCGATGATCGGCCCGCCCCCCAGCAGCTTGCTGGCCGCCGCCGAGAGGATGCCGCCCATTTACCGGCTGCTGGGGCTCCGCGGGCTGCGCGGGCTCCGCGGCGCCGTCCAGCACGAATTTTCGCTCGAAGCGCACCCAGAAGGCCTCCTCTTTGGGCGCCAGCAGGTTGACGTACCAAAAAGAGTACTTCTCCCTGGTGGCTTCCTCATACATCCCGTAAAGCGTCTCCTTGTCTACGAGCGCACTCAATTCTTCCACTAGAGCTTCCAGTTCCAAGCGGTTCCGCAGCCGGAAAACGCAAGCGAACATGATGTTCACCCGCACCGCCGAGCTCATCAGTCGCAGCTTTTGGGTGCTGGTCCACGTTGAAATCATGTAATGGCGGCCTCTGATGTACAATTTGTCCAGCATGCCATCCCCGGTCCTGTTGTGGACCCCCTTGGCGTCCGCTACGTCGTCGAGTACCAGCAAAACTTGGTACAGCTTCTTCATGCCCAGGCGCTTGGACTGCTGTGTGATCCGCTTCTGCTGCTCCATGATGCGGCGCAGCGCGTCCTCGTCCCACTCGGTCCACCAAGCCTGCTCACGGTCTGTGTCGACGCCCAGCTCCTCGCGAATGTAGTCCTTCACGGGGTCCCAGGCAGAATCTATGTCCACGGAAGGTGACATGATGTAGATGCGGGAAAAGCAGCCTCTGTACTGCTCCAAGATCATGGACACGAGGAGCACGGTCTTGCCTGTGCGACTCGGACCCACCAGCACGCCGTTCGCCGGCAGCCTGGGCACCACGGGGTCGCGGGGCTGCTGCACCTGGAACTTGGGCGTCGGGAAGAGTTTGACCTTGCCCATTCTTTACACCTCCCGATCAGCCGCTGACAGACGCGGCCAGCTCTTCGCAAAGCCGCGGAGGCATGCTGTAGAGCTGCGGCTGGCTCTGCTGACCGCGGCGGCCGGCGGTCGTCCCCCGCTGTGCTGCCTCGGGGTGGATGCCGTCCGCGAAGGCGGCGCAGCGGCTGTCTTTGAGGCACATGGCTTCCGAGGGCCGCCAAGGCAGGTTCCTCGTGGCCTTCCGGTACCGGTACCCGTACTTGCAGTAGCAGACGTCCGAGAAGGGCAGCCCGTGCATGAAGGGTCGAGTTTTCAGCAGCCCCGTCTGCGGGTTCTCCAAGGCCCACCACTGCGGGCGCAGGTTGCGGATGACCTCGAGCGCTCGTAGCACGAGGCGGTCCCCCGCCTCGAGGTTGCGGGGCCTCTTCCGCAGCGCCTGGGAGTACTCGGTGCACACAGGGCTGGCCCAGACCATGTCGAAGTGCCCCAAAGAAGTCTCATCCAGCTCCATGATGTCGCAGCAGACGGTGGGCTCGAACTTGGGATCGAGGTCCACGGAAACGACCTCCCAGCCCCTGTCCCGGAAAGCGCGCCCGATCGACCCCGTGCCCGAAAAGAGCTCAAGGAGCCTCATGCTCTTTGATTGGATCGCAAAGGTACCACACGAAGACGACGAGCCCCGCGAGCAGGCAGGCCAGCTCGAGGTTGCACATGACGCACTCACGCAGGGTCATGGGCGGCAGCGGGCGTTGGGGACCTTGGTCGGACAAGTCCATGGCCTTTTATGGAAGGGTAAATAGAGCCGCCGGCTCGCCAGCGGAAGAACATGGCATCAAGGCAGAGCTTCGAGCTGGGCGAGCTTCTCACGAACGCGAAGGGAGGCAAGTACCTGCCGCTGAAGGCGGCGGACGGAGTTGTGCCCGCGTGGAGCAGCCCCGCCTGGCTGCGCATCCTGTGGCACCCCGCCGCCTTCGGCGATGCCGACGCCCGCCGCGTGAACGTCTGCTTCGAGCCGGATGAGTCCGTCGAGCAGCACTTCAAGGTTGTGGAAAAGGAGCTGGCGTCCAAGCTCGTGGCCAAGTCGGGCAGGGACCCCAAAGTGTTCGGCCGCAGCCTCTCGCCCGCCGAGCTGGAGGCGCGGCTGCAATCATGCCTCAAGACCAGCCAGCGGGGCACCCCTTTCCTGAAGGCCAAGCTCAACTGGGACAGGGTGCGCTTCTGGGACACGGAAGGATACCCGCTGCAGGAGCCGGGCGACCTTGCGGGCCGCAGCGCTAGGGTGCGCCTCGAGCTGCGCCAGGTGTGGGTGATGAATCCCCAGTGCGGCCTGCTGCTGGAGGTCACCGACCTGCAGCTGCAGGAGAGCGAGCCGGCCAAGGTCGAGTGCTCCTTCGGCTGACCGCTGTCTAGAAGAAAGGGTGGCGGGCGCCCGCAGCACAGGCCTGCCCCCAAAGGCCCCCCGCGGCAGGGGCAGCTTACAGCAGCCGCCGAATTCGTTTCTGAGACATCAGCCACCCCCCCGCTAATTCGTTTTCGGACCCGAAATCTGCTCGGACGGATTTTTTTTTGCCGGACCAGAAAGAATAAAAGGAATGAGTTGGGCGCAACAGCGCGAGCAGATCCGCCGTGCGGCCGAAGCCGGGGTCAGGCCAAGGGCCTCGGCGCTAGGCTCCCAGATTCTGCCCCTCCGCGGGCAGGGCGGCCAGTCCGCCCAGCTCACGCGCCCAAACGGCGCCCTGACGCGAGCCGGGCAGCTGTACTACCAACTTGCAGGCCGCCGGCCGCCGAGCCGTCAGTTCGACGAGTCGCAGCCGCTGATCCGCGAGGGCGCCTCCGATTACATCCTGCTGCGCAGCGGCGTGAAGAAGCTGGCGCGCACATTGGCGCCGGACGGCAACTACCACCTTACGAAGCTGGGCAAGGCCTTCTTCAAGGAGAAGTACACGGAGTGGCTGGCCCACGTGCCGGTGCGGATCCGCGGCCGCCGCAAGAACGGCCGGGCCTACGAGCGGCTGGATTACCTGCCCATGACCTCGCTGAACGTCGGGCTGCAAAGGCAGAACGACGGACTGTCGGAAGGGCAGGTGGCCCGCAACGTCAAGCAGGCGGTGCTGTCAAGGCTGGGCGACCCCTCGGAGGACGACGTGATCATGGAGCTCTCGGAGGAGGTCTACCACCTCGACGGGTCGCGGGAGTGGACGCTGAGCTCGCAGACCACGCAGCACGTCGACAACCGCACGCTGGTGGAAACGAGCCTGCGGCAGCCGCTCGGTGCCCTGCGCGAGGTCTCTTACCAGCTCTTCAAGGGCGACGAGATCCTGGCCTCAGCCTTCGAGCAGCGGGACGACAAGCTCTGCGCGGCCCGGCAGCTGGCGGAGCTGCTGCGGCTGCCGCTGGAGGAGGTGCTCTCCGACTTCGACACCATCTGCGACCGCGGCTGGCAGGAGCGGGGCATCACGCCCGAGGAGATCCGCAAGTTCTGCGTCTGGCGGGGCGCGCCGATGCTCTTCGTGAACTGCCAGGGGCAGCTCCTGGACTCTTACCAGCCGGCCGTGAAGGAGGCGCGCGCCGTGGCCTTCACGGCCTGGCAGGGGCACGCCTTCTTCTACAAGAACGCTCGCAGCGTCTTCCAGTGCGACGACGCGGAGCGCCTGCGGCCCCGCTTCCGGTCGGAGCGGCGGGAGTCCACGGTGCCCGAGTTCGGCGCATGGCGAGAGTGGGACGGCGAGCTCCGCGCAGGTCACTTCTGGACGCGGGACCTGCGGGCGGCGCGGGGCGCGCTGCTGGCCGTGGGGCACTGCCCCAGGGTGGCCATGCGCAGCCTCTGCGAGTGGCGCAGCCTGCGACTGCGGGCGGGCGAGGCGGACTGCGTCATCTGCGAGCTGCCCGAGGATGCCGAGGTGCTGCAGGCGTGGACGGAGCGCTTCGGGCTGAAGTACCGCGGCCAGAGGCTGGCCGGCGCCACCAACGAGGTCTTCTTGCATCTGCTCCGGGCGCAGCGCGAGGTGCCGCAGCAGCGGGAGCAGATCTTGGCCTCCCAGGGCGGCGCCTGCAAACTGTGTGGCGCGCCCATCGCGCTCTGCGCCTGCGAGTTCGACCACGTGGTGCCGGTGAGCACCGCCTTCCGCGGGCAGATCCAGGAGTTCCAGGCGCTCTGCCACGAGTGCCACCGGCTCAAGACCAGCCTGGAGAATTCGCGCGCGACTGCGCTGGAGAGCCGCTTCAGCCCCGCGGCGTGCGAGGCCTATGTGAACTCGCCGAGGCTGCCGCCGCTGGTCTGCGGGCTGCAGAAGTGGAACGAGGACCGGGTCTGCTGGGGCGTGGATGTGGTGCGCTGCCGCAAGAACGGGCTGGCCAACGCGCGCTTCCCTCTGCCAGTGTTCTGCCCACTGGATTCGGTGCAGGAGGCGCGGGAGGGCTGCCTGGCGGACTTGACCTATGTCAGGCTGCGGAAGGACGGGCGCGTGGCTTTGCTGAGCCGGCTGCCGTACGTGGGCGAGGGCTGGTACGCCAAGCCGGCGTGCGCCCACGTGCTGGAGGCCGGCGTTGCGACGTGGCAGGACTTCCTCTGGAGCCTGGACGCCACCGCGCACGTGGACCCGAGCTAGCTTGCCTGGGCGCTTCGCAAGATGGAGCAGGCCTGGCCCGAGGAGCACCTGGCCAAGCTGAGCGTCAATGCTTTGATCGGCCTGTGGGCGCGCAACGTGGACCTCGTCTACCTGATGCGCACCTCGAACAACCAGCTCGATGGCCACGGTTGCCAGTACCGACAGACCTTCGTGGACGCGGCCGGCAAAACGCACTGGGACCACATCTTCGTGACGCAGCTCTACAGCAACGCCTCGCACCGGCCCGCCTGGGACTTCGTCATGGCGGCGGAGTACTGCGCCGTGGCCCGCATTCGACAGATGCTGGCGGAGGTGCCGATGCGCTACCTCAAGTTCCTGAAAACCGACTGCCTGGGCTTGCAGGACCTGCCCAAGAAGTACTGGCCTGCGGTGGAGCGGCTCACGCGCCTGCGCCACCCCGACGGCACGCCGGTCTACAGGTGTGAGCAGGTCGAGCAGCTGCGGGGGCGCCACTTCGAGCCGGAAATCCAGGCTGGACCGCCGCAGCGCCGCGGCTGGGAGCAAGTGGACGACCCGCTGGCCCACTGCCTGCAGGGGCGCAGCCTGCTGCTCACCGGGCTGCCCGGCACGGGGAAGACGCACCTCGCGAGGCGCATCGTGGAGCAGCTGCGGGAGGCCGGCGACGTGGTGCAGCTGGTCTCGAAGACCCACTGCGCGGCGCAGAACTTGGGCTTGGGGGCTCAGACTGCCGACCACTGGGTGCGTCGCACGGTGCGCAACGGCCGCTGCCAGCTTGACTGGCTGGTGATCGAGGAAGTCACGCAGATGGACACGGGGCTCTGGGCCGACGTGGCCTGCGTGGCGCTGGATCGCGGTGTGCGCTTCCTGCTCATGGGCGATTTCCGGCAGCTGCCGGCGGTGCTCGACAGCTTTGCCGGGGCCCGCGTGGAGCGGCCGCTGAAGGACAGCGACCTGCTGCGGGACCTGGCGGGCGGCTGCTGCCACGAGCTCACGGAGAACCGCCGCTCGGACGAGCGCATCTTCCGGTTCATCAGCTGGCTTCGGGTGGGCGAGCCCGAGGAGGTGCCCCTGGCCGAGGCCGTGAGGGTGGCGCGCCGCGAGTTCCCGCGGCCGCCGGGCACGCACCCCGACGTGTGCCTGGTGCTCTCGCACGTGCACCGTGTGCAGGTCAACGAGCGGGAGAACAAGCGCCTGGCGCCCGCGGACGCTGTCGTGATCGAGCACCAGGCGCCGGGCGCGCCCACGACCAACGCCCCGCAGAAGATGCGAGTTTGGCCCGGACTGCGGCTGGTGGGCGCCGGCGGCAAGGTGGCCAAAGGCACCTTTGTGCGGGTGGCCGAGGTGGGTGCGGAGCGCGTCGCGCTGGACGGCGGGCAGCAGTTCACCCACGCGGAGCTGCTGCGGCATACGCGGCTGTGCCACGCCATCACCTACGCGAGCTGCCAGGGGCTGACGCTCCGCGGCCGGGTGTGGCTGCTGGACGCGGGCACGCAGCACTTCAACCTGCGGCACCTCGACGTCGGGGCCAGCCGAGCTACTAGCTCCGATCTGTTGAGCGTGCTGTAAGCAGACGCCAACGTGAGCTCTACATGAGTTGAACATGAGTCCACATGAGCTCTACATGAGTTGAACGTGAGTCCACATGAGCTCTACATGAGTTGAACATGAGTCCACATGAGCTCTACATGAGTTGAACGTGAGTCCACATGAGCTCTACATGAGTTGAACATGAGTCCACATGAGCTCTACATGAGTTGAACATGAGTCCACATGAGCTCTACATGAGTTGAACATGAGTGCACATGAGCTGTACATGAGTTGAACATGAATTCATGAGTTCTACATGAGTTGAACATGAGTCCACATGAGTTCTACATGAGTTGAACATGATTCCACATGAGTTGAACATGAGTTATACATGAGTTGTGCAAGAGCTTTACATGAGTTCATGAGTAGCAAGCGATGCGGTCACGGAGTTCGCACCCTTGCAACGTGCGGCCGTGCGTTGACACGTTTTTGCGGTTTTTCGTAGTGCTTGAAGTGGATGTGCGTGTTTTCATGTCCCCCGGTTTTGTCGTGTTTTTGGCATGATTTTGGCATGACTCATGGCTGCGCATGGCATGTTTTGCAGGAGTTGTTCTGGTTTTGACAACAGATACATAGCAAAAACTAGTGTTGACAGGCAGGGCCATCAGTGTTGCAAGTGCTAATTGTTTTGTCTGGGTCTTGTGCAAGGAGAGAGATGCTTGCCATGCATCCTTCTGGATCTCGCTGTCCTGGCAGGCGATATCGTGTGTCCTTTGTCAACGCACTCTGCGTGTGGCACCCAGATACTTCTGAACCAGCAGCCAAACCGAAGATAACAGAAGGGAGTCGTGGATCATTGCTCCTTTGATTTCATTCAGTCGCATCTGCTCGAGCCTTCTTGAGGACAGCTGTAGGACGAGCGCAGCCATGGCAAGGACTCCAGCGTCGTGCAAGATTGGTCGCGTGCTGGTGCTGCTGGCGTTGTTTTGGGCGTGTCAGCCAGGGCCTAAGACAGGCGCTGCTCAGCCAGTGTTAGAAAGGATCCTGAGCAGCTTCAGGCAAACCGTGCAGACAGTGCGGGCTGCTGTTGTCCGGGCCGTGCCATGTGCAAGGCGGGATGCGACAGCATGGAGTGGCGAAGAGCATCAAGTCATAAAGCCAAGCGAGGCATCTTGTGGGCGCGTGGGCACGTAAGCCGCTCATTGCACGCAGAGCGAGCAAGGCTGGCAAAACTGAGAATAAAGTGGTAAGCTCATCCGGAGAAGTTCAGGCTGATGTCCAACCTGGTGAAGCTGACGACAAAGAAGATGATAAGGCAGGAATGGTTTGTCGGTTCGGAGTGACACCCCTGCTTTGCTGTAAGGTGAGCCAGCTGGCCAAACAACACGATGCGGTTCAGAGCTACAAGGCAAATGAGGTGCCTTGCGTCGTTCTTATGTCGTTCCCTTTGGTCCTGCCCTGGCTTTCTCTGAAGCGTCTCTTGTAGGTGACTGGATGGGTTCGAGACTTTGACCCCAAGGTCGGAGATGACGAGCGTTGTGCCTGCTTGCGGTATTCAATGCGCCAACGTGCTCCGAGGACATCAGCGAGTTTGCGGGTCAAGAGTACGCCGGGAAGGACCTGCTGGCGATGGGCGTGGCAGAGCTCGACAACCTCGAGTTGGCAAAAGGGCCACGGAGGCGCCTGATAGAGAGCATCAAGAAGCTGCAAGCGGCGGCCGCCGCTTGACTTTCAGCTGTGCCGTTGCTTCCGGGCAGCCTAGCCGCAGTCTTGGAGCAACCTGAGGCCATTAGACAACCCAAACTGAAGCTTCGCAATGCAGGCACTGACGATGAGGCCCGGGGTCTTCGGAGCGTAGATGGATGTCCACAGCACGGGTTGCTCCTGCACAGGGTCGGATCAAGATGGTCGGCGGCGGCCTCGGAGCTGTGGGAAAGTTAGCCAAATGTGGCGGGGACGGCGCTGGCAGGTGACATGCTGTCGGCGCTGGTCGAGCTGCAGCTGAAGGACAAAGACCTCTTGCAAGCAGACGCTCGCCCACGTTGTGTTTTGGAGGGTGCCTGCCGTTCAGGGTCCCTGTTTGACTTTCTTTTGGCAACCTAGAAAGCCGAGGCCATCGATGTAATCAAGAAGCAGCTCGAAAAGCTACAGGACGACCAGGCCAGGCTGTTCATTGAAGTTGTCGCCATAGCACGGGTTGCTCCTGCACAGGGTCGGATCAAGATGGTCGGCGGCGGCCTCGGAGCTGTGGGAAAGTTAGCCAGATGTGACGGGGACGGCGCTGGCAGGTGACATGCTGTCGGCGCTGGTCGAGCTGGATGCAAACAGTGTGATGAGTTCAGCTCTTCAGGATGTGGATGTCACATCGGTCGCTCGGCCGCACGCTGTATGTCCTTGCCGATCGCCGTCTGAGCTGTGCCGCCTGGCCCAGGTGTTGGAGCAGGCCTGCAACGCAACCAGGAGTGATGTGAAGAGCTACGGGCCAAAGCAAGTAGCTGCATGGACTGCGGCAAAACTGGTTTCTGCCAAGTACGACGCTGCGGCGATCCAACAGGCCAGGGGTGCAAATTTCGTTTGTGCCAGCCATTCTTTTTCCTGGTTTGGCACTTGCGAAGCTGTCTGAGATATCCTTCAGTTTGTCACTGTGTGCACTTTCGTTTGTTTGAGGCGCTTGGAGTGCTGAAGACGAGCGGCCCTACCCTGCTGAACATCACAAGCCAAGATCTCCAGCGCTGGGGGCTAGATGATCGCAGCATCGAAAAGACCGTGCTCGAGGCGGTTCAATCCTTAAGTGACCCTTCGGCCACTTTGGCATGCGCTAGTCACGCTTCTTTTGGCGGGCCTGTTTTGCTCAGTGTCACGTCAATTGGCATCTTTCATGGCAGCCCGTGCGCTGAAAGGCGTTGACATTTCGTGACCTCGTGAACGACGAGGCGAAGGTCCAGTACAACTATCAAAACAAGGTGTGGGTATATGGCCGTCCGACAAGTTTCCCCCCATGTGGCTACGTCCCAGACGCGCAGATGCTGAAGATAAGCATCAATGGCACGCATAGCTCAGAGATTCTGTTTATGAACTCCGAAGGCAAGAGTTGTATCCCAACCTTCCACGGAGAAAGTGGCAGTGGAAAGACTTTGCTAGCTGTGATGAAGCCGGCTATCCTACTGCAAGCCGATCAAGGCGATACTGTTCGGGTGTTCACTATGACCGTCAGTGCCGAGGAGGTGCAAGAGATCAGCCAAGCCCAAAGCAAAGATGATCGCGATGACCGGTGCAAAGCCAAGGTCATGAACACATTCAAGAAGTGCATCAAGTCGGCTTTGGGAGACCCAGGGGGTATTGTTACTCAATGGTTTCTTGGCACGCAGTGAGATGTTAGTGCCTAGGATTCAGGTTCTGAGACGTATCTGCTCCATACCTGGCCGTACCTGAAGCTAAGGCTGGAGCACCCTGATCCAGACGATCTTGGCAATGTGGTATTTGTAATCGATGAGATTGGAACATGCCTCGATTTTGCACGTGGAGTGGCGGCGCAACAAGAGGACATATACAAGCACATGCAGCAGTTTTGCAAAAATAAGAGCCAATTGGTCATGGCAGGCACTGCAGGTGCAGGCACTGTGGCATATCAGCCATCTGTGGAAGTGTCGACAAAGCCAGAGCAAGTTTGCCTAGTCTTCGTCGGCAGCGTGAAAGACGCAACCTTCGGGCGTGCCCTATGTGAAGCAATGCTCCCCCTTGAAACTTGTGCAGTGAGATACGACGACTTGATGGAGGTCAAATCTATGAAGGCATATCTCAGCAACGCACGGACTGCAGTCTTGTTAGTGGAGGAGGTCGCGCGATGGGTGAACAAGAAACCCGCAAACGTTGCAAAAGAGACCGTGCGTGACGCATGGAAGCGTAGTCCTCATTTGACAAGCTATTTGGTGCCGAGCAAGTACAGAATGCTCAATGGCCTGCAGAGCGTGACGTGCATCCGTGATCATGCCGATTGCGCTTTGAAGCTGCTGATGCACCCTTCGCTTCTGGAAAGCAAAGATATTCCAGAACCTGAAGTTGCCAGGAGGTGTGTGACACTAGGACTCGTGGCTATTCCAGATTCTCAACAAGCTGCAGCAATCCACGCCCCCACCGGCAGCAAGTCATATTTCTCAACAACCACTTTCGACTCCTCTGAGGCTCTGAAGCAGATGCTGCTTGCTGCATTCGAAGTTCCGGCCATTCTTCCAAAGGACGGACTGTCACTGGAACTCGTGGTGGCCGAGGCCCAGAGGCGCTTCTCAGAAGTGCTGACAGGCAATCGAGCTACCCTGAAGCATCTGCCGTATGCTATGCCTCCAGTGGACAATCAGGATATGGAAGGCATTCCAGAGAATACATTCGTGGAGATTCTTGATGCGCTTGCTTCCCAGCAAACAGTCGTGCTGGTCAACGGACCCAGTGCGCAGGGAGCTGACATCATCCTGCTTCGAGCGGCTCAGCATACCAAGAATTGCACGGCCACGAAGCCTTTTGTTCGCTTCGTGCAGGTTAAGAACCAGAATCGTGCGGCGAACCAGACGGATGTCGTGAGAACATTGGGAGTTGCAGCAAAGGCAAACGCATCCCAGAGCAAATTTCAGAAACCTAACCCATGGTCTGCGATGGTACTGAATTGGTTCTGCCGGGTGGTGAGCGAGAAGAATTGCAAGAACTTGACACGGCACTTTGGACAGGTGCGAGAACTGAAAGGCAAACCTCGAGAGATGGACGTGGATGTGGAGCTTGTTCTCCTCGAAAGAGTGACGACTCAAAAGGCACCTCCATCGTTACAGAAGCCGAGATTTTTAAAAGAATGCCCTACCTTCAAGCTGCAGAGTTTGGAGCACCTGGCTCCATTTCCGACACAACTGCCGTCTAGTACGGCGAAAGCATATGGGCAGAAAAAGGCCAACCGCCGGAAAACTCCAGTGCATTGCAGCTCATGCGCTGGTTGTTTGCCTTGTGTGAATGCTGGAAGGGTACTGCGTCGTGAACGTTTCCGCCTGGCATTCAGGTGGACTGGAGCATCGGGAGTGGTTTGCTCTACCCCAAACAATATCCCCGGTATCAAGTGAGTGCGTTGTCCACTGGGGAGGGGTGTAGGAGTTCCTACAGGAGTAGGGTCGAGAATTTGAGCCCGTGGCTACAAGCCCACGCCGTTTAGCCCCTAGAAACTCCTCCAACACACCCTCTCAGGTCCCTATTCATCAACCTCGCTCGCTGGGAGATTGTCGCTGGGTGGAGCCTGGGAAGTATGAAGTGGATGATCCTGACCGTTGCCCCTAAATCCACTTCCCAGGTATCGAAGTGCAGACTGTGTGCGAGCCGTGTTCCTGCATGTTTTTTGGCATGTTTTATTGTTTTGTACTTGCTCCGAGCTGAGGAGCTGCGTGGCTCATCCGGCTCACTAGATGCTCATCTGCGCCTGCTGATGCTCATCAGCCTGCAGGCCCTCCAGTCTGGCCTCCAGGCCCAGCTCCAGTTCTGGCGGGTCTGGGTTGAACCCAACAAAGTCCCATGGCAGAGCTCCCACAATGGGGGTTGCAGGCCCCTTTTGCTTGGTGGTATAGTTTTTGTGCCCGCTGATGCTCATCTGCCCGCCCGCTGATGCTCATCCGCCCGCCCACTGATGCTCATCTGCCCTCCCGCTGATGCTCATCTGCCCGCCGTGCCCGCGGATGCTCATTTGGCCCACCGGCTGATGGCACGCAAGCCCCCGCAGGCCGCCCGGATTTCACGGACTGCCCGGCAGATGCGGCCGACTGATGCTCATTGATGCCCGCCCGCTGATGCTCACCGCCCTCGGAGACTCGCCCCACCGTCGCTCCCGCCACCTCGTGTGGAATTTGGGCTCATGCTGGGCTCATGCTGGGCTCATGTTGGACTCATCTGGGCTCATGCTGGACTCATGTTGGACTCATCTGGGCTCATGCTGGGCTCATGCTGGGCTCATGTTGGGCTCATCTAGGCTCATCCTGCCGGCTGGTGCATCTGACCCCGCCCGCAGCCCGCCCGCCGATGCTCGACGCACCATGCTGGGCTCATGTGGGACTCATGCTGGGGTCATGTGTGACTCATCTGGGCTCATGCTGGGCTCATGTGGGACTCATCTGGGCTCATGTGGGACTCATCTGGGCGCATGTGGGACTCATGGGCTCATGCTGGGCTCATGTTTGGACAGGAGGAGGGCGCTGGCAAGTCTCCACAGAGCTCCTTTACCAAGATTGCCAAGGCCGAGGCTGGCAAGTTCCGCGCAGCATCCTGCCGCACTCAAACCCTCGCAACACTGCCAGGTTGCTAAAAATCCCAGACTCTCTCTTCTATAGCATTCCCCAGACCCCTCTGAAGGCTGTGTACAGACAGCCTGAATGAAAGTGAGCAGCATCACATCTTTCATTCGATGGCGCTCAAGACTTCAGAAATGCTGCCACGGAGCTGTGGGGCCGCAGTTCTGCAGCAAGCAAAATCGCGCTTTAGAGCAGTTTTGGGGTGAGCGTTCCGACGAAAATGCCTCAAGGAGCAAGATTCTAGGGGGGTCCCCTTCCCATTTTTTTTTCCTCTTCTTTATTTTGTCCCTTCTGTTTTTTCTTTGCTTAATTTCCATGTCTTTTTTGTTTGTTTCTGTTTTTTCTCTTCTCTTCCTTTCCCTTCCCCTTGACCCCCCTAGAATCGCGACGAAGAGGCATTCTCATTGCGAGCACCCAAAACTGCTCTAAAGCGCGATTTTGCTTGCTGCAGAACTGCGGCCCCACAGCTCCGTGGCAGCATTTCTGAAGTCTTGAGCGCCATCGAATGAAAGATGTGATGCTGCTCACTTTCATTCAGGCTGTCTGTACACAGCCTTCAGAGGGGTCTGGGGAATGCTATAGAAGAGAGAGACAGCACCAAGCACACCTACGCCTCCAGGCTGTCCCAGAGGGGGCCGCTGCCTACGTGTAGGGTTCCAAGCAAAGCCAAACCTTTAGCTCCGGACTCCCACCCCTTCTACAGAGTCCGTCGAGCAGCACTTCAAGGTTGTGGAAAAGGAGCTGGCGTCCAAGCTCGTGGCCAAGTCGGGCAGGGACCCCAAAGTGTTCGGCCGCAGCCTCTCGCCCGCCGAGCTGGAGGCGCGGCTGCAATCGTGCCTCAAGACCAGCCAGCGGGGCACCCCTTTCCTGAAGACCAAGCTCAACTGGGACAGGGTGCGCTTCTGGGACACGGAAGGATACCCGCTGCAGGAGCCGGGCGACCTTGCGGGCCGCAGCGCTAGGGTGCGCCTCGAGCTGCGCCAGGTGTGGGTGATGAATCCCCAGTGCGGCCTGCTGCTGGAGGTCACCGACCTGCAGCTGCAGGAGAGCGAGCCGGCCAAGGTCGAGTGCTCCTTCGGCTGACCGCTGTCTAGAAGAAAGGGTGGCGGGCGCCCGCAGCACAGGCCTGCCCCCAAAGGCCCCCCGCGGCAGGGGCAGCTTACAGCAGCCGCCGAATTCGTTTCTGAGACATCAGCCACCCCCCCGCTAATTCGTTTTCGGACCCGAAATCTGCTCGGACGGATTTTTTTTTGCCGGACCAGAAAGAATAAAAGGAATGAGTTGGGCGCAACAGCGCGAGCAGATCCGCCGTGCGGCCGAAGCCGGGGTCAGGCCAAGGGCCTCGGCGCTAGGCTCCCAGATTCTGCCCCTCCGCGGGCAGGGCGGCCAGTCCGCCCAGCTCACGCGCCCAAACGGCGCCCTGACGCGAGCCGGGCAGCTGTACTACCAACTTGCAGGCCGCCGGCCGCCGAGCCGTCAGTTCGACGAGTCGCAGCCGCTGATCCGCGAGGGCGCCTCCGATTACATCCTGCTGCGCAGCGGCGTGAAGAAGCTGGCGCGCACATTGGCGCCGGACGGCAACTACCACCTTACGAAGCTGGGCAAGGCCTTCTTCAAGGAGAAGTACACGGAGTGGCTGGCCCACGTGCCGGTGCGGATCCGCGGCCGCCGCAAGAACGGCCGGGCCTACGAGCGGCTGGATTACCTGCCCATGACCTCGCTGAACGTCGGGCTGCAAAGGCAGAACGACGGACTGTCGGAAGGGCAGGTGGCCCGCAACGTCAAGCAGGCGGTGCTGTCAAGGCTGGGCGACCCCTCGGAGGACGACGTGATCATGGAGCTCTCGGAGGAGGTCTACCACCTCGACGGGTCGCGGGAGTGGACGCTGAGCTCGCAGACCACGCAGCACGTCGACAACCGCACGCTGGTGGAAACGAGCCTGCGGCAGCCGCTCGGTGCCCTGCGCGAGGTCTCTTACCAGCTCTTCGAGGGCGACGAGATCCTGGCCTCGGCCTTCGAGCAGCGGGACGACAAGCTCTGCGCGGCCCGGCAGCTGGCGGAGCTGCTGCGGCTGCCGCTGGAGGAGGTGCTCTCCGACTTCGACACCATCTGCGACCGCGGCTGGCAGGAGCGGGGCATCACGCCCGAGGAGATCCGCAAGTTCTGCGTCTGGCGGGGCGCGCCGATGCTCTTCGTGAACTGCCAGGGGCAGCTCCTGGACTCTTACCAGCCGGCCGTGAAGGAGGCGCGCGCCGTGGCCTTCACGGCCTGGCAGGGGCACGCCTTCTTCTACAAGAACGCTCGCAGCGTCTTCCAGTGCGACGACGCGGAGCGCCTGCGGCCCCGCTTCCGGTCGGAGCGGCGGGAGTCCACGGTGCCCGAGTTCGGCGCATGGCGAGAGTGGGACGGCGAGCTCCGCGCAGGTCACTTCTGGACGCGGGACCTGCGGGCGGCGCGGGGCGCGCTGCTGGCCGTGGGGCACTGCCGCAGGGTGGCCATGCGCAGCCTCTGCGAGTGGCGCAGCCTGCGACTGCGGGCGGGCGAGGCGGACTGCGTCATCTGCGAGCTGCCCGAGGATGCCGAGGTGCTGCAGGCGTGGACGGAGCGCTTCGGGCTGAAGTACCGCGGCCAGAGGCTGGCCGGCGCCACCAACGAGGTCTTCTTGCATCTGCTCCGGGCGCAGCGCGAGGTGCCGCAGCAGCGGGAGCAGATCTTGGCCTCCCAGGGCGGCGCCTGCAAACTGTGTGGCGCGCCCATCGCGCTCTGCGCCTGCGAGTTCGACCACGTGGTGCCGGTGAGCACCGCCTTCCGCGGGCAGATCCAGGAGTTCCAGGCGCTCTGCCACGAGTGCCACCGGCTCAAGACCAGCCTGGAGAATTCGCACGCGACTGCGCTGGAGAGGGAACGAGGACCGGGTCTGCTGGGGCGTGGATGTGGTGCGCTGCCGCAAGAACGGGCTGGCCAACGCGCGCTTCCCTCTGCCAGTGTTCTGCCCACTGGATTCGGTGCAGGAGGCGCGGGAGGGCTGCCTGGCGGACTTGACCTATGTCAGGCTGCGGAAGGACGGGCGCGTGGCTTTGCTGAGCCGGCTGCCGTACGTGGGCGAGGGCTGGTACGCCAAGCCGGCGTGCGCCCACATGCTGGAGGCCGGCGTTGCGACGTGGCAGGACTTCCTCTGGAGCCTGGACGCCACCGCGCACGTGGACCCGAGCTGCCTTGCCTGGGCGCTTCGCAAGATGGAGCAGGCCTGGCCCGAGGAGCACCTGGCCAAGCTGAGCGTCAATGCTTTGATCGGCCTGTGGGCGCGCAACGTGGACCTCGTCTACCTGATGCGCACCTCGAACAACCAGCTCGATGGCCACGGTTGCCAGTACCGACAGACCTTCGTGGACGCGGCCGGCAAAACGCACTGGGACCACATCTTCGTGACGCAGCTCTACAGCAACGCCTCGCACCGGCCCGCCTGGGACTTCGTCATGGCGGCGGAGTACTGCGCCGTGGCCCGCATTCGACAGATGCTGGCGGAGGTGCCGATGCGCTACCTCAAGTTCCTGAAAACCGACTGCCTGGGCTTGCAGGACCTGCCCAAGAAGTACTGGCCTGCGGTGGAGCGGCTCACGCGCCTGCGCCACCCCGACGGCACGCCGGTCTACAGGTGTGAGCAGGTCGAGCAGCTGCGGGGGCGCCACTTCGAGCCGGAGATCCAGGCTGGACCGCCGCAGCGCCGCGGCTGGGAGCAAGTGGACGACCCGCTGGCCCACTGCCTGCAGGGGCGCAGCCTGCTGCTCACCGGGCTGCCCGGCACGGGGAAGACGCACCTCGCGAGGCGCATCGTGGAGCAGCTGCGGGAGGCCGGCGACGTGGTGCAGCTGGTCTCGAAGACCCACTGCGCGGCGCAGAACTTGGGCTTGGGGGCTCAGACTGCCGACCACTGGGTGCGTCGCACGGTGCGCAACGGCCGCTGCCAGCTTGACTGGCTGGTGATCGAGGAAGTCACGCAGATGGACACGGGGCTCTGGGCCGACGTGGCCTGCGTGGCGCTGGATCGCGGCGTGCGCTTCCTGCTCATGGGCGATTTCCGGCAGCTGCCGGCGGTGCTCGACAGCTTTGCCGGGGCCCGCGTGGAGCGGCCGCTGAAGGACAGCGACCTGCTGCGGGACCTGGCGGGCGGCTGCTGCCACGAGCTCACGGAGAACCGCCGCTCGGACGAGCGCATCTTCCGGTTCATCAGCTGGCTTCGGGTGGGCGAGCCCGAGGAGGTGCCCCTGGCCGAGGCCGTGAGGGTGGCGCGCCGCGAGTTCCCGCGGCCGCCGGGCACGCACCCCGACGTGTGCCTGGTGCTCTCGCACGCGCACCGTGTGCAGGTCAACGAGCGGGAGAACAAGCTCCTGGCGCCCGCGGACGCTGTCGTGATCGAGCACCAGGCGCCGGGCGCGCCCACGACCAACGCCCCGCAGAAGATGCGAGTTTGGCCCGGACTGCGGCTGGTGGGCGCCGGCGGCAAGGTGGCCAAAGGCACCTTTGTGCGGGTGGCCGAGGTGGGTGCGGAGCGCGTCGCGCTGGACGGCGGGCAGCAGTTCACCCACGCGGAGCTGCTGCGGCATACGCGGCTGTGCCACGCCATCACCTACGCGAGCTGCCAGGGGCTGACGCTCCGCGGCCGGGTGTGGCTGCTGGACGCGGGCACGCAGCACTTCAACCTGCGGCACCTCGACGTCGGGGCCAGCCGAGCTACTAGCTCCGATCTGTTGAGCGTGCTGTAAGCAGACGCCAACGTGAGCTCTACATGAGTTGAACATGAGTCCACATGAGCTCTACATGAGTTGAACGTGAGTCCACATGAGCTCTACATGAGTTGAACATGAGTCCACATGAGCTCTACATGAGTTGAACGTGAGTCCACATGAGCTCTACATGAGTTGAACATGAGTCCACATGAGCTCTACATGAGTTGAACATGAGTCCACATGAGCTCTACATGAGTTGAACATGAGTGCACATGAGCTGTACATGAGTTGAACATGAATTCATGAGTTCTACATGAGTTGAACATGAGTCCACATGAGTTCTACATGAGTTGAACATGATTCCACATGAGTTGAACATGAGTTATACATGAGTTGTGCAAGAGCTTTACATGAGTTCATGAGTAGCAAGCGATGCGGTCACGGAGTTCGCACCCTTGCAACGTGCGGCCGTGCGTTGACACGTTTTTGCGGTTTTTCGTAGTGCTTGAAGTGGATGTGCGTGTTTTCATGTCCCCCGGTTTTGTCGTGTTTTTGGCATGATTTTGGCATGACTCATGGCTGCGCATGGCATGTTTTGCAGGAGTTGTTCTGGTTTTGACAACAGATACATAGCAAAAACTAGTGTTGACAGGCAGGGCCATCAGTGTTGCAAGTGCTAATTGTTTTGTCTGGGTCTTGTGCAAGGAGAGAGATGCTTGCCATGCATCCTTCTGGATCTCGCTGTCCTGGCAGGCGATATCGTGTGTCCTTTGTCAACGCACTCTGCGTGTGGCACCCAGATACTTCTGAACCAGCAGCCAAACCGAAGATAACAGAAGGGAGTCGTGGATCATTGCTCCTTTGATTTCATTCAGTCGCATCTGCTCGAGCCTTCTTGAGGACAGCTGTAGGACGAGCGCAGCCATGGCAAGGACTCCAGCGTCGTGCAAGATTGGTCGCGTGCTGGTGCTGCTGGCGTTGTTTTGGGCGTGTCAGCCAGGGCCTAAGACAGGCGCTGCTCAGCCAGTGTTAGAAAGGATCCTGAGCAGCTTCAGGCAAACCGTGCAGACAGTGCGGGCTGCTGTTGTCCGGGCCGTGCCATGTGCAAGGCGGGATGCGACAGCATGGAGTGGCGAAGAGCATCAAGTCATAAAGCCAAGCGAGGCATCTTGTGGGCGCGTGGGCACGTAAGCCGCTCATTGCACGCAGAGCGAGCAAGGCTGGCAAAACTGAGAATAAAGTGGTAAGCTCATCCGGAGAAGTTCAGGCTGATGTCCAACCTGGTGAAGCTGACGACAAAGAAGATGATAAGGCAGGAATGGTTTGTCGGTTCGGAGTGAAACCCCTGCTTTGCTGTAAGGTGAGCCAGCTGGCCAAACAACACGATGCGGTTCAGAGCTACAAGGCAAATGAGGTGCCTTGCGTCGTTCTTATGTCGTTCCCTTTGGTCCTGCCCTGGCTTTCTCTGAAGCGTCTCTTGTAGGTGACTGGATGGGTTCGAGACTTTGACCCCAAGGTCGGAGATGACGAGCGTTGTGCCTGCTTGCGGTATTCAATGCGCCAACGTGCTCCGAGGACATCAGCGAGTTTGCGGGTCAAGAGTACGCCGGGAAGGACCTGCTGGCGATGGGCGTGGCAGAGCTCGACAACCTCGAGTTGGCAAAAGGGCCACGGAGGCGCCTGATAGAGAGCATCAAGAAGCTGAAAGCGGCGGCCGCCGCTTGACTTTCAGCTGTGCCGTTGCTTCCGGGCAGCCTAGCCGCAGTCTTGGAGCAACCTGAGGCCATTAGACAACCCAAACTGAAGCTTCGCAATGCAGGCACTGACGATGAGGCCCGGGGTCTTCGGAGCGTAGATGGATGTCCACAGCACGGGTTGCTCCTGCACAGGGTCGGATCAAGATGGTCGGCGGCGGCCTCGGAGCTGTGGGAAAGTTAGCCAAATGTGGCGGGGACGGCGCTGGCAGGTGACATGCTGTCGGCGCTGGTCGAGCTGCAGCTGAAGGACAAAGACCTCTTGCAAGCAGACGCTCGCCCACGTTGTGTTTTGGAGGGTGCCTGCCGTTCAGGGTCCCTGTTTGACTTTCTTTTGGCAACCTAGAAAGCCGAGGCCATCGATGTAATCAAGAAGCAGCTCGAAAAGCTACAGGACGACCAGGCCAGGCTGTTCATTGAAGTTGTCGCCATAGCACGGGTTGCTCCTGCACAGGGTCGGATCAAGATGGTCGGCGGCGGCCTCGGAGCTGTGGGAAAGTTAGCCAAATGTGGCGGGGACGGCGCTGGCAGGTGACATGCTGTCGGCGCTGGTCGAGCTGCAGCTGAAGGACAAAGACCTCTTGCAAGCAGACGCTCGCCCACGTTGTGTTTTGGAGGGTGCCTGCCGTTCAGGGTCCCTGTTTGACTTTCTTTTGGCAACCTAGAAAGCCGAGGCCATCGATGTAATCAAGAAGCAGCTCGAAAAGCTACAGGACGACCAGGCCAGGCTGTTCATTGAAGTTGTCGCCATAGCACGGGTTGCTCCTGCACAGGGTCGGATCAAGATGGTCGGCGGCGGCCTCGGAGCTGTGGGAAAGTTAGCCAGATGTGACGGGGACGGCGCTGGCAGGTGACATGCTGTCGGCGCTGGTCGAGCTGGATGCAAACAGTGTGATGAGTTCAGCTCTTCAGGATGTGGATGTCACATCGGTCGCTCGGCCGCACGCTGTATGTCCTTGCCGATCGCCGTCTGAGCTGTGCCGCCTGGCCCAGGTGTTGGAGCAGGCCTGCAACGCAACCAGGAGTGATGTGAAGAGCTACGGGCCAAAGCAAGTAGCTGCATGGACTGCGGCAAAACTGGTTTCTGCCAAGTACGACGCTGCGGCGATCCAACAGGCCAGGGGTGCAAATTTCGTTTGTGCCAGCCATTCTTTTTCCTGGTTTGGCACTTGCGAAGCTGTCTGAGATATCCTTCAGTTTGTCACTGTGTGCACTTTCGTTTGTTTGAGGCGCTTGGAGTGCTGAAGACGAGCGGCCCTACCCTGCTGAACATCACAAGCCAAGATCTCCAGCGCTGGGGGCTAGATGATCGCAGCATCGAAAAGACCGTGCTCGAGGCGGTTCAATCCTTAAGTGACCCTTCGGTCACTTTGGCATGCGCTAGTCACGCTTCTTTTGGCGGGCCTGTTTTGCTCAGTGTCACGTCAATTGGCATCTTTCATGGCAGCCCGTGCGCTGAAAGGCGTTGACATTTCGTGACCTCGTGAACGACGAGGCGAAGGTCCAGTACAACTATCAAAACAAGGTGTGGGTATATGGCCGTCCGACAAGTTTCCCCCCATGTGGCTACGTCCCAGACGCGCAGATGCTGAAGATAAGCATCAATGGCACGCATAGCTCAGAGATTCTGTTTATGAACTCCGAAGGCAAGAGTTGTATCCCAACCTTCCACGGAGAAAGTGGCAGTGGAAAGACTTTGCTAGCTGTGATGAAGCCGGCTATCCTACTGCAAGCCGATCAAGGCGATACTGTTCGGGTGTTCACTATGACCGTCAGTGCCGAGGAGGTGCAAGAGATCAGCCAAGCCCAAAGCAAAGATGATCGCGATGACCGGTGCAAAGCCAAGGTCATGAACACATTCAAGAAGTGCATCAAGTCGGCTTTGGGAGACCCAGGGGGTATTGTTACTCAATGGTTTCTTGGCACGCAGTGAGATGTTAGTGCCTAGGATTCAGGTTCTGAGACGTATCTGCTCCATACCTGGCCGTACCTGAAGCTAAGGCTGGAGCACCCTGATCCAGACGATCTTGGCAATGTGGTATTTGTAATCGATGAGATTGGAACATGCCTCGATTTTGCACGTGGAGTGGCGGCGCAACAAGAGGACATATACAAGCACATGCAGCAGTTTTGCAAAAATAAGAGCCAATTGGTCATGGCAGGCACTGCAGGTGCAGGCACTGTGGCATATCAGCCATCTGTGGAAGTGTCGACAAAGCCAGAGCAAGTTTGCCTAGTCTTCGTCGGCAGCGTGAAAGACGCAACCTTCGGGCGTGCCCTATGTGAAGCAATGCTCCCCCTTGAAACTTGTGCAGTGAGATACGACGACTTGATGGAGGTCAAATCTATGAAGGCATATCTCAGCAACGCACGGACTGCAGTCTTGTTAGTGGAGGAGGTCGCGCGATGGGTGAACAAGAAACCCGCAAACGTTGCAAAAGAGACCGTGCGTGACGCATGGAAGCGTAGTCCTCATTTGACAAGCTATTTGGTGCCGAGCAAGTACAGAATGCTCAATCGCCTGCAGAGCGTGACGTGCATCCGTGATCATGCCGATTGCGCTTTGAAGCTGCTGATGCACCCTTCGCTTCTGGAAAGCAAAGATATTCCAGAACCTGAAGTTGCCAGGAGGTGTGTGACACTAGGACTCGTGGCTATTCCAGATTCTCAACAAGCTGCAGCAATCCACGCCCCCACCGGCAGCAAGTCATATTTCTCAACAACCACTTTCGACTCCTCTGAGGCTCTGAAGCAGATGCTGCTTGCTGCATTCGAAGTTCCGGCCATTCTTCCAAAGGACGGACTGTCACTGGAACTCGTGGTGGCCGAGGCCCAGAGGCGCTTCTCAGAAGTGCTGACAGGCAATCGAGCTACCCTGAAGCATCTGCCGTATGCTATGCCTCCAGTGGACAATCAGGATATGGAAGGCATTCCAGAGAATACATTCGTGGAGATTCTTGATGCGCTTGCTTCCCAGCAAACAGTCGTGCTGGTCAACGGACCCAGTGCGCAGGGAGCTGACATCATCCTGCTTCGAGCGGCTCAGCATACCAAGAATTGCACGGCCACGAAGCCTTTTGTTCGCTTCGTGCAGGTTAAGAACCAGAATCGTGCGGCGAACCAGACGGATGTCGTGAGAACATTGGGAGTTGCAGCAAAGGCAAACGCATCCCAGAGCAAATTTCAGAAACCTAACCCATGGTCTGCGATGGTACTGAATTGGTTCTGCCGGGTGGTGAGCGAGAAGAATTGCAAGAACTTGACACGGCACTTTGGACAGGTGCGAGAACTGAAAGGCAAACCTCGAGAGATGGACGTGGATGTGGAGCTTGTTCTCCTCGAAAGAGTGACGACTCAAAAGGCACCTCCATCGTTACAGAAGCCGAGATTTTTAAAAGAATGCCCTACCTTCAAGCTGCAGAGTTTGGAGCACCTGGCTCCATTTCCGACACAACTGCCGTCTAGTACGGCGAAAGCATATGGGCAGAAAAAGGCCAACCGCCGGAAAACTCCAGTGCATTGCAGCTCATGCGCTGGTTGTTTGCCTTGTGTGAATGCTGGAAGGGTACTGCGTCGTGAACGTTTCCGCCTGGCATTCAGGTGGACTGGAGCATCGGGAGTGGTTTGCTCTACCCCAAACAATATCCCCGGTATCAAGTGAGTGCGTTGTCCACTGGGGAGGGGTGTAGGAGTTCCTACAGGAGTAGGGTCGAGAATTTGAGCCCGTGGCTACAAGCCCACGCCGTTTAGCCCCTAGAAACTCCTCCAACACACCCTCTCAGGTCCCTATTCATCAACCTCGCTCGCTGGGAGATTGTCGCTGGGTGGAGCCTGGGAAGTATGAAGTGGATGATCCTGACCGTTGCCCCTAAATCCACTTCCCAGGTATCGAAGTGCAGACTGTGTGCGAGCCGTGTTCCTGCATGTTTTTTGGCATGTTTTATTGTTTTGTACTTGCTCCGAGCTGAGGAGCTGCGTGGCTCATCCGGCTCACTAGATGCTCATCTGCGCCTGCTGATGCTCATCAGCCTGCAGGCCCTCCAGTCTGGCCTCCAGGCCCAGCTCCAGTTCTGGCGGGTCTGGGTTGAACCCAACAAAGTCCCATGGCAGAGCTCCCACAATGGGGGTTGCAGGCCCCTTTTGCTTGGTGGTATAGTTTTTGTGCCCGCTGATGCTCATCTGCCCGCCCGCTGATGCTCATCCGCCCGCCCACTGATGCTCATCTGCCCTCCCGCTGATGCTCATCTGCCCGCCGTGCCCGCGGATGCTCATTTGGCCCACCGGCTGATGGCACGCAAGCCCCCGCAGGCCGCCCGGATTTCACGGACTGCCCGGCAGATGCGGCCGACTGATGCTCATTGATGCCCGCCCGCTGATGCTCACCGCCCTCGGAGACTCGCCCCACCGTCGCTCCCGCCACCTCGTGTGGAATTTGGGCTCATGCTGGGCTCATGCTGGGCTCATGTTGGACTCATCTGGGCTCATGCTGGACTCATGTTGGACTCATCTGGGCTCATGCTGGGCTCATGCTGGGCTCATGTTGGGCTCATCTAGGCTCATCCTGCCGGCTGGTGCATCTGACCCCGCCCGCAGCCCGCCCGCCGATGCTCGACGCACCATGCTGGGCTCATGTGGGACTCATGCTGGGGTCATGTGTGACTCATCTGGGCTCATGCTGGGCTCATGTGGGACTCATCTGGGCTCATGTGGGACTCATCTGGGCGCATGTGGGACTCATGGGCTCATGCTGGGCTCATGTTTGGACAGGAGGAGGGCGCTGGCAAGTCTCCACAGAGCTCCTTTACCAAGATTGCCAAGGCCGAGGCTGGCAAGTTCCGCGCAGCATCCTGCCGCACTCAAACCCTCGCAACACTGCCAGGTTGCTAAAAATCCCAGACTCTCTCTTCTATAGCATTCCCCAGACCCCTCTGAAGGCTGTGTACAGACAGCCTGAATGAAAGTGAGCAGCATCACATCTTTCATTCGATGGCGCTCAAGACTTCAGAAATGCTGCCACGGAGCTGTGGGGCCGCAGTTCTGCAGCAAGCAAAATCGCGCTTTAGAGCAGTTTTGGGGTGAGCGTTCCGACGAAAATGCCTCAAGGAGCAAGATTCTAGGGGGGTCCCCTTCCCATTTTTTTTTCCTCTTCTTTATTTTGTCCCTTCTGTTTTTTCTTTGCTTAATTTCCATGTCTTTTTTGTTTGTTTCTGTTTTTTCTCTTCTCTTCCTTTCCCTTCCCCTTGACCCCCCTAGAATCGCGACGAAGAGGCATTCTCATTGCGAGCACCCAAAACTGCTCTAAAGCGCGATTTTGCTTGCTGCAGAACTGCGGCCCCACAGCTCCGTGGCAGCATTTCTGAAGTCTTGAGCGCCATCGAATGAAAGATGTGATGCTACTCACTTTCATTCAGGCTGTCTGTACACAGCCTTCAGAGGGGTCTGGGGAATGCTATAGAAGAGAGAGACAGCACCAAGCACACCTACGCCTCCAGGCTGTCCCAGAGGGGGCCGCTACCTACGTGTAGGGTTCCAAGCAAAGCCAAACCTTTAGCTCCGGACTCCCACCCCTTCTACAGCTTTCCTGGTCTTAACCACCTCGAGCAATGCGGCCTTGAGTCAAAGGGGGGTTACGGGAACACTCACGTCCGAGGGGTTTACACACGGTCGTAGCACATAGAAGCGGGCAACCTGCCCACCTAAGGGGGCAGAGGAAAGGAAGATTAGCCGTTTTACCGATGACAAAGCTGGAACATCCAGGCAGAACCGGTCCAGGGTAGTCCGTGGCAGATGGCCAGTGAAGCAACCACGAAAGAAAGGCCTCCCGTTCCCACAGGCACACCGCGGGGCCGACCCAGAAGGGTGTTCACAGCTGCAAGCTGTAAGCACACAAAAGACAAGCACAATCCAATCCGTGGCATAGACCACGAGAGGGTTGCCAAACCAAGAATATCCCTAGGTAGTCTTGCGGCATGTATCGGCGAGGAGATGTGAGGGCTCACATCACGCAGGCAGCATGCCATGAAGGAACTCAATGGTGCGTTCGCATGGCGTTAGTAGGAGCCCTCAGATGACAGTTTGCTGTCCATTGCCAGGCCATTCCAGTCCGGACGCCGGGAGCGATGGCCCAGCTGAGGTGGTATGGGAACGCTTCCCTGCGGTACGGCTGGGCATGACTTGCATTGGAGGCAGCTCTTGCTCATCAACCTCCCACTCAGAGATGCCGTCCGGAATGGGGATACGCATGTATCTTGTCATTGAGGTTTGGGCCGCGAGCCACATCACCCGGACAGCTTCCTGGATTTGCCTGTGCTGCACAACACCTCGTCCTTATACTGAAAGGGGAAGGAGGTAACTGCAGCACGCAGGGCCGAACCAGGGAGCAGCAGGAAGAGAGATCTCGAGTCTGAAGCTTATTGACCTGCGGGACCTGCGAGCAAGGCGGAGAGATATCACAAGGCCAAGCAATGGACGCCGCATCTATTGACAGGCATCTTGAGCACCTTGGCCGCAAGGTTTTCAGAAGGCCCAGAAATGATTAGGCCTCTCAAACTGCTGTCCCAACAGTTGCCTGAAGGCCCAGAAGTGATTAGGCTTCTCAAACTGCTGCCTCAACCTTTTCTGGAGGGCTCAGAGTGACTAGGCCTCTCAAATTGCTGCCTAAACTTCTCCGGGAGGCCCAGCAGTAAGTAGGCCTCTCAAGCTGCTGCCTAAAACTTCTCCAGAAGGCCTAGAAGTGATTAAGTCCCGCAAACTGCCCATTCTGTGACAGGTTTGCAGTCGCAAAAATCGGCCGCTGCGCGGGGCAGTTGAGGGACCACAGTATCTGTTTCTGGATGCCAAGCAATGGACGCCGCATCTGTTGACAGGCATCTTGGGCACCTTGCCTGCAGATTAGGCTTCTCAAACTGCTGCCTCAACCTTTCCTGGAGGGTTCAGAGTGATTAGGCCTCTCAAACTGCTGCCTTAAACTTCTCCAGAAGGCCTAGAAGTGATTAAGTCCCGCAAACTGCCCATTCTGTGACAGGTTTGCAGTCGCAAAAATCGGCCGCTGCGCGGGGCAGTTGAGGGACCACAGTATCTGTTTCTGGATGCCAAGCAATGGACGCCACATCTATTGACAGGCATCTTGGGCACCTTGCCTGCCGTCTCACTGCCCGGCCAGGAGGGCGCCCGCCCTCCTGCGCTGTGGCACGCAAAAGCAGTGGTAGACCTCTCAAACTGATGCCTCAAGGTTTTCAGAAGGCCCAGAAATGATTAGGCCTCTCAAACTGCTGTCCCAACAGTTGCCTGAAGGCCCTTAGGCTTCTCAAACTGCTGCCTCAACCTTTCCTGGAGGGCTCAGAGTGATTAGGCCTCTCAAACTGCTGCCTAAACTTCTCCGGGAGGCTCAGCAGTAAGTAGGCCTCTCAAACTGCTGCCTAAAACTTCTCCAGAAGGCCCAGAAGTGATTAAGCCCTGCACACGGCTGCCGGAACTTTCGCCAGAAGGCCCAAAAGGGATGTGAGGAACTGCTGCTTCGACCTATTCCAGCAGGTCCAGAAGTGACTAGGCCTAGCACTTAGCTGTGGGTCCCGCATCAGGTGTAGTCACGGGGTAAACCGGCTTGAAGTGCTCTCAAAAAATCGGCCGCTGCGCGGGGCTCCGAGTTCTAAGGCCCCTTGACTCTCACACTTGACGCGCGGTTGGCTGCAGACCGTTAAGCAACCTTGTGGGCCTTAAACTGCACCAGGCTAAGCACGCCAAGCCGATAGGCTCCCGGTACCTGGGAAGCACACTACCCAAGTACCAGCCAGCAGCCTTTGGGGCTCTTGCGCCGTCTCAAAAATCGGCCGCTGCGCGGGGCTGAAAGAATATGGCCTCTTGCAAGCTGCGCTCCAGGCCTGCCCTATGGCCATAGCTACGTGAGGACGCCCAGACTCACACAGCGCAGACGGCAGCATAGTGTAGCCACACTAGCCCCTTGTCTGCCCCCGCTCGTCGGGGGGGAAGGGGGCGCCTCTTCTGGCACTCTGTGTGCATTGTGCTTAGTGTGCTTGCAACTTTCTTGCCAATCTACAATGGAGTCCTGAGTGCTATTGCTACGGCCCTGGCGCTTGTGTGGGGACTGTCTCTACGGACGCGTTGAGCAGTTTAGGTGACGGAGGTTCCTTGCCTTACGGCCTTCCCATACTTTCGCTTAATGTCTGTACCAGACGTGGCGCAGCATTGCTTTGGGTGACGGGCTGCTGAGTGATTGGTGCCGGTAGACCTCGCTGGCCTTGCGATAAGTTGTCTTGCAATAAGGGCCTCTGCGCTTGCGGTTGCTTCTTTGTAGTCACGACTTCTTTTTCGCTCGCTGGCTTGTACAGTTTGGCTCTCTTTTCGTTTCACCTGTTATGTCGAGCCCAACAAGACCGGCCTACTGTGCTACTGATGTAGTAAAGAGGCGCCAGAGGAAAAAAAAAAAGCAGCACGCAGGGCCGAAGGATCAGGGTCCTTGGGGGTGCCATGACAGTACATCCTAAACCAGAAGCTGTTGAGTCGCTGCTTGGTTGGATGTTTGGCTCGCATGAGCCCCTTAATGGCAGCCCAATGAGCAGTGGCTGCGTCATACCACGCATTTTGGGGACGTTGGGGCCCATGCTTGGTGGGTGTGGTGCTGATCCCTTTCCAATGTGCATCAAAGATGACTGGCAGCCGGAAAGGGGCGGAGACATCCACTTCTCGCAAAGCTGCAAGGTCAGTGGTTTGCAGCTCCGAGAAGCGCCAATCATTCACCTGTGCCTCGGATTCGTCCTCCGCGTCTGACATGTCATCCATCGGGCAGGGAGAGCCGTAGGGGCAACACTCGCCGTAGAAAAACAGCCATTCTGTGAGAAGTGTCAGGCCATTTCAGTTAAAAACTGATCAAAAATGTTCAATGTTTTGGTTGGCCACCGAGGCCGCAAGAGCAAGCCGGATGGCGTCAAGGAAATGGGCAGGGGGGAGGTCCGGCCTAAATTCTTGATAGTGCCTTTGCCCAAGTGTCGTGTGCCCTTGATGCCTAGGAACGTATTCAGGCTGGACTAGGCAAGCCTGGCCGTTTCCACGTCCGTGTGCTTAGCAGCTGCGGCCCATGCCTGCAAGGCTTCTTGGGAGGCTTGGCCAGTGACTTGTGGCAGTCCACTGTGCGCGTCCATCACATATTTGGTAGTAGGGCACGTGGGACACCGATAAGCGCGGCCAGCCAAGAAGGCCACCATGGCTGCAGGCGGCACATTGATCTGCAGGTCAGTAATTTTATTGTCAGATTCAGGAAAACCAATAACAATGGGCAGCCCTGCCGTACGCTCCAGGGGACCTTTTTGGTGGGACTCGAATGCGAGCAGAAGTGCACCCAGCCAATAATCTGGGTCAGCGTAGCTGAGCATTGCAGGAAAACTGGCATTGATGACACTCGGCAAGTCCGACACCGCAGAGAAAAGATCCGCGATGTACTGCGCTGTGGAAAGCCATACCCCACCAGGGACTCCGAAAGCCTTGCTTTGTCCAGCTGCGGGACCGGGCAATCCAACATTTCAGCAAGGTCGAAATGCTGCAATGCCCCCGACAATCTAAGGCACTGCGTGATGATAGGGTCATAAACCTTCAAATACGCTGCCGGAAACGTTTCAGGCAGATGCAGTAGCGTGTCAGCGATTCCGATCAGCATATCCGAGTCTTGCAGCTGGTTCGGTATGCCGTTCAAAAACACCTCATAGGCCCTATATGCCCGAAGCTGCTGGCAGTGTGTTGTGAGGTGTTGCGAGTCACGCAGGTTCATGTAGGGCCGAGGTTTGACATTCTTACCAAAGTGATGTCCCGCTGCAAGTGCGCGCCACATGAGATCACAGACCGAGACTGTGTTGCTCTGCATGATGGGTGCGCAGGCTGGGGCGCTGGGATCGCGGGTGCCGCTGGGCTCGCTAGGCCCTCGAGGCTTGGCTTTTGGTGGTTCCAGCTGCTGAGAGCCGTCTTTGTCCAAAGCGAGAGGCCGACTTTCCTTGCGAGCTTGGACAGCGGGCACAGGCCTGGCGGGGATGGGCGTCAGGCCATGGGGAGGCATAGGGAGATCCGATTTTGGTTCCGTCAGGCCAAGTGAGTCCGTGGGAGACTTAGCGCAAGGGGGCTGTGACGCCTCAACCGTCCTAATCCCATCCAGAGATGCTGTGTGCGTGGGCCGTGTCCGGGGGCTGGGTGGACGTCGTACGCCAGGCGGCGGGTCCCTAATGTTGCCGCCACTACGGGGTGGACACGAGGCGGCGCTACCCCCTCCGATCCTGTGATCAACTTCACTAGAGGGAGTCGTCACACAAGCATCCAGAGCAATAGGACTCGCGGCCGGCACAACCGCAGGCTCTTTCGTTGCAGGCTCCTTCGTCAGTGGTCCTCTCTCCCGCGTTGGGGTGCCGCAAGGGGTTCGGGAAACGTCCCGTCTAGCTGGCGGAGGCGGGCTGACAGCTGCCGCAATGGAGCCCCTCGCGGCCCGAGGCTGGAGCCATGGTGTACCCCACCGCTCGCCATGGCGCGCGTTTGTGGTAGCCTCGCCTTGGGCTGGCGACTGCTGCGGCGTAGGAACCTCGACTGCAGTAGCAACTACCACGTCGGGACTGTTACTACCCGCGGGCACAGGGCTGTTTCCCGGAGAGTCCACATCAATCGCAGTTTCGGAGGCAGCCTTACCCGTACGAACAGGTAGGAGGTGAAGACCACGGGGGGCTCGCAGTATGCCGGCCTTGTGTTCGAAATCCGGGTCAGCGCGTTGAGCCGATCCCCGCTTGGGCGGCATCCGAATGCTGGTGTCCCCTAGCAAGCAGGTGAGGTACTGGGCGACTCCATCTCCTTCCCTCACCGGCTGGAAGGGGACACAATACACAGCATTGGGCAGGGGCTCCAGGACGAAGCTGCGCGTTTGCAGACTAACAATGGTGCCCGAGTAGGAGTTGGAGGTGAAAGAGGGATTCCCCCATCCTTCTTGCTGAAGTGTGCGGTAAAAAACCTCCCGCTTATCTCCCCAGGTGGCCTTCAAAGCCCACGCTTGATGCAGGGGTGGTGTTCCAAAGAGGTCCAGCCCAACTTTGCGTTCCGCAGGCAGCACGATGCTGGCTACTGTCCGTTCTCGGAAGGCTTGCTTGTGTAATGCCGTTGCAATGCCAGGGCCATCCATGCTCCACAAGCTGGCTTGTGTGCGCACATATTCAGCGCATTCAATTAGGCCCCCGGTTGCGCAGGCCGCCATTTGGAAGCATGCACCTATACCATCAGAGTAGTGCGGTGCCACGAAAACCAAAGCCCCAAGCCCTCTCGTGAAGGAGGAGGTGGCTCGGGCAAACCCTGCCTCGCTACTAAACAGGAATCCAGAAGCCCGACATGTCACAAAGACACATATCCCAAATGTGGGGCCAGTGGAGCAGGCCGTGGTGATAGCGCCGAAGAAGCGTTTAAGGGACCCTATGCGATTCATGAGGAAGGTCCGAAACGTCACAAGGCTCCAAGTGTTGGGCGCGCCAGTCAGCGGGAAGTCTTCCGCGGTTTGGCAGGCTTCAAGTAGGCTCATATCGTCATCGCCCAGTGGGTCTGCGGGGAGACTCAACTGCAGCATAAACTTCATTTGGGTAACAATCCTGGCATACTGAGAGACCATCCCGATAGGGGAGTCAGGATAGACCTGGTGCCCAAAAGTGAGCACAATGTCCGCCAGGACCATGCTGAGGTCGTAGCTTCTGCCTATTTTGGTTTGGGTCTCATCCTGATCTTGCACCCGTACCCATCGACACGTTTCCATCCACCTGCCTGCAAGGCTACGCAGTGGCCGCCCGAGCAGGTGCTGCATCGTGGGACCTGGTGGCATACGTAGCCGAGGGACCCTGCCTATCAGCTCGAAGCGGCACGCCTCCGAGTACCGACATGCGTATAGAATGGCAGCAATCTCAGGAGGGAGGCGCATGGATGAACAGAGCGAGAGGTTGACAGCCGGTCCGACAATGGCCTTCAGCCCGGCGGCCTGCATGACTGTCTCGGCTTGCTTCGGTTTGACGATGCTGATACAGAGAATCGATTCCAGCATCGAGACCGCTGAGAACAATACCTCAGACGCTCCAGAGGAACGGTGGGGCTTGCCCCAAGAGGGCATCTCGCCTTGTCCCTTTTTCCACGGGCCGGAACTTTGGGCCGTTTGCCGCAAAAGGGCCGCAGGCAAGGTGGCTGGCGTGTGGAGGTCGGCAGGGACCGCATTGAGGCCACAAATCTTTTGCTCCAACAACTCCGTGACGAAGTGGTAATTGGGTCGCGATCCTCCAGCGGGCTGTCTGTGGTCGCCAATCATGACATCAAGTGCATGCTTGATGTGCGCCAGAATGGTGTTGGAACCAGGCGTGCCCAATTGCTGGGCTTCATCTCGGAGGAGCAACTCAACATCCTTTAGACGGTTAATGAGCTGCGAGTAGGGAAAGCTAAGCCTTGCCACAATCGTACCATGTGTCGTGGCTACAAGTAGCCCCCGGTACAAATCGTGCACATCAAAAGGGAGCTTATGTGTGTCCTTCTCCTTGTTACCCGGTATGCGAACGATGCGGCTGCGAACAAATTCATTGCTAGCAGTCGTGAGCCTATCAACCGCTTCGACATAGGCCCGAACCGATTCATTGCCATGAGCGGTGTACAGGGTGAGCCGGCTCGTCAGGCACGCAAGGAGTACTCCTAGAAACGCGCAGGATCGTGTCTTCCCGCTGCCGGGCGCACCCGTTATGAATACAGAAGTACGATTAGCGGCCAGGCCGTACGAGCACGCTCCCAGCAGCGCTGCCAGGTGTCCGTCCGCCCCCCAAAAGGTATCACAGAGGCACGTAAGGAAGGCGGGACCAACCGCGAGCGCAAAGATGCTGGCTCGAGTCCTCGGATCGTGCTCGTTGCTCAACGAGTCATGGGACAGGCGTAGACACTCCGCATGCCACAGCGCAGGAGTCCGGGCGTCCTCTTGGCCGGGCAGCGGAGAGTCAGGCAGCGTAGCTAACACGCCACTCAGCAGCGTCGGCGTCCATTCTTTGCGATAGGATTGTTCCTCCGCAAGCCAAAGGTTGAGGAAGCTTTGCAAGGGGTTGGAAGCCCCCGGACCCGCAGTAAGCGATGCCTGTGCAGCTTGCGTTTCGTGCTTGCCTCTGAAGACTTGGCAGACCTCCGGGTGAATGAGCTGTGCCCATGTGTCGTGCCAGTTCCCTCTCACCACTAGCCCGATAAGGAGGACAAGCACTAAATCTGTGAGAAAGCCCGGCAACCACTGTGGCTGCCGGATGGCATCAAGAGGCGAGTCTTCTAGCGGAACGCCCAATGCAACATGCTGCCTTTCCCTAGGCATGTGTAACAGAGCATCCCAAAGCGGGGTAGAGGCTCCTCGAAGCAGAACAGAGATTTGACAGTTGGAGAATATCAGTTGCAAAATCCATGAAACTTGACGTCTTAGCCGCAGTGTCACAAAGTAAACCAAAACTTCTGGTCTCTAGAACCCGCACCGTCAAGCGTCAAACGATTTACAATGTAGAAGCCGCAAGGTTCAAACGATTTACAAGACTACACGGAAAACAGACAAAATCAGAAACAAACAAAAAGCCAGAAAAGAGATTAGGAAAAAATACAAAAATGATGCAAACCAAATTAAAAACAGTTTGCACTGAAAATACATTTCAACAATGTAAGCAACTACTACTGCTACTATTGCTGCTGCTACTCTGCTACTGCCACTGCTACTGCTACTGCTGCCTCTGCTACTGCTACTGCTTACTGCGACCACTACTGCTACTTTAAATTCTGCCTAAACAACCACTGCAACTGCTCACTACGATCACTGCTTCTGTTTTCACCACCTGCTTTTCAGTTGCAACTACTTTCAGCCCACAATCGCTTAAATCAAGAGTTTGGCATTAGATTTTTGGCAAAGAATTCTCCGATATTCCGATTGCAGTTGGTAAAAATGGACCCATAAGCTTGCTTAAAAGTGGGCTTAAGTGAAGAGGGAGCTAAAGAAAGGGCTTTGGGGGCAAGGAGCTTGGATCTGAAGAAGCTTTAAGGGCTTGAAGGAAGAAGGCTCAAGAAGGCTTTAGAAGGCTCAGAGGGAAGCAAAGGAAATTTTAAGGGGACTGAGAAGAGGGCTTAAGGGGGATCGACGAAGTTTAACCTGATGGGCTCATCACCTTTGCTCAAAGGGGGACTTAAGGGGGGGCTTAAAGGGGGGCTTAAGGGGGGGCAAAGGGGAGGGCTTTGGAGAAGACCCTTTGAAGGGACTTTAAAGGGGGCTTAAAGGGGGCTTAAAGCGGGGGGCTCTTGAAGCCCCCCTTTAAGTCCCCCTTTAAACCCCCCTTTAAGCCCCCCTTCAAGCCCCCTTGAAGCCCCCCTTTAAGCCCCCCTTTAAGCCCCCTTTAAGCCCCCCCTTAAGCCCCCCCTTAAGCCCTTCCTTAAGCCCCCCCTTAAGCCCCCCCTTAAGCCCCCCTTAAGCTCCCCCTTAAGCCCGGGGGCTTAAGGGGGGGCTTAAGGGGGGCTTAAAGGGGGGGCTTAAAGGGGGGGCTTAAGGGGGGGCTTAAGGGGGGGCTTAAGGGCGGGCTTAAGGGGGGGCTTAAGGGGGGCTTAAGGGGGGCTTAAGGGTTTTGACCCTTTGCCCCCCCCCCCCCCCCCCCGCCGAAGGGACCCCCTTTGCAGGGACCCCTTTGAAGGGAGGCTTAAGGGGGGGCTTAAAGGGGGGCTTAAGCCCCCCTTTGCCCAAAGGGGGGGCCCATTCTCAAACCGTGAAAGCGCCAAGCATTCCGGAAATCGTGCGAAAGATTGAGTAACAAGTAGACGAAGGCTCAACAGTCGTGCCGAAGCCACTCTTGCTGCATGGCAACAGCGAATCGTTTGAAGATTTGAAGCGCGTTTGCTCTAAAGTTTAAAGTGCAACAGAGGGTGTGGTCTGAAGCTCTGGCACAAAGCTTCAACCTTTCCGGGATCCCAACAAGGGAAAGGGCAACGAACGGTGTGATCGGTCACAACCAATCCAGTTCCAGATAAGCCACTTCTTCACAGTGCCTTACAAGCTTGTAAACCAAAATTTTTCCAAGCCTCAATAGTCCGGATCCGCCTTCCCGAGGAGGTGTTGGAGAGGAGGAGTGTTGGAGCAGTTGGAGCAGTTGAGTAATTGGAGGTGTTGGAGGAGTTGGAGTCGTTGGAGCAGTTGGAGGAGCTGCGACTGCTGCTTCTTCTAACTGCGACTAGTGCTCCTTCGACGACTCCCATTGACCAGCAGGATTGCCGTGAAGGTTTCTTGCAGCCTTGCCTTAGCAAAGCTGCAGTTGTTGGATGTCAAGTGTCCGTGTCGATGTGGTCAGAGTTGATCTCACGACCAAAAATGTGTCGCACGTTCAGCCGAGCGCAAAATTCACCCTCTGCTCTGAGAAACAAGTCGTACATCAAAGACTTTCCCAGCTTACAGCATTGCCGGACCAAGACCAGCCAACGGCTCCCAACATGAAGGTGCTGGTCATGACTGAAATGTCAACCAGATGATCGGATGTCTGTTGGTTGGAACCAATGCTGACAATACTTCAAGCTGGATTCGCTACTGGATGAATGCTTTCGGGCTGGACATTGCGGGTTCTGCTGTGCTGTTACGAACGGACAGCGATACAGCGGTAAGCGCACTGATCAAGCGAGCCAATCTGGGGGTTCGGATTGTGACCCAGAGAGAAAGGGCAGTGAGAACACTCAAGGAGTTGTTCAGCACGGTGAGGTTGGATCTGAGAGCACAGGGCTTTGACCTGAAAAGAAGCCCTCGAGCATTTGAGTATGGTCTGATTTACTGTGCTGCAATGCACAATCACCATGCTGCTGCCTTTGATGGGAAGAAATCACCCCAGGAGTTGGTGCTACAGAGACCCCTCCATGAGTGTGGCTCTTCGTTGATAGGGACCGCAGTTCTAGCCGAGCTGCAGGATTCGATGAAAACAACAGCGCTATCGCGATTTGTGGAAGCGGCCTATGTGTATCCTGAAGTTGGTGGTTTGACTCATGTGGTGAGTGCTATGGTAGATGGATGTCCCAAGCACTTTCGGGCGAAGTCAATCAAGCACGTAATCCCTTTGAAGATTGGGTTGGAGCATTGTCAACATTTGCTCAAGGAGCATGATCCTTCGGATACATTGGCTCCTCCCATTCTGAAGGAGAAAGAGGATGGTGTGCCTGATCAGATTGACGGTGAACCGGACAAGGCCTTTGAGGGCAGAGTGTTTGATGGTCCGACCACAGACATGAGCAAAGTGGGACCACCAGCAGCATGGGTGAAAGAGCATGGAGGAACGGTGAATTGTCCAGCGTGTGGACCGAAAAGAGGTAAGGCGAATCACAATGCTGAATGCCGAAAGCGGTATGACGACTGCTTGAAGAATCAGCGACAAAGGTTGGAAAGAGCAGGGCCGACCACTGAAGTTCTGGATACGAGTCAGAGAAGCTCCAAGGATGGGGGTGATGGAGTCTGGAAGCGAGCCTTCACTCCTGAAACGTCCTAAGATCATCTATGAGAGTCAACGAGATCTCCAGGGTGAAGAGAGGCAAAGTGTCCCGAAACCTCCGACAGAGGTTGTGGACGTTGATATGGATGAGTTTGAGGATCCGAGTTTGCCATATGGTGGGATTCCGGATGAGGCAATGGAACCTGGATACTTTGAAGGAGAAGAAGCTCCTGATGGGAATGAGACTGTGCCTATGGAAGAGGACAGACTGGGGCTATCAGAAATTCCACTTTCTTTGATGGAATTTTCAAAAACATCATCGCGCCGTTGTTCAGCCGCCTCGGACTCCACAACTCGACGTCCAGTTGCTCCAGCATACTGGTACATCCCGGTCGGCCATCCAATGTGGCGTCGCAGACCACAGATCCTCCAGACCTGTTGCACATTCTCGTCAGGGAAAATCCCTAGTGCCCGCTGGTGTTGAGTGAAGGTCATCTGACTCAAACACTTTGTCATGACATCAGCCACCATCGCTGAAGTCGGACACCACAACACCTTGAGGGTCTGGGCCTCTTGGATCCTCTCCTGGAGATAGCACACAGCGATGTCTAGGTGACGCACTCGTCTACTCAGACCTCTGTTCAACAACACTGCTTTCGCTGAAGAACTATCGGTGTGCAACCGGATCGTGATCTCTGATTCGGCCAGTTGGCCGATCAATGTCGCCAGCCCCTCGCTTTCTTGCACCGCAGTCAAGATTGCTCTCAACTCAGCCTCACAGGAACTCAACGACACACACCCTTGAACTCGGGAGATTCCTTTTATCAGGCATCCTCTGTAAAAGATGGCAATGCCCGACACTGATCTTCGTCCTAGCGAAGCCTGGGGTGCCCAACTGGCATCCGCGTACACTTCCAGCTGCGCCGGCCCACTATCTGGCACATCACCATCAGGACCGTAGTACTGCCAAGCATGGTATTGTCCCTTGAGGAACCTAATCACTTGTCGCAATGCTTGTTGGATGGACATCCAGCGACTCAGGTCAGGCCTTGACTGACCCCACCATGCACTCCGGCCCAGTACTGCTCGGTATCTAGCAGCTGCAGCGTCACTTAGCTCTGGATCCGAACCACTTGCTCTCCTCTTTTCCACCGTTTTCACGATGTCCGGAGGGGCAGTAACCACCTTCAAGTCCTTACAGAACTCGGTCTCAAACAACGCATCCATGTACGCCGGGGGCACTCTCATCCTGAGATGGCTTCCTTGTCTCTCAATCTCTCGCCCCAGAAAGGTGATTTTTCCTCCAGTGGAAGTGATTCGACCCGTTTCCTTGATTTTCAGCTCCCCATTCAGGGTGTTTGTGACCAACTGAATGGCCTCCTTGGTTCCACATAGAATCAAATCATCCACATAGCATAACATGAGGAATCTTTTTCCTCTCACGGTACCTTCGAAGACGGAAGGCTCAGTTGGTCATTGCCTCAACCCAACTTTCTTCACCACAGTTGCCAGCTTTAGGTTCCACGCCTTGGCTGCAACCCTCAAACCATTCGTGGCTTGATCCAGGATCATGTACGCCTGGACATAATAGTCCTTGCAAGCAGACACATCCTTTGGCAATTGGATAATCGCCTTCGATCCTTTCGGAAGAGGTGAATGCAAAAAGGCAGTGGATACATCCAAAGTCGCACTATCCATGCCATCCACAGCGGCAATGGCCAACAGCGTCCTCAACGCTTCAAGCGAGGGAGTCGTAGCACTCAGTCCCAATGACGATGCAGTGCTCCCCTTGGCGATATCCTGTACGACACACCTTGCTCGCACAGCTTCCTTCCCATTCACCATCTTCGGACCGATGACCCATCGAGTTGGGATGATCTCCATGCTCACGGGCAAACTTCTGAGCCTCATCTGCTCCAACCACCTTCCCCGCCTTGTGAGCAGTCATGCTCTGCAGCTCAGTTCGTCGGCCTTCCACAGTCTTATCCACATCCAATGGACATCCGTCTATCTCAGACAGAAAGCTCGTGGGTCTTGCCAGCCAAACTTGGGATCCACACAACTTCATGGACTCCTGGAAGGTGCTATTCTTGTTGAGCAGAATCGAGTTGGTCACATGTACCAACTTCGGACTCTCTTCACTACTCACCATTTTAGTAGGACCTTGAGGCGCATCGAGTCTTGAGTCTAAAAAAATATGATTGATCAGCCGGGGAACTCGATTGGACTCATCTGGAACTGAGTTCACATCTGATGTCAAACTCTCTAAGCGCCGGGGAACTCGATTGGACTCATTTGGAACTGAATCCACCCCCCATGTTGTACTCGAGGTATGGATTTGTGGTCAACCTGCAGGAACTCTGGTTCAAGCACAACCGAAGCTAGCCCCAGCCTGGAAGTCGTGCCTGAAGGTGAGGACGACCGAATGGGTACTGAAGGAAGCGCCGAGAAAACGGTGGGCTGGACAAGTGAAGGAAAGCCCCAGTGCTTGAAGTGCCAAACGGTTGTGACCGTTTGGGGGACGAACGCGTCGCACGCGTTCCACCTCCGAGAGGGCGAAAAAGAGAGAAGGGCTGCTGGAAAGAAAGGTGAAAAGGGTGAGAGGAGAGGAGTTGCCCAAGGCTCTGGGCAGCAGCCTCCGAAACCCAAGAGTATGCCCAAGCCCCTGGAGCGCATGGTTGAGTTGGTCCCAGACCTGGCTGCGCTGGAACCGCCAACGTGGTACAACGAGGCATGGTGGGCGATATGTCGTCGCGGAACGGCGATCGAAGATCTGGATGTTTCGATCGAAGTATGTCACCGAGCTGTCAGAAAGTGATATGGTGAAGTACCAAAACAGCTTTGAGAAGCTGGTGCGGCCGGTGCAGGAGATTGCCGAGGTGAAGCCGAAACCTTCGAAGCTGTTGGGGATCATCGATCTCCGTGGACAGATCGGTGGCAAGGCCCTGATCTACGAGACGGCGATGACCGAGGGTGTGCTCTACCTCGAGGTGCCGCAAGCCACGTTTGCTCTGAGTGTGATAAGTTTCGTGCGATACCTCAAGGGCAAGGGGATCACCCCTGCTCTTGAGGTTGGTAGATATGTTGTTTGCACTGCCAATCCTCGGTGGGGAACGGTGCGTGAAGGACGAGATGGAATGCACTGCGCATCCGCCGTGGATCAACCGCTGGAAAGACCATGCGAAGAGTGGCATGTTGGTCTTCAAGGAGATGTTGGATAAGGTGCGGACGATATCTTTGCTGACGCGCACTACGATGAGGATCCACGATCCGACATTGGCCAAGGAGAACCGACCAGTGCCGCGTTGGGCATTTCATGTCTATGGCAACTACAAGGCAGTGTTGGAGTCGGTAGTTGGAATCGTTGAGGATGAGGAGAAGAACAAGGCCAATGGTTGGAAGAGAGTCACCGAGCACGAGACCAGGAGCTTGGTCAAGTGGGAATGCGATTGCAAGTGGCATCTCCCAATGGATTACGTGGGGAGATACAATCTGATGATGCCATCGAATATGTGGCAGCAGGTGTGGCAGATCCTGTGTGAAGGAATCGGCAACTTGGAGGCTGAGGAGAAAGCACTGAGAGAGATGGTGAAGAAAGCTGTGGTTCAGCAGGATCGAGAGTTCGAGGAAGCTGAAAGAAAGAGGAAAAGGATTGCTGAGCTCGAGGCAGCTTCGAGAAAATCTCCCGTGTCAACGCTGGACGCTGCCATGATCGCGCAAATCGCAGAGCAAGTGCGTGCGAATTTGAGCATCACGGATCTGGAAAGGATGTTGAATGAAAGGAAAGCATCCGAACAAAGCCGATCATCGCAGGATGTGATGATGGATGAGCGGACGAGTGAGTTGAAGGAGATGAGAGATGCGGCAAAGGAGCGCCGATCACAGTTGATCAAGGGTGATGCGAAGAAGGAAGATGCCGTGGAGGAGACGGTTGAGGAAAAGAAGGATGATGTGGAAGGCGAGGATATGGATTGAGGTGCTAGATGACCTCAAGGGGTGAAGACGATGCCCCGCAGCCGTTTGAGGGACGCCATGGCATCCGAGCCGCCATGGCCCGCCCGTGTTTTTCCATTGGTTTCCGAGAAGCCTGAGTCAGTGCATGTGTTTGTGCTTGATGGAAGCAGCAAGGTGATGATGATTCATGGAATGGGTATGGATAGCCCACTTCGCAAAGATTCGTCTGATTGCTGCCAGTTTGTCTTGGTTTGTTTTTTGGAACCTGCCGCTACGTTGGTGATGCGACGACTTGCCAATGGTTGTTGGTTCTTTCCTGGAGTTTGCGAGATTGAAGGCTATGACTACGTTGAGGTCGTGTACTGAGAGTGGGTGAGCCTGAGACTTGCACTAATTCGTTTTAACGTGTTTGTCACCACGAGCTCTTGGAGACCTTCCAAGACAACCCTGTCTAGTGCAGGAGGATGCAAGTTGAATTCGTCTGTCACGAGTTTGGACAACGAACTCTTGGGTACCAATTGGGCCCAGGACAACCTGCCTTGTGGTGGGATCTTGCATGAGTTTAAGTTTTATGTCAAAGATCGGCTGGTGTGTCGGTTGTTTCGCTTTGGTGGCGAGTACGCACCAACGGAATGTGGCCAGGGCATCCCCTTAGTGTTGAAGTGCCGAGCTGTGCTTGGACTTTGGATCTTTGGCATGAACCCTCAGCAAAATGCGGAGGGTGGAAGATCGTGGCTGATCATTGATGGTTTTGTCATGTTTTGGATCAGCTTGTATAGAGTTGTTTTGCTTCGGAGTGATTGGGAATCTTTATGATCCCATCCTCGATGGTTTTTGCCTCGATGATTTCCCTAGGAAATCATACGAGTATGTTTTTGCCCAATACGCTACTTTGAGTGAGTGTGCAGTGTGTAGGAACTTTGCGCTGAAGCTGAGTTTAAGCTCACATGTGAATTCGTTTAGTTTGCGCACTTCGTGACTTTTGGCTCAAGGCCTGCGAGTGAAAAAGACGTGTCCGCACTTGGTTGAGATAGGTTTGGGTTCGTGCTTTCAAGGGAAAAGGGGCACCTGGAGTGCCGGGGCCTTCAAAGGCTTTAAAGGCTTTGAAGGGAGGACGAAGCCCCTTCGTCCTCACCTTCGAAGCCTTCGAAGCCCCCTGCAGCAAAAAAGTGCTCTACAGAAAACACCAACAAAGACCTGCTGCGGGCCAGCATTGCGGAAACGAAGTCCAGGTTGCGGGGAAGTCTCTTTTTCTAGCAACTTAGGCAGCGTCGCGCTGAGCGTGCGGGAGCTTGTCCGAAGCAGCTGCACGCTCGTCTTTGTAATGCTGCAGTGAGGCAGAACTGCAACTGTAAGCTCCCCTTTTTTGTTCGAGGGATTCATTTTAAGACAGTGAATAGCTGAAAGCTGCTTTTCATGTCGGCCAGAAGCCTGATTACTTCCTCTTTACCGCTTGTCTACAACCAGTTGAGAAGAACGCTGATGTGTTGTGAACCCCTAATTGCTTCTAAACGCAAACAAAGACTGTCAGTAACTCCAAGGCGCTTGTGACAATGAGCAGTTTCCGTTGTGAAGATCAAGGGGCCGTGACAATGTTTTTAAGTTTTTTGCAGAAAAATCTTAATGGAAGGCAAAGAACAGTTGGACGATTGCGGTTTCTGTTCGCGCGGACAGCGAGTGCGAGTTGGCAATGTTCTCCAACATGGAGCTGTTCGAGTGGATGGTGTTTCTGATGTGCGCCAGCATGTTGCAGGCTTCTCCATGCAGCGTACTGCAAGAGTGCAACTCTGGGTCCACGTCAACTTTTTTGTGCTTAGAGTTTTTTTACGCGAAATGTCAGTTGCAAGCGGCCTATCAGCAGAGCCAGAAATACTCGCGGTCCTGTGCAATGCTCTTCTCTGCACGATGGGAAACGGAAGTCCGCAGGTTCGCAGTGATGGCACCTTGTTCTTGGCGGACAGAAATGTCCCTGGGTCTGTTCATTTTCTCCCTGACACATATGAGCTCTTCCGCCTTCCGCGCCATTGGTCATCTCGGTGCTTACTGCGGTGCTGCCATGCAGGCAAAATCCTGATCAGACACACCCCCATTCCAGTGCCTCCAGAACACCTCTGTCGCTAAGGAGGCGCTCGGACTTTCTCTTAGGCTGGTACGCTAATGAGGTCGCCAGCCGTCTCAGTTGCCATTTGTGAAATCACTGAGAGTGGCGCTTTCGATGGGAATGGAAGTGGCGAAGGTTCGTTGACCAATCCACGCTGCCATTCGCCACCTCCATGATTGCGCCCAGGAAGAAGCATCCACAATTATCACGTTGGCTTGCATGGAACATGTCAGCTTAACCTGCACCATCATCCCGCGCGACAGCATCAAGCTATGGCTGGCTTCCATCTCACAAGGGGTCCCCAGCCAGCCATGGGGTATGAAGCCGACAAGGCGGGTCAGCCCTCCTTGCGAGCCACAGCCATCGTGAAGCTGTATGCAAAACTCCCTGCAGGAGAAGGAGTGCTTCCTTCCTCGCAAAATATTCTTTCTGTCGTGCTCTCTTATCGCGATCGTTTACTCTTTCATTAGGGTCTCTGAGAAGAAGACAGTTAGAGTTACGAAAAAATAAGATAAAATGCTTCGTGAATTCATTTCGTTCATTTTTTCACTCATGATTCCCTTATTAAATTTTCTGTAACAATATATCTTAGTGCGCGTACGAAAAGAAGACAAGATACGCCCCAATGATCATATTCTTAGTGTGTACATGAATTCGCTGATAAGTGCATAATTTAATTGTAAATGCAAAAGACGCTCTCGTTTGCCCCTTCACGCTGTGCGCCTTTAATACAATATGGTTATCTTGTTCTCTTAATATTAATACTATGAACCCTTCCTTCCTCTCGCTGGGGGCCGCTTCCGACATCAGCGTCCTCTCACAGTCGACTCGGCAGCTTCGCTCACATAAACTGAAGTCCAGCCACGCAACTCAGATGCTTGTTGATTTTTGATTAGGTACCAAAACAACTCGCTCAGCATGCGCGTGTGCAAATTTCACGCAGGCAAAGGATCAAAGGATCCTTTGATTTGACAGACTTCAGGGCAGATTCTCACAACTGCTGCCTCGATTGCCAAAAATCGACAACGTTGACCAGCGATGTAGACAGTCGGTGGTCATAAACCGACGCATCATCATCTGAAATGGTCACGCAACATGGGCATATACCTGGCCGAGCAGCACTTGGGCTCTGGTGCGGGAGTCGCATCATGTGCGCGTAGCGAGCCACATTCGTCCTGCTTCTACCTGCTGCTCCCTTCTACTGAACATATTGTATAACCACGCAATCCGATCATCACAAAGATGGAGCACACAAAGCACCACGTTTAAAACAGAAAAGTTCAAGAAAAAACAGTTGAACTTCCCTTTTTTACACGAAGCGGTCTAGGCTGCTTGGTCTCACAAGATGTTTCGAAGTTGCTAAGACATGTGAGGCAATGCAGTAGACAAACAGCAGACCAGTCAAAACGGTTTAGGTTTAGGGCTTAGGTTTTAGGAATAGTACAACCAAAGATATACACAGCCAGGCATCTGTTTGCAAAGCCCACAGAGCGCGACATAGCATGGACTTCATGGCAGCCTTATGCCTGCCTGGCCTCGCTGCATCCCTCGCCGAGGCTGAGTGCTCAATTCGATTTGACAGGTCTAGGTCTTGAATATGGGTCTTGAGGTGCCGGAAGATGTGCATGCTGCTGCACGAGCCCTCTCCTGCCTGACCCGCAATCACAGGCCGTGAAGGCTCTCAAAGACGGAGGCGATCTTGATTTTGGAAGCTACGTTGTGTGCGCCGCCTGCTTTACATCAAACTTTACATGTGTTGTGTGCAACCGCTTCGTCGCCGGCTGCTGTCGTGCCAGCTGGAAGACCTGATCTGTGCTGGGACCGAAGCCAGGCCCAAGCAGCTCACATCTTTGCAACTCTGCGCTTTTCTCCTCGGAGCAAGAAGCACGTGACATATGACAGACGACGCCAGGATGACGCAGGCTCCAAAGCTCCTGGTGACTGAGAAGCAATACAGGAGCATCATACTAGCCTGGCCGGAGACTGAGAGAATGGGAGAGGCTTTGCTGCATCTTGATCACAACGCATCCATGATAGAGTGGATCCGAATTGAAACGATGATGAACGATGCTCCGCAAGCTCCTAGTACATTAGGAGTGCCACACAGAGAATTGCGAAGGTGGAAGATCGACAGGTCCTGATTCTACAGGCGGAGCACCTGCTGGACTCTTCTACGGTGTTGCCAAAAAATTAGAGTTGAAAAAGTATGCTTCTTATATGCTTAGTATACTTTAGTGTCTGACTACATACGAGTACAACGCATGATGTATCAGCCGTTCTGTCCTTGAAGCGGAGCATGCATATTTAGTGTTTCTGTTCATCATGTCTCGCTCTGCATTTGGAGGTCGAGCATCTGAAGCAGGAGAACCGCAGTTTTTAGGACAAGCTCCGCAGGCACCGCCGAGTGTCTGATCTCGTGTAACCTAGACAAGTTGCTGTCTGCAAGAGCGCAATTTCGACTGTGCCAGGCAGAGCGACTGCGATCGGAGAAGGTACTTACAGCTGGAAGAAAGCTTCGTCACTTTGGAGGACTCCGGGATGTCAGCTCATCCCGAATTTCTCTCAGCCCTACACCCTGCTTACACCGAACCTGGACCGAACCTGTCATCTTCAACCCTAAGCCTTCGACACCTTCACTCTTGATGGCAGCGATTGTGGCACTACAGCGACGCAGTGGGTGACGTTTCAGAAAAATGTTGGATTCGGTTTAGTTGGAGGGGCCGCTATTAAGCGTTTTTCCTCAAAACTTATGCGGTTGGTCCTCAATTATGCGATGTTGCCGGGCCGGGGATGAAGGGCGGGGGGCCCGGGGAGCCAAAAACTAAATAATAAACTCAGATGCAGGATGCAGAAGTCGTCCTCTGCTTGGACCATCGCTTTGAGGCAAGGGACATCTAGAGGGCTCCCAAAGCCCCGCTTGGTAGCCTCTATCGCGCCAAGCTCGCCACCCTATAACTCTAAACCCTAAGCTCTAAGCCTCTAATAACCCTAATCCCTTAAACCCCTAAAACCCTAAACCCATTTGAGGTGCTTAGGGATCCATTCTTGGAGTCCTGGGTGAGGGTTTAGGGTTTAGGGTTGAGGGTGGGTTTAGTTTAGGGCCCGGGATAGTTCGGTGGGAAGGTACATCCTTGGACAGATTTGGACAGCGTGGGATCCATCGACTCCACTGATCCTAGGAATTCAGCACATGTCCGCTGCAGCGAAACTCTGTAATCCTTCGTGCTCAATGGGTCAATAATCGGATTGCGCTGTTGGCGTGGTTGGCATGCCAGGGAGTCGCGATGGCTATGGGGACCAGCAATCCTAGATCCAGGAGCATCATACTAGCCTGGCCGGAGACTGAGAGAATGGGAGAGGCTTTGCTGCATCTTGATCACAACGCATCCATGATAGAGTGGATCCGAATTGAAACGATGATGAACGATGCTCCGCAAGCTCCTAGTACATTAGGAGTGCCACACAGAGAATTGCGAAGGTGGAAGATCGACAGGTCCTGATTCTACAGGCGGAGCACCTGCTGGACTCTTCTACGGTGTTGCCAAAAAATTAGAGTTGAAAAAGTATGCTTCTTATATGCTTAGTATACTTTAGTGTCTGACTACATACGAGTACAACGCATGATGTATCAGCCGTTCTGTCCTTGAAGCGGAGCATGCATATTTAGTGTTTCTGTTCATCATGTCTCGCTCTGCATTTGGAGGTCGAGCATCTGAAGCAGGAGAACCGCAGTTTTTAGGACAAGCTCCGCAGGCACCGCCGAGTGTCTGATCTCGTGTAACCTAGACAAGTTGCTGTCTGCAAGAGCGCAATTTCGACTGTGCCAGGCAGAGCGACTGCGATTGGAGAAGGTACTTACAGCTGGAAGAAAGCTTCGTCACTTTGGAGGACTCCGGGATGTCAGTTCATCCCGAATTTCTCTCAGCCCTACACCCTGCTTACACCGAACCTGGACCGAACCTGTCATCTTCAACCCTAAGCCTTCGACACCTTCACTCTTGATGGCAGCGATTGTGGCACTACAGCGACGCAGTGGGTGACGTTTCAGAAAAATGTTGGATTCGGTTTAGTTGGAGGGGCCGCTATTAAGCGTTTTTCCTCAAAACTTATGCGGTTGGTCCTCAATTATGCGATGTTGCCGGGCCGGGGATGAAGGGCGGGGGGCCCGGGGAGCCAAAAACTAAATAATAAACTCAGATGCAGGATGCAGAAGTCGTCCTCTGCTTGGACCATCGCTTTGAGGCAAGGGACATCTAGAGGGCTCCCAAAGCCCCGCTTGGTAGCCTCTATCGCGCCAAGCTCGCCACCCTATAACTCTAAACCCTAAGCTCTAAGCCTCTAATAACCCTAATCCCTTAAACCCCTAAAACCCTAAACCCATTTGAGGTGCTTAGGGATCCATTCTTGGAGTCCTGGGTGAGGGTTTAGGGTTTAGGGTTGAGGGTGGGTTTAGTTTAGGGCCCGGGATAGTTCGGTGGGAAGGTACATCCTTGGACAGATTTGGACAGCGTGGGATCCATCGACTCCACTGATCCTAGGAATTCAGCACATGTCCGCTGCAGCGAAACTCTGTAATCCTTCGTGCTCAATGGGTCAATAATCGGATTGCGCTGTTGGCGTGGTTGGCATGCCAGGGAGTCGCGATGGCTATGGGGACCAGCAATCCTAGATCCAGGAGCATCATACTAGCCTGGCCGGAGACTGAGAGAATGGGAGAGGCTTTGCTGCATCTTGATCACAACGCATCCATGATAGAGTGGATCCGAATTGAAACGATGATGAACGATGCTCCGCAAGCTCCTAGTACATTAGGAGTGCCACACAGAGAATTGCGAAGGTGGAAGATCGACAGGTCCTGATTCTACAGGCGGAGCACCTGCTGGACTCTTCTACGGTGTTGCCAAAAAATTAGAGTTGAAAAAGTATGCTTCTTATATGCTTAGTATACTTTAGTGTCTGACTACATACGAGTACAACGCATGATGTATCAGCCGTTCTGTCCTTGAAGCGGAGCATGCATATTTAGTGTTTCTGTTCATCATGTCTCGCTCTGCATTTGGAGGTCGAGCATCTGAAGCAGGAGAACCGCAGTTTTTAGGACAAGCTCCGCAGGCACCGCCGAGTGTCTGATCTCGTGTAACCTAGAAAAGTTGCTGTCTGCAAAAGCACAATTTCGACTGTGCCAGGCAGAGCGACTGCGATCGGAGAAGGTACTCACAGCTGGAAGACAGCTTCGTCACTTTGGAGGACTCCAGGATGTCAGCCCTACACTCTACTTACACCGAACCATCTTCAACCCTAAGCCTTCGACACCTTCACTCTTCATGGCAGCGATTGTGGCACTACAGCGATGCAGTGGGTGACGTTTCAGTAATCGTGACGTATCGTGAGGCATCCTTAGTGCAACTTTACCTGTGAGTCACGATGCTCTCGGTACCTGTCTGCGCCAGGCCAAAAGCCGTGAGCACTTGGCGGAACTCAAGGTTCACGTGCTGTGCGAACTGGGAGCCTCACTTTTTGAAACTCCTTGAAGAGCCCTCTCAAGAGTTTGCTTTCAGAAGCAGGGGTAGACTGCGTCGTGCAGGCCACAAGAGACCACAAGAACGAGCTGAGCGAAGCCAACAGCAACCTGCAAGAGTTGTTGCAGGAGCCAAGTCGGGTGCACTAGGTCCAAGTCCGCTTAGTGCTCGTGAGAAGCTTTGGGTCATGTCAAGGATGTGTTGTATAGCTGCCATCCTGGGCTGCGTAGGGACAGACAGAACCTGGACTTTCCGATGCTATCCCCGAACGTTTCACAGTGCACGGGCTGGCAGCGTCTGGCAGGCTTCCGCATCAGAGAAAGAAAAGCTTCAGGCGGGCGCTTGTGGGCAGTTCTTACAGCAAGTTGACAGCATCGGGACATAGTCCACTGTCGAGATTTCCTGAGCCAACTGAAGGCAAGCCCAGTGCTTGCTCTTACAAGCATGCCTCTTGACAATATTCCACCAGAATATGTTTACACTGACACTGACACGGGCTATACAATCAATGAGAACGTGACCCCTCTTGGCAGATTTGTGGGTTATTTGTTGGGGTTGTTGTTTGCTCATTCTTCTGCGGGTCCCTATAGATCCTATAGGCTAGAACCCTGAACAACATCCTCAACCGTAAGCCCTAAACGGCCTTCTTCAAGTAAGGCTCCGAGAGCCTCGGGGGGGGGGGGGGCGAAATGAGACCCCGCAGCCAAACCGGAACGGAACGGGTAAGAGGAGCCAAAAGGGAGAGGACCGGACGACGCGGACTTGGCGTATCAACTGACAAAGATCTGGATTGATAAGTTGGATGCAGATGTTCTTCGAATGGTGAAATTCTCCAGACGGAGTTCTGCTGGTTTCTAAGCAACTGGATCGGCTTTCCTGGATTTGGTTGAGGTCCCCTTGGTCCAGCACAGAGAGCCGAGCCCGAAAAGGCCCCTCCGCTGAAATCACGGTTTCAAGTTGGGCCCAGGAAGGCCCCCCCGGTAAAATAACGATTTCAAGTTGGACCCAAGAAGGCCCCCCTGGTGAATCACGGTTTCAAGTTGTACCCCAGAAGGCCCCTCCGGTGAAATCATGGTTTCGAGTCGGGCCCAAGAAGGCCTCTCCGGTCAAACCATGGTTTCAAGTCCAAGAAGGACCCTCCGGTGAAATCATGGTTTCGAGTTGGGCCCAAGAAGTCCTCTCCGGTGAAATCATGGTTTCAAGTTTGTCTAAGAAGGCCGCTCCTGTGAAATCATGGTTTCAAAGTTGGATCCATGAAGGCCCCTCCAGTGCAATCGTGGGTTCAAGTTGGGACCAAAGAAGGCTCTTCAGGTGAAATCATGGTTTCAGGTTGGGATACAAGTCCGTGTTTTGTTGCGCACACTTCACGGCTCCTGGACCCACATGCTGTTTGCAGGCCGAGGTAAGGTTCAGGACGGAAGAAGTGCAGAGCCTGAGCACCAAATTGGAGGCCTGTTTTGTTATGTTTCGCTATGTTTTGTTCGATACTTAGATGGTTCCTCATCGAACCATCGAACCAGGACGTGTCAAAATCCATGTTTGTGAGGTGGAACTCGGGCACAAGACTGAGCTCAGCGAGGAGAAGAACCGGCTTCTCCGCAGGGTTCAGGTGACACGGCTGCATGTTGCATTATGTGCTTGAATGGAATCCGACACGGTTAAGTGACTTTTGGCACACCTATGGCGCGGCAAAGGCATCATCATGTTAGTTCCAAATCAAAAGGCGTTCTGTCAGAAAGCTGAAGCCAAGGAGCTGGAGACTCCAGAGCCACAGCGTCAGGAAGCGGTCTAAGACACCTAGCACGAGACGCATGAGGTTTGGCCCTCATCATTGATGAGGGCACGTGAGGGCAATGTCGGAGTGTCGTGGCACTCAGATGCTATTTCTTGCTTGTTCCATCACTTTGTCATACGATCACGCAGGCCGAAGAGTCACAGATACTATCAGCTTTAGGTGAAGGTCTGCTTTGTTGATCTTTGTTGCGTGCCCGGAGGAGGGCTTGTTGGCATCGCATGGCATGGCTTTTGAAGTGAAGGCGTTTGTCGAGGTTCGACTTGGATGTCAGAAAGATTCGGTGCCCCACAGCACGAAGTCATACATAAAGAGAGACCTAGGCATGCTTTGGTCATTTACAGCAGTTTCGCGCTGCACGGTCGTACTGTTTGAGTTGTGTTGCACAATTGTCGCGACTTTTTCATGAAACTCCGGTGTTCGTGCAGACCAAGGCTGGATGCAACGCAACGCCTCGAGGTACATTCGATGCACGTTCAAAGTTGATGCAGACAAGCAGGCTTACAGTAGTTGGCCTTCGTTCTTTTTGTACAGCAAGGAATGCACAGGAGCCCGCCACAGAAGTAGAGCTGTGTGATTTCGTGACTAAGCACTCGCCCAGAAGACAGAAAGGCAGAATTGCATGCGTGGCTACAGGATGTCTTACTGTAACACTTAGCCCGTAACACATGCCATTCCTTTGCATCGGTCTCTAGTGCGTGATGCATCTCGCGGGCCTGAGAGCTGAGCAGCTAGTTTTTGACAATGTTTGAGTCCATGTGGGTCCCCTCGTTGATATTGTTTTACGTTGTTTGCTTTGGCTTGCTGACCCTTTACGATACCATGGCGGAATTGATCTCCGCAACCATCTGAGTCCCCCGCCCATGCCGCGGATATTGGCCCACAGTTGGACATGCCTCGCTGCCTCACGCGGATTTATTCGACGCCGCTTGATAGCAGATCACAACACAACACTCCAACGCTCGACACAGGGGTGGATCAAGATTGGCCTGTACAAGAGTTAGGAGATTCAAGAGTTGAAGGTCTTAGGGCTTGAGCTTGCGAAAGACGATATTTTTGGCAATGCCTCAAACCTTCACTCGGAAACAAGTGCGTCCGGACCCAGCACGAAAGGGGTCAAACCTTCACTCGGGAAACAAGTGCGTCCGGACCCCCCCGGAGCAATGCAGCACGAAAGGGGTCAAACCTTCACTCGGAAACAAGTGCGTCCGGACCCCCCCGGAGCAATGCAGCACGAAAGGGGTCAAACCTTCACTCGGAAACAAGTGCGTCCGGACCCTCCGGGAGTAATGCAGCACGAAAGGGGTCAAACCTTCACTCGGAAACAAGTGCGTCCGGACCCGCCCCGGAGCAATGCAGCACGAAAGGGGTCAAACCTTCACTCGGAAACAAGTGCGTCCGGACCCCCCCCCCGGAGCAATGCAGCACGAAAGGGGTCAAACCTTCACTCGGAAACAAGTGCGTCCGGACCCCCCCGGAGCAATGCAGCACGAAGGGGGTCAAACCTTCACTCGGAAACAAGTGCGTCAGACTATTGACATCCCCATTCCGAGTATGCACTCTGTAGGAATCAACTCTGATGCCCAGGCTTTTTGACACATGCCCATGTGCTGCTCAGGTTCCGGCCAGCTTTGACATCGCTCTTCAGTCAACACCTTAGATTGATGATGCAGTTACAGGCGTTACATGGGGTTTCGAGTCTAGAGTTTAGGAGCATCTGAGATTGGCATAAACAAGCGCCGCAGTAAGGAAGCGGGTGAGGCTGGTTGGGCCGGCATGGGTGTTTACGTACTTGGCAGTTCCGGTTGAATGCTTGGACGGAACTTAGAAATTCATTCGCGTCATGCCAGGTATTTATTATTCATATTTAGGTTTCGGGGCTTACAGTATGGTTTGCAGTTCGGCCGTCCTGGTCAATCCCATCTTGCTTTGTTTTTTGTCCAGCTGTCGCTCGGCTCACTGGTGGTGCGGACTGGCCCTCTTGGGGGTTTAGCGTAGGGTTCCCCCGTGTGGATATGAGCTGCGAACATCATGTCAAGTAAGGTGGTGAGAGACGAAGGATGACGAAGGAAGGGCCGAAGCAATTTTTAGGGTTCCTCGGTGGTGTACTTTCTTGTTTGTCTGGCATGAAAATCTTGAGAGGCGCCTCTTGCCAAGACCACTTAGGCCAACATCAGATCCTGCATTCTGCAACCCATGTTCAAACATCCTGAAAACATGCATCTGGCTACTGACTACGTTAGAGGCCTCTGGAGTTACAGCAACAACTGCTGACCCGGCTGTGACGCCCATCGTGCCGAGGACGATGGAGTGTGATCCGCTGCGTGTTTCAGCCTCAGGGGACAGGAGACCTTTCAAGCAGGGATTTCTAAACAACCTTCCTGGCCGGGGCTTGAAATAAGCATGTGGGCTCGTTTGTGATCTTGGCAAGATTTTGCTGGTGGAGGGCTGGCGTTTCGGGCGAATTTTCCCGGACGAACGTTGATAGCTGCTGGTTTCATATGTTTTTGTGGCCCAAGGTGGACAAGGTCGTGTATGCGCTCACAAAGGACCGGACCCCTGCAGCAGCTTGCAAGCAATTGTTTAGCTTGGGCGGGCTCAGACAAAGAAAGAGATCACGCCATCCAGATGCATGATGGCCTTGCGCTGAGCCCAGGAAATTCAGCGCACCATCTTGTTTCTGGAGGCGTGTGCGAAAAGTTCTGTTTTTTCACCAATTGGCTACCATGGGGGGTGTACAATAACCCCGCGGTCTTGGTTTAGCATTAGTTCCGTCCGTTTGCTCATGGGCAATGGGTCTTGGCTTAAAATCGATGAGGAATGAAAATCGGGCAAACCATAGCAACATCCATGAAGCTGCATGATCACATCATTCAGTCGGCTCACGGGAACATCGGTTCCAGTACTAAGCTTGTACTATAAATCAACGAAAAAAAACAGTTGGCTCACGGGAACATCGGTTCCAGTACTAGGCTTAACTCTACCGGAGGCAGTACTAAGCTCGTAATTCAAGTCGTTGGAAGAAACTCAGCTGCCTCAGGGGAAGGAAAATCAATTCCAGCATTTTAGCTTGTACGACAGATCGATGAAAACCCGGCTCAGGGGAGCATCGATTCCTGCGCTGAGCTTGTTGTACACGTCGTTGAAAACCCAGCTGGCTCACGTTCGATTCCAGTACATAAGCTTGAGCTACAGATCGATGAAAACCAGGCCGGCTTACGGGAAGATCGGCTCCAATACAAAGCTTGTACTACAAGTCGATGATACTCAAGCCGACTCACACGAAGATCATTTCCAGTACTAATCTTGTACTAAGTACTATAAATAGATGCAAATCCTTAGTGTGGCATGTGGAGTGCATGTTGATTGTGGTTCAGGCCAATTGGCATTGAGCTTCCTTCCCAAGAGTATTTCATGGTTTTATTTGTTTGAAAAGTTCCTGTCAGGGAAGACATTGTTATCCGAATCCAAACACCACTCAACCAAGCGGCTCAAGCGTCAGCCTCCCCATTCTGCTAGGCGCGCAAGAGACACTTCGAAAAGAAGCGCCTCGAAGAGGCCAGCCGCGCCTGGCCATCCATGGCTGGACAAGTTCAGTCAAACTTGGTACACGTAGTCTTTTGCTCTTGCATCATCTCGCATCGTTCGATTTTTTGCGCGTCGATCGGCGTCCACATTGGGGGGCTGCATTCCGCAGCGTGTGTCTCGTGATGTGTCAAAGTCGGCTTCGTCATTTGCTGCGCCCACATGGTGTTTTGCTGCTCGTAGTGCTCACAACCCAAGACCCTTTTCGCCTAAAACGAACATCCCGACACTTTGATCGGCGTCCACATTGGGGCGTTTCCAAGAGACATCTCTTGATGTGCGAAGTCGGCCTCGACGTCAGTTACACAGCGTCGTATTTGTTTTATGGAACATCGGTTGCTTGGGCGCATTCCTTATATAGGGTCGTCCGCTTCCTCTTCGGAACAAGTTACTGAGATTTACTGAGAGGGTCTGAACGCCGCCACGATGACTGTTGCCAAAATCTTAAGCCCAAACCCCAAACTTGAACTTAAGCCGTGAACATTCATGAACCCCTAAGTAACATCTTAACCCCATATAAGCCTTAAACCTGATATTCGAGCGCATGCACGCATGGTGATTGACGCCTGAAAGAGAGTAAAAATTCGTGAACGTGCCTGAACATGTTTGCCCCCAGGGCAAGCAGCAGCATGAATTCTGACATCTTGCCGGCGTTGCATGGGGTCCTGTGTCGTTCTTTGCTTCCCTCAAGCCACTTCTGTGAGAGAGCCGCTTTCGCTGCGCAAGGTGCGCACACTTGTTTGTGCATGTCTGCAAGGGTTGCACTTCCCTTTGCGTTGGTTTATCCTCGCGCCGCCCTTAGAAGTAGGGATGGTTTTCTGTTCATGTAACAGGAGAGATGCAAAAATATGCCAAAAAGCGCTGTCGTCCGCAGCAAATCCGGCAGTTTGACCCATGTTCGCTGTTCGCCTACATTCCAGCGTATTGGGGATTTCTCGGCCTTGGTGCGTAATCCCGCCGCTGATGTGTATTTCCGCTATGTAGCGTTCACAATGGCATGACGTGTGTTCTCGCGACCTGCATGATATAAGATACGCGCCACTTGTACCCTCAGCCGGACAGGAGGAGCGACAGCGACAAGAGGCCAGTCCCCTTCAATTGAGTTTTTGCAAGCATCATCAAGCTCCCATGCCATGTTGCGGTGTGTTGATTCCGGAGATGGCTGAATGCAGGGACGGTTGCGAATAGCAAACGAGGAGCGGGGTAGGTCAACGATTCAATGGGGTTTCAGCACGTTTGGGCCTGAAACATCAAAGCCTTGGTCTGCAACCTTGGGTCCGATGCTCCTCAAAGTGTAATGTTAAATGTTACAGCCTCAGTTTTATGCTTGCACTGCAGGGTGTGCTTTGATTGGCTGTGCCAGGCTGGGTGGTCTTTCGGGTGGCTCTTTTGCTGCTGTACCTTCCGCCTCGCGCTCGGTTGCCGATCCTCATGTTACTTTGGTTCTACATATTGGTTTCCGAGGTCTGGTTTGGGTGTATAAATTCGCCCCATGTTGCCTGGACAAGAACAACACCTTCCCCCTTGACGTGGAAACGGTTCTGGCTGCTTGAGGGGAGTGGAGGGTCACTGCAAGAGTGTGGTAGCACTGACCTGCCGAGCGGGCAATCATGCATTCGCGACTCTGCAAGTCCTCGAGTCCACAAGTCCCCGATGCGAATTGGACGAGAAGTGGGGAGCTGGAAGAATGGATGCGCTGTAAGCATGGACGTATTCTGGATGATGGACATGCGAATTGGCTCTCGCCATGCTGCGTAAATCAACCAACATTGTTATGCAAAGTGGTTGTTGTGTTCCCCACATTTGTTTGTGTTTCGGTGAGATTTCCCGGAAGCGATCTCAGGTGAGCGGTCCGTGTGGTGAAAGCTTTGGAAACATGCAGCAGGTGGGGATAGGGGAGGGAGCTGTAGTGGTTTGCGAGAGCGTCTTGTTCCAGAACTTCTCGCAACGAAAAGGAGCATCACTTTGCTGCTGACGCGCGCAGGCTTCTGCTGCGTGTTGGATCCTATGTCCATGGCACCCAGATTTGTCCCCGCCAGCATTCTCAAGTCCCCAAGCATGCGCGTTCGCGGCAGCATATGTTGCCCAAGTCGTTTCCCAAGCTTTCGCTGCGGCCTTGCCATGGCCGCTTGGAGTTTTAGAAATGTGTTGGGGTTCGGGTGGTGTCAGCACTTTCTTGCCGCTGCTTAGTGATTTTGTCCCGAAAACCCAATGGTCCGCACATCAGCCCCCAGTGGAGCGTGTTCAAGGGGGGGTGCAAGGAAGCTGTAGCCATAAGGTTGAAACCGCCAGCCCTGCACAAAGTTACAAAATTCCTTGCTGAAAAGCACTCAGGATGAGGCAATGCAGCTCGAACAGGAGGAGAAGAGTTTCGGGCCTGGGTTTTTGTAGAGCTTCGGGGACAATAAGCATATAGAGGACGAGAGCCAAACAACACTGCGTGGAGCCAGGAACTCCACTTGCAACTCGCCATCGCCGCCAGCCTGGGCGACGAGGCGGCGCGCTTGCTACATCGTGCCCCATGAGGCTTCCCAAGTCAACCACTGCCAATCCTAGGCCAGATAAATTACAGTTGGCCCTATCCTATTCCAGCCCCAAGATACGGACAAACCTCACATCATGTACAAGACGCAACCTCGGAATTATTCATGAAACCCGAAGGCAGGCTTTGGTTCATCATCGACGCCTAAAAAGCTGTTGCAGCTGGAAATGAGTTTTCGGGCATGGGGCATGCAATGGTTTCCCAGACGTCTGTACAACACCGCAGCTACAATCTCGTGTACATGTCTTTCTGCGGGCCGAGAGTAGACAGAGCAGCAGACTCGATTTTCCGAGCAGCAGTTTTGCACATGTTCTGTAAGGAGGCGGCCAGAAGACGCTTGGTGGTTGATTTCAACTTCATGGTTGGGTGTGATCGGATGGGAGCTGCAAGCCTTTGCAAGTCTTGAATGTTCGCGCTACATGTGTATTGACATACAAGAGCATTGGAAATATGGGGCCAGGGGAGGGGGGGGGCGGGGCGAGGGTTTGATACGGTATGTATTTCGACGATCCACATCCAAGGGTTTAGGGTTCAGGGTGTGAGCGAGAGCTGAAACTGATGAAAAGCACATATTCGAACCCCGCACCACACGAGGCTGCATCGCAATGAAGTCCACATGCACTGTATGATGGCATATGTTTTGGACCTCATTACCCAAGTCCATGGCAGACAGTTTGGTTTGTGGAGGCAAAGGCCACCCGCAGAGCAACAGGCTAGGCCCTACAACCACGTGCTAGCCCCAAGGCTTCGAGCCTCTGCCACGTCTCCTTGGGGCCTCTCGGATGCGCTTGGCCAAACGTTCCGAATGTCCCAGAGTGCAAACCGCAGACGTCTTTTCGGCTTTGGATGTGCCTCATCCTTTGCATGGGTTCCTGTCCACCCGCCGTTTCAAGACCAACCCCAAACTCTTCGTGTACAGCACAGGGTAGATTCTCCATTCTTCAATGTATCTGGATGAGAACCCCAAAGGGCTTGAAAACCCAGAACCTCCTGAGACCACAACACCACAGTTCCAAAAGCCCTGAAACCCCCAAGCCTGCCATTGACTCCTGATGCTGCCCAGGCTGGCGCTCGTGGCTCAAGAGCCTGTCTTGCAACTTTGGGTTTCGGGGGGCTTTAGTGGCAGTTTCTTTTTCAACATGGGGTTTTGTGTGAGGGGTTTGTTGTTCTGGGTTTCAGGGCGCGGGGTTCAAGGTTGAGGCTTCAAAGCTTGCGTATGCGAAGTCCCACATGATCGTGGAAGAATCCGTGTCCACAGGCTTGAAGTACCACATGGATTTTGGTGCCAGGAAGTTTGTCTTTGATCGTGCCATTAGAGCTTAATTGTGCCAGAGTCTTAGGATGTCAACCTGCGCCTTCCCAGCGATCTGCTTCTGGTGTGCCTTGGCTCGGACCAAGTCGTTTAGCCGCTTTGGCCCTCAGACTCAGAGTGGCGCGCGCACACACAGACACAGACACACCCCCAAATGCCTGGTACAGAAGAAGAATTGGCAAAGGAGATTCTTCAATGAATCAGGGTGAAATCCCCACAGGAATGCCAAACTGTTCGCTCCAAACAACGTGGGCCAGCAAGCTGCCAAAAGCCCCACACAAAGCCAACGTTTTTCTTTCTCGCTTGAGTTGGAGGGGAGTTGCGGGTTGTTGGCCTAAACTTTGGGCCTAAACGTGAGGCTGTTCAAGGTCAAGGACAGGTCCAAAAAAAAAGCAAGTTTCCGGGTGGTCGTTGTGAATCTTTAGTTCAATGACGAAGGCTTTAGCGATCAACACCTGTAGGTGAAATGCGGCTTTGTATTTTAACCCTCTTTATCGGAATGTCTTGTGAGGCGGCCCTGTGCTGAGTCAGCAGGTTGGAAGAACTGGCCTACAAATTTCGGAGGTTTTCTTGTTTATCCCTGCACTTCCCATGCTGGAACAGATCTATCCTAGAGCTAGGCCTACGTCTCGATACACAGTGTCCCATGATGTCCCATGCATCTGATTCACTGGCGGATGGAGCTGCTATGGAGCTCCTACCCGTCCCTGCGCTAGGCCGCTAGGCTACATCATGACAAAGCGTAAACTGGCCTGGCATCTGCGGCAAGGATCAGGGACCCATCTGCTTCGGTGGTGTTCCGCCGCAGTGTTCAGAAGCTGTATCCGAGGATACTCCTCAGTTGCGGCACAGAGGATTCCGTGCTGTGCGGTGTCCAGCCCATGGAGTACCTCCGTGCGCCCACCATGAGTGGCTCGGTGATTCTAGCTCGGTGATACTTAGTGTTGCAGTGCTTAAACTAATGCTCGTGGTTTTCTTAGCGAACCTTCGAAAGACGATTTTGGTGAGGATTGATTCGCGGCTGCTTCATATTCTAGCATTTCTCATAAGGCTGCGCAACTGTAAGACTCTTTAGCCGCCGGGCAGAAAACTCCAAACAGAAAGTCGCGCTCACCATGCCCCTGGATATTTCTGGAATCTTGAATCGCACAATCGCAATCGTGTTTGAGGTGTGAGGGCTTGAAGACTGCACATTCAACGCATGCTTCTCCTACGCCGTTTGCCGTACGCATTCCTTGCTTCGCATCTATGAAATCTCATGGCCAACCGCAAGCCCCAAACAAGACATCCTTGTAGGAAAATACCTGGATGAGGCCGCTTCGGTCAGATCTCGGTGGGACCCAGCGGGATGATCGCCTTTGCCGCAGAGCTGGCCGGCAATGCTTGGAAGGCAGAGTCTTGCTCTTGGAACCCTAGTCCTCCCTCCTTCTCCTGCTCTTACAGGATAACAATGTTTGTTCACTTGATTGAAATGCTGCATCTTTCTGGTAGACGTGCGGCTTTAAGGTTTGTAGCTGGCATTGTTGAGTTGATCACATTGATACAGGTCAGTTGTCTTTTGCAGGGTTCGTCGCAGTTACATGCCCTCGTCCTCTGCTAAAGCTTCGTATGGCATCTTGCATCATTGTGTCCGCAAAGCCTTAGCACCGAGAGATCTCTGTACTCTACAACATCTAGCCCAAAACATTCAGCTTTTCAGCGACCAGCAGTTATGTTTCGAGCTTCCTTGTGTCTGGGAGTTCTGGATGGTGCACATTCGGCTGCAAAAGCTTGTTCCCCATCTTCGTGGAGTTGAGGAAGATGCTGTGTGGTGCAGTTGGCCTGAGAACCCTAAACCTTTAAACCGTCAGCTGTTAAACCCTGACTGCCTCAAGAACGCCTCCCAATCCAAGGCGAGTTTAGGGTTATGGCGCTTGTGCGTTCTGAACACAAGTATGAGTGCAGTCAGTTGAACGACTTTCAATGCCAACTGGGAGTGGCCACAAAACAGTTCAAGTTCCTGTCAAGCGTAAGCGAGCTGCTGGAATCCTGAGGTGAGCTGCGAGCTTCTTCGGTGCCAGGCGCGTCTGGTAGCATGTTAGCCTTCAACTCCACTTGCAGGCTACAGTTCCAGCTTCAGCTAAATGTTCTCAACCCGGTGGGGTAGACTCTGGTAGACTGGTCTTGGGCATCCCTCTGTAGTCATGGGCATGTTGTGCCCCATTACCAGCCGACTCAAACCGCTAAAGTTTTCGGAAGCTTTTGCCTTCTTGGATGTACACAAAAGACAAAGCTTAGGGTTGTTTAGTCGGTTTGCTCCTTTGGAATCGCAACAAGCCAACATCAGAGACACGAAAATCCATGATACAGGCATGGCAAATAACCCGGTTGTGGAACTTTATGTAAGGATGGCCCCGAAGTCAAGGATTCCTTGTAAAAACGAGAAGGCATATAAAAAAGATAACGTTTAAATGTTGGGCAGAAGGAAGGGTACTAAGCTTGTACTACAAAGCAATGAAAAAGCAGCCGGCTCACGGAAACATCGATTCCAAATACTAAGCTTGTACAAAGCAATGAAAAACCAGCCGGCTCACGGAAGCATCGATTCCAGTACTAAGCTTGCGCTACAAAGCAATGAAAAACCAGTCGGCCCACGGAAACATCGATTCCAGTACTAACTTGTACTAAGCAATGAAAAACCAGTCGGCCCACGGAAACATCGATTCCAGTATTAACTTGTACTACAAAGCAATGAAAAACAGGCCGCATCACGGAAACATCGATTCCAGTACTAGGCTTGTATCACAGAGCAATGAAACACCAGCCGGCTCACGGAAACATCGATTCCAGTACTAACTTGTACTACAGAGCAATGAAAAACCAGCCGGCTCACGGAAACCTCGATTCCAATACTAAGCTTGTACAAAGCAATGAAAAACCAGCCGGCTCACGGAAACATCGATTCCAGTACTAAGCTTGTACTACAAAGCAATGAAAAACCAGTCGGCCCACGGAAACATCGATTCCAGTATTAACTTGTACTACAAAGCAATGAAAAACAGGCCGCATCACAGAAACATCGATTCCAGTACTAGGCTTGTATCACAGAGCAATGAAACACCAGCCGGCTCACGGAAACATCGATTCCAGTATTAACTTGTACTACAAAGCAATGAAAAACCAGTCGGCCCACGGAAACATCGATTCCAGTACTAAGCTGTACTACAAAGCAATGCAAAACCGGCCGGCTCACGAAAACATCCTGAGCTTGTACTACAAAACAATGAAAAACCAGCCGGCCGAGCCCAATTCTGCGGAGACATGGCCGGTACTAAAGATGTACTACTGTGTGGTATCATAGCTTTGATAGCCTAGATGTGTCGTTTAGCTTGTAAAACAAAACGGAATAAATTTAACGATAAAGTTTGCGCTCGGGTACTTTCATTGGCCACCTGGTTTTTTGGCTAGCCCATATGCTTTCACCTTAACTCGGTGGTCTGCAAGCAAACGTGCAATGAATGCATGAAGCTAAGCATGTTCCTGCGTTTCCAAGCTTATGCTTTGACAGTCCGACGGGGGCTTTGCGCCCAGCCGCAGCCAGCGCAGCTTCGCGCCGCATCGGCACCTGCGGCGGCAGCTTGAGATGCATTCAGCAGGGATTAGCAGATGATATGAGACGTGGTCAAAATTACCGCTCTCTGATTTTAGTAGAGGGGTAGTTGTTGCTGCAAAATGCCGAGGATCGATAGGGGACGCTCTAAAATAATCGGGAAATTTGATGCGATAGGATAAAAGTGCGCTAGGTGAAAAACCTGGAAATCCATAGGGGACGCGCTAATTCAAAAAACAAAAAAGGCTTAGGCTTAAACAAGTAATTTTGAGGCCGACTCATATTCGCTTGAAGAGCACACCTTGAGTTCAAGTTTTCCCCATTCATTTATGGCTGTTGATCAACGCGCTTGTTCGATCTTGTTCGTAGCAGAGCAGCAGTGTGAACAGTGGAAGGCCGAGCTGGCAGCTGGCCACGCGGAGCTCCGGGTTTGAGGTTGTAAGTTATAAGGGTTCTGGGCTTACAGGGCCAAGAAGGATGCCAAAGTTCATAGGAAACGAACACGAGAGCATCCGCCCCATGCTTCCTAAAGGGCTGATTCAAACAATTCAGGTCAACCGCAAACGCGATATTTCCAGGGCGTATGTAACGGAACTTGGGGGGGTTGGTGGAGGCGGGGGGGAGGGGAGATTGCGGTGACTTCGAGTTGTGCAGGGGTGGCCTTTGGAGGTTAGGGTTTTGCGGTCGGCAGTTCGGACGGTCAAAGGATTGAGATGCCAGGAGATCAAAGCTGGAACGCTGGCTGGAGTGCAAGCTTGCAAGTCTTTGACGGTGTCGTTCTGCATGAGCTTTCGCAGGGACACGTTGGAAATGGATCAGCAGTGTCCATGAACTGCAGGCGTTGTTCCATGTCAAAATCGCGCACAGCTTCAGAGTCGTAAGAACCAAAAGAAACGCTAGAACCGCAACCTTAAACCGCAGGAAACCCCCTGAACACTATAAGTCCTTAACCAACAACAACCCAAATCTCTCCAACCGCTGCATCGCGGAAGGAGCACGCCTGGTTGCCTCTGCTGCTCGAAGAGGACATTGCCAGTGCGCTGCAAAACCAGCTGATACATCTTGCGGTGTGTGGTTCATGAAACATTACGCCAGCAAATGCACCACTGCCTGCGACCCTTCACTGGAGTTGAGGGTTCGGGGCGCGATGACCTGAGTAAGAATCATCACCGAATCCCGACTGCAACTTCAAAAAAATCGTTCAGTGCTGTTTGAAATTCTCAGTTCTGGCTTGCGCCGGGAAAAAAAAAACCACCCTTGCTCGCTCAGCTGCGCGTCCGCTTTCCTGCTCGCGGGTGCGTCCATGTTACCAGCATGATTACGTCGATTACGTCCATGTTACCAGTGCGGTCTTGCCTGTTACGAGCACATTGGAATGGCCAGAGCATCTATGCCCGCACGAGGATTGCATCCATGATGGCCTGCACGATCCTGCACGATGACTGCGTCCCTGTTACCAGTGACACGTGGCGTCCACGTAATTGACCCTTAAAACTGGTCGGCCTGGATGCGAGCGCTGGGGATACGATTTCGCTGCGCTTGCCACACGTTCCTACATCCCACCGGGAACGGAGTTGCCCAGAATGCTTGCAGAGATCCCAAAACAGGTTGCTTTCCGGAAGTATGGTTCCTTTCTGGTATTCCTTGTCAGCCAATCCTGTGCCAATCCCCATAGGCCAGGCAGACGTTCTGCTCCAAAGCGGCTGGATTCCATTTGTTGGTGAGTCACATTCACACCGTCCCGTGAAGTCGGGCTAACCTGCATGAAGCAGGTAGTGACCACAATGCCCACATGATGGCTGGGCTTGATTTCGGTTCGTCGCGCTAGTTTTGTGAATCAGTTGCACCGACTCCACGGCAAGGCAAGTCGAGCTTGCAATGTTAAAGGTCTGCACCACATCAAGCGTGATTAGAAGAAGTCCGGAAAGATGTGCCTGGCAAGCTGCTGTCTGTTTCGGGTTTGGTTTCTGCTTCATATGGCTTCGGGCGGAGCCCTTTGGCGCGGACATGTATGATTCCAGAAGGTCCTGCTACGTCCTGAAGAGTTACTACTACTTCGCCACGTGAGCCACAAGATCATCTCTGCTGACTTTGTAACTGCATATGCAGAATGAACGTCTCACACACGTCTCCAGTAACAAGCCGATTCGCTTCTCCACGTTTACCAGAGCAACAACATTTAAGATCCGGCGCCGACACAGCAGCTCTTGCGAGAATTCTGTCCTGAAAGCCATTGCTGCAGGCAACGAATCCAGATATGTCTATGATCTTGACTCTTGTTCCTTAGGTCTCCAAATAGATAACCGTGGTCTTGCAGACGTCCATACTAGCCGCGGAGGATATCGATGCCGTGCTCCCCCTGCTTCGGCGTCGGCTGGCCGGCAGCGAGAACCTTGAGCTTTCTTCGTCGTAACATGTGGGAGTCGCAGCTAACGGTACCAGAGCTCATGGTTCTAACCGTGTTCATTTCCGAGGTGAGTTGCAGTGTTCCAAGACTGTTTACGAGGTTGAGCCTTCATTGATGCCTTCAAGCCTTTTCTTCATCTGGAGGGCTGCACTTGAATTTCCACCGACACACATTTTGTTCTTTACGTGGTGCCCAGTTGCTGGTTACATCTGGATGCAATGAGTAGGATGGGTAGCTTCCCACCGGAGGTCCCAACACATTGAGGACAACATGAACACGGCGGATGTGGTTTAGGGTTGAGAGTTTGAATGTTTCCCAATGCAATTTAGCCAGGGTCCCGGCAAATCATCCAGAATATTGTTCTGATCCCCCATTGCGTTGCAGAAGACTTCCTGTTTATTCGTACCTCGCGCGAGCCTCGCGTGGACCCTTGTTTCAACATACCGTGAAATGACGATGTTGTTACTGCAGGGGGTTGGGATGCCCCCTGTAGGAGAGGTGGGGAGGTTGGCAGGTTGGCTCACATGGCCTAGCATTCCTCCCGCGACTCCAGCCATGCTTTGCCAACCCTGCAATGGAAACATCGTAAAACCGCCTTCCCAAACCTATGTGCCCCTGCAGTTTCGCTATTTAAAACTGCTTGCAAATCCTGTCTTAAGACTTCTCAACCCACGCAGCCACGGCTGTAGTTGCAGAAAGCTGCTTTTGGGCGTTGCTTCGGTAGCGTTCGTGAGTGCCGCATGGCCGTAGTTGCGGAAGCCTACTTTTGCGGCTGATTTCGTGATCTTGTTTCCAACTTCTGCTCATGCTACATGAGGTCAGCGAATCGTGTCGTGCGTTGCGCGTCCTCGGCGCGTATGACGTGTGACGTCTCCGTATTTGGGTTCGTGGTACGTCTCTATCAGTTTAACATTGGGCGGGGTGCAAAAGCGCTCCTTGCATCATGCAGCCATAATATGCAATAGGCAGTCCCACTGCTCGGCAAGGGTCCAACTTCGTCCACGTTGGTTCAAGGGTCGAAACATCCGGCTTTCAGGCCGAGGAGGGGGGTTCCGGCGCAGAGCCCAAAGGACAAACAGGTGGATGTCTTTGGCAAGCAGGTGGATGTATTTTGCCGCGGTGCCAATATGCATTTGCGCAGTCGATTCTCAGAAAGTGGTCTGGGCACAGTGTTGCACTTGCAGACTTCGATGCGTTGTTCGGTAGTTGCAAGAACTGAAGCGTGCGTATTCGTAGCGTTTGCAATTGGTACTTTTCACGAGTACTTGGAGGCTTGGCTTTGCCTTTGCGAGAGCACAGTCGCGCAGTCACCAACTGTCACCGATAGCCGATGGCGTTTTGTACTTAGTACTCGTGGGTTTGCGTTGAGCTCTGTTTTTGAGTTACGCGATGTTTTGTGACCGGCTAAGGACAAGAGAGCTTCATCCAGCAGATTCCAACGCAGCAGATTGAAAAGGCAGTCTCTCATAGGCATCACGCCGGCACTCAGCCGTTGCTGTGCATACCGTGCATTCCGTGCATAACCTGACCAACGGAGCCGTGCAGTAAAACCAAAGCACACAAGATCGAAGTACACAGCAAGTTACTCACGGCAAGACAAGATGCTGTGTAGACGATGAATGAAGCGATTGGGGAGGCTGGCAAGAGCTGGGTGCTATCCATGAGCCGGGGTAGGGCTGGTAGAGGGACAAGCTTTGTCCAAAAGAGGAAGGAACGTTGGCAGTCAGAGCGAGCGGACGAGGGTTCCGAGGATCGAAACTGATGGGGGCAAGAGCTGCGAAGGTTTGTAAGGTATTTTAAGGCAAGAGGCACATAAGCAGCCAAGGCACTTTGGCTCTGCACATAGGAGATGCGCAAGCAGAATGATGGTTACACCTCTCGCAGGCAGCAGGATGATCTGCGAGTGTCTTGGCGGCCAGTTTGGTAGATCAAAACGAGGTGGATAAAGTTGATCTGCGAAAGGTAAGCTGTTTGCAATATGGCTTTGATTTCCTTTCGCTGGACGGCCGACTGCAAGGTGTGCCCGATGGCTCCATGCCCTGCTGATTGAATTCTGGCAGATTGGGGACCTTGGTCAAAGTGCATCGTCAATTGATCTACTTGAATCCACAGGCTGTATACAAGGATGTCCCGTGGCCCGTCCAGAAGTGCGCAACGTCGAGCGGGTAGACCAAAGACTGCAATGGGGACGCGGCCGGTCCGACGCTCTGAGACGCATCGCCAGGGCTGCATGAAGGAAGTGTCCGGTTGCGCGGGTACATGTAGCACATGCTTTTGGGCGTTTCTTTTTCGGACATTGGGATTGCAATGGATTGTATCGGATTGCAGTATTCCGAAGTATTCGAAATTCCGGGCGCGCTGACCTGGAGCCTTCCCTGACATATTGGGTACAGCTCAGCGGCTGGGTGAGCACGGCAGCAAAATCTGCAAAGTGGGCAGGTCACGCGAGTGTTTGTGACTGGTCAAGTAGAGACACCGAGGGACGCATTGAGCATAGACTTTTAAACCAGTCTTTACGTACACAGGCCGGTACACAAGCCAACTTGATTGCCAGGGTACTTGCCTCAATCTGTCCGCGGCAACATCCCATTGTGGAAGCTGCGTGCTAGCAGGAATTCGCGCGACATGTGGAAAAGCGCAAGCTTGCATGTGACGACGCCGGTTGGGGAATGCCGCCCTCATACTTTGCAAACCATAGTGAACAGTGGTGATGCATTCCCGCGCTTTGGTTACCGGCGTCACGATAGTGTCTTGCACGGGCACCTGTTTCCGTGTCTCTTGGCAACATGGGGGCCATGAGCACAAAGGTTTCCCGACTGTAAAGTAGGAGGTTCTATAGTACACTCTGCGAAAACATGCGTTTCAGCATGTTGGATGGTTTGGCCTATGTCAGAATGTGGAAGCTCAAGGCTATTTGAGCAACCGGGCAACGAGCCAGCGGTCCAGGCGCTTGAGAGCAGGAAAATGATCGGGCCGAGCAGATGCTGCGTACACTGGCTTGAACGGGGATATAGGTAAGTGGCACGGGGTGGCACACCTCTCCAAGCATTGCCTGCAACAGGGGCTTCCTGGCTGGTGGCTGGTAGAGCATGGCCGCTGCCAAGGACAGACATGACGGGCAAGGTTCACATATTGCGTTTGTCAGGGAGAGCCGAGAGGTCTTGCAACGTTTGCAGCCTGTCGGAGAAGTCATGAGTTCTGGATTTCCATGCATGCTGCACGCGTGCTGTTAGAGCTTGCCTTACAGGACCCTCCTGTACGAGCGACGGAGCTTTCGCTCACACCCTGGACGATGGACAAGTCGTGACCTGGAATTCCACGCAGTTTAGGTGAGTTGAACACTTGGATGTTGTTGCAACTTGTCGCGCCGATTGAATTCCATGCAGTTTAGATGAGTCGAAGATTTGGACGTTGCTGCAGCCTGCCATATTTTTTTGATAAGATCAACAAGCCTTCGATGTTCGCGAGTTCATGTACAAATATGTACATGCTGTAGACGAGAATTGAATTGGAGGCAGCTGGGAATGCAGCGATGGCAGGGGCCAGAACGATCCCATCTGACATGCCGGGTTAGGCTGCGCGGCTATGCCTTGCGCGTTTGTCGCGGGAGTTCGCGACAGTTCTACCGTATCGAAGAAATCCGAAAAGGCATAAGCATAATGGAAGGGGGTTTCCGTGTTAGGGCACAGCGTGCTGGAACACCTACGCATGCCCCGGTGTGTCGGCGCCCGTGTTCCTTCGCGGAGGCAGAAGTCAAAAACATCTTAGCCTCTTCGCCCCTTCTGTGGTGCAGTGCTGCCCCGCGCTGCCGGCACTCCCCCTCCACTTGAGCATTTTTTTTTCGTTGTGTGGGGTGTTGTAGTGGCATGGGTATCCTACGCGGGCCTACGCGTAAGCTCATGTTTAGTAGGCGCGCGGCCTACGCGCGGAGTATGTTGTTGACGCGCGCCTACGCAGACCTACGCGGCAAGCCCTGAAACAAGCACAAACGCATTGTTTAGCCCTTAACCCTAAGCCCGAAACCCTATTCTACGGGATTTCCTGCCTAGCCCTGCGCGATTTCTTGCCCAACCCTGCCCGATTTCCTGCCCAACCTGTCCGGTTTCCTGCCCAGCCCTACCCGATTTCCTGCCCAACCCTGCCCGGTTTTCTGCCCAACCCTACCCGATTTGCTTGCCCGATTTTCTGCCCAAGCCTGCAACCCTGCTCGGTTTTCTGCCCAACCCTGCCCGATTTTCTGCCCAAGCCTGCAACCCTGCTCGGTTTTCTGCCCAACCCTACCCGATTTTGCTGCCCAACCCTGCCCGATTTTCTGCCCAAGCCTACAACCCTGCTCGGTTTTCTGCCCAACCCTGCTCGGTTTTCTGCCCAGCCCTACCCGATTTGCTGCCCAACCCTGCCCGATTTTCTGACCAAGCCTACAACCCTGCTCGGTTTTTTGCCCAGCCCTACCCGATTTGCTGCCCAACCCTGCCCGGTTTTCTGCCCAACCCTACCCGATTTGCTGCCCAACCCTGCCCGATTTTCTGCCCAAGCCTGCAACCCTGCTCGGTTTTCTGCCCAACCCTACCCGATTTGCTGCCCAACCCTGCCCGATTTTCTGCCCAAGCCTACAACCCTGCTCGGTTTTCTGCCCAGCCCTACCCGATTTGCTGCCCAACCCTGCCCGATTTTCTGCCCAAGCCTACAACCCTGCGGTTTCCTGCCCAACCCTGCCCAGTTTTCTGCACTACAGTCTTTAGGGAGCAAAGGCTTAACATGATTAGGACGATTAGGATGTAGAGCTTGGCAAGTGGGCTTGGGTGTGCTGCTACACCATACACTCAGACTAAGGTGAAGGAGGTCATTCGTTGGAGTATGACATCACACGAGGCCAACGACCTCAAGGCAAGGACGCAGTGTAATTCTGCATGCCATGCCTTTTTGTTGCCAAATGGATCATGTTTTGATCTCGAGCTCAGAAAGAATATGACATAATTACCTTCAGGAATCCCAGAGACATGCTGTGGTGCACCTCACCAAGGATCGTCCGCATACCAGAAATTCCCCGCTCGACTCCAGACAAAATGTTACTGGTAGTTCTGGAAACTCGGGCTTGTCCAGAGGTGTGGGTGCTGCATCTGGCCAAGTGGGGCGACTTGAGCAGGCTGGGTGAGCATGGCATCTCGGATTTTTCAAGACTGGCCGTGAGACGCAATTGTCACAAGCTCAACAACATGCTCTGCCTCTTGTTCTGAGCGCGCCGCTGTCCATAGAGCCCTTGGCAGTGGCTTAGTGAAGCTTCTAGGACTAGCTCACGGGTATGTGATGTTCGGACGCTGACAGAAGTTCTATTATGCCTGTTGCAGGAACCACACATAAGCAGACATATCTTGCCACTTGTTGCATTCCTGTTTGTAGAAGAGGTGCGGGCGGTGTGTGTGTGTGTGTGTGTGTCTGTGTGTGCAACTCGTAGGAAAGACTGCTGCTGACTGTTGCGGGTCTGTACCCGCATTTTTGACGTTAGTCTTTGGTGCGCAGTATCCGAAAGTGCACTAGAGTTAGGGTTGCTGCTTGACTTTCAGTACGTGAGCATGTCAGGCCGGCGTCGATCGTGAGCTTTGCCCAGACTAACGTCGCATTGTTCAATGCTCTTCGGGCTGCGCGGAAAGAAAAGTGCGAAGAAGTTCGAAAGAACTTCGAAAAAACGACGTTTGCTGGACTTCCGGCGCATCAGAAGATCTGCCAGAGTTCCTGGGCTTCCATGGCAGCTGCACCCCTCAGCTCTCACGCAGGCTTCTTGTTCTAGAACTGCATTTTTATGAACGAACCAAATGTGGACCCAAGGTCAATGGTGGCGAATGGAAGAGGCCAAAAGGGCCAAGCGCGACCACTTTCCTGAAGTCAAGGAGATGAACTACACGCTGGTCCGAGATCAAGTCATGCACTGCCTTGGCTTTGATTCTGCTGTCTGTCGGGCAGGCTTGTGTGCAACGCGGCGCATTTCATGTGGCTGCTCGAGGTGCAGAGAGCAATGGGGTTCGGCAAGTTGGGCCTCTTGGAGCTGTTGTTGCTCTCACCGAAAGAGCCCTAGTGGCGAATTGATCTCATTGTGCAGCTACTGGCACGTCCACCACTCACTAGGATACGAAGGTGGGTGGATGTACTGGCCACGCTGCTGAGACAAGAGGACGAGAGCGAGATAGAGATCTTCTATTTGGCGGACAAAGCGCCCGAGAGACTTTCGCGAACGCGGACAGCAGCTGGAAGATGTTCAGAGATGATGCAGGTCAATGACAGAGGCTGTGGAAAGGGTCCCTTGCTCGTTCCTGGCAGGCATTACCGACGCTGGGTTACAGCCCTCCAGCGGCGGCCGTGAGCAAAAAGAAGCACCTCCACGATGCGAATTCTTCTTGTCGCTCTGTTTCATGTAATTGCATCGATTGGCATCCATCGGGGATTCGCCCCTCTCGGAGCATCAGGCTACGGTGTCTCGTAAAGAAGCATTGGGTATGGAACTTCCGAAAACTTAGACTTTTTTGTGTCTAGGCAGACATCCTCAATCTCCCTGAGAGAGCCAGGGTGTCACTATGCCTGTTACCATACGGCGGTGCCAAGTGTTTGGGAACCCTAGACCCTGCATCATCCAATGTTGCGATCGTTGCATGTCTAAAGGCCTGTGAAGAAAGTTTAGCCTTAGACCCTAAACCTCAAGCCCCCAAGCCTTAAGCCCCGCAAGCCCTGACATGGCGCGACAATTTCAGCTTGATGGCTCGAGACTAGAGACTTTTAGAGTCTTGGTAGCTCTCTCCCGCAGGTCTACCTCCCTCTGAGGATCTAGCTCAGCCATGAACCTAAACTGTGAAGCCAACTCACTCCCTTGAGCGAGAATCTGGAGCTGCGAGCAGTTCTAGGGAATCTTGCTTGGATCGTAACGAGGAAGTACTCTATATAGAAATTTGTAGGCATGGCGTGCGCAGTTTATCCAGATAAAGATATTTGAAGACACTGCCTAGTTTGCAACCATGACCCAGCAGCTCAGAATCCGTGCCCTGTCAGCGATGTTTCTGAAGGGTTTAGGATTTTAGGTGCTTTACGGGGTTTAGGGTTTTGTGCGTTTGGGCTTCGGGCCGGCTTTGGGGGTTCAAGAGGTTAGGGTCTCAGGGTTTTGGGTTTAGGGAAATTCAAGGTCTTGGACCCGGGAATTGAGGGTTGCACTGTACCACGCAGGCTTCGGCGTATCAGGTGTGCACTGGTCTCTGCCAAGTTGTAGTGTCGAAAGGCATTTTCAGACGTCAAAAATGCAATGGTGCTACAGCAAAGAATTCGCCTGCACCTCACTGGACTACTTCCTAAGCCTGGGCTGAAGGCAGTTTCCAGGGATTCAATAGCTCTTGAGCTCAGGGCTGCTCAGTGTTGAGTGAGGGACGTGATGTGGAGCATAAGGAGTGTCCGGTTTTTCGATCGCGCGTTCTCCGAGAAACCTCAAACCTTCTGAACACTAGAGCCAAGGAGCCTTCTACACTCTAAACCCAAAGACTCCTACAGACCTCATAGGGCACCTGAAGGCCCCAGGAACCCTAATCCCCCGTGCCCTGAAGCCCAAAGGGTTTCGGGTGTAGGCCTCAAGGGTTTTTGCTTTTGGGACTTCAAATTTAGGATTGACGGCATCCTTAAACCTGTCGCGCGAAACCCTACTAGAGAACAGTTGTCCCGAAAGCATGTTCAAGCCACGATTCAATCCTTGAATCACGCCGTCCATCCTTGCATCATCCATTGCGACATCCATCGCGACATCTAACGAAGACCCCTCACGAAGACCACCCGCCATCCATCACAACATCCATCCATGCATCAAGGATGACGAAGAACCTTCAAGAAGACCACCCGCCATCCATCAGCACATCCATCACGACATCGATAACGACGAACCTTCACGAAGACCACCCGCCATCCATCAGGACACATCAATCACGACTGCCATCCATGCATCAGCGATAACGAGGAACCTTCACGAAGACAACTCACCATCCATCACGACATCAATCACGACATCCATCCATGCACCGTTCGCGAACGCAAAAGCGAACGCCTCCCATGCACCAGCATCACGACGCCCCGCGAGCACGCAGAGGGTCGTCGCTTTTGCATCTCGACAACGCAAAAGCACTCAGAGTGTTGGCGGTCACGCGATCACGACACCTCGCGACCACGCAGAGGGTTCTCGAACGCCAAACCACGCATTTTGTGCGTCTCGACAACGCAAGAGCACGCAAAAGGTCATCGTTCATATGCGATCACGATACACGCAGAGGGTCGTCGTTTTTACGTTTGGACACCGCAAAAGCACGCAGAGGGTCATACGCGGAGGGCCGTCGTTTTTGCGTTTCGACAATGCGAAAAACACGCGAGGCTTGGCATTCACGCGATCACGACACGCCGGGCCCACGCAGAGGGTCATGGTTTTTTTGTGCTTCGACAACGCAAAAACACGCCGAGGGTGATCGTTCATCGTTCACGCGATCACGACACCCCAAGAAGACGCAAAGGGTCGTAGTTTTTGCCTTTCGACAACGCGAAAACACGCAGAGGGTTGGCGTTTTTGCATTTTTTTTGACCCAGGTGCGGCCGCCACGTGCTTTAACACATAATCCGAGCATCTGTTTAATTGGGCCCCACCCCCCCCCCCCCACCGCAATAAGAACGGCGGGGCGCCGCAATAATAAGACAATGGCAATTATCACCGATCCAAACTGCAGCTCAGCATGCAAAAAAAGAAGCCTTCGGACTAGATTTTTCAACTCCCCCCCCCGGAAAATGTTCTTTAAATGTGGTGGTGTTTCCCCATACGAAAGCCCCCGCACTGGAAAGCAGTCTTGCAGCCGGATTTTCGACGAAAATCTTGAAATGTGGAGGTATGTAATTGAACAGATGCGGATTATGAATTTCAAGAGGAGAACCCACGAAATCCATCACGCCATCATCCAGGCATCATCCATGATGCCATCCATCACGTCATCCATACAACGACGACTCTTTAACGACAACCGCCTCCGCTGAAAAGCCCTCTACCATGGTTTCGAGAAAAGAGCCTCATATGATCAAGGCAACACCTGCTTCGACCTCGAGGATGCCGCCCCGCTGGCTCCGCTCCGGCGGGTGAGTCACTGGGCTTCGGAGTCGTTTTTTTGGTGGTGCTTTGGGTGCATGGCTTTACGCGGTGTTTTGGGCTGGCGTTGGAATTTCGGGTTAGGGTTTAGGCTTCAAGGTGTTGTGAGCTCGGAGTTCAGAGCGCAGGCTGTGGATTGAAAGCGCTGTTGTGTAGTACAGTTCGATTAATTACAGCATATGTGAGATACCCCATGCTACAGGTCTGACGGACAGTTTGAGCCCTAACCCTGAACCCCACACCCTAAACCCTGAACCCTAAACTCTAAAGCCCCAAAAGCTCCTAAACCCTCAGCCCCTCAAGGCGACGCGCCAGCGCCACGGACCCGCGGACGGTGACGTCGGAGTGGCCGGCGCAAGCTCTCCTGGACCAAACCCAGTTTGAGTTAGGGTCCAGGGTTTTAGGGCTTAGGGCTTGTAGGGTTTAGGGTTTAGGGCTTTGGGTTTAGGTTGTTTTCTGAGGTTCAAAGCACATCTGATTCCTTTTCACTGCCGGGAAGGGTCGTGCAGCTGGCAGCACTTGTCGAGAACGCGCAGGCACGGTCTATTGGGACGTCTGCGTGAAGAGAAAACAAGAGTGCGACAGAAACTGCTTCTCCTGAGCCTAAACTCTTAACCCCTTAAAGTTTAAGGTTTAGGGGTTAGGCTACTTACTCTTGTCTGTAAATCAGGGCTGCGCTCGGGGGGAGAGTTGCTGCTTGCTCGGGCCGAAAGGTCGTCCTTGGTCAGGGCCGCACCCCAAGTACAGGCACCCCTTACCTCAAGACACACTGGCGGCCCTTAAGTTTTGGGACGCCGCGTGTCTTCAAGTGGTAGTTGGAGCCAGGGCCCCCCAATTTCCACACTGTTTTCTTCCCAACCGAGGCCCCGCCGCAACAGAGAGGTGAGAAGAGTTCGCCCATGACAGGCAAAACTTACCTAGGCAGGCCCTTGGAATTGTTTTTACATGCTGGTGAACTGCTACACCCTGTGAAACAACCCTCATTACAGCCCTGAGCCTGCCCTAAGCCCTGTGAACATCCGCAAATCCTCCAACCCTTCCAGGCTTGCTTGGGCAATCCAAGAATGCTTGTTATGTCATGTTGCAGAACATTCACGCGGAACTTTGTGTGCAACGGTCGAAAGGCAGGCATGCCACGTGTAGACTTTCGATGTCTGCTGTTCCGAAGCATCTGATGGTCAGAGTCCAAGATGCCAAGATGTCGTGCCAGGAAGCCCATGGAAGCCCAAGACCTTCATGTAACGCCTGCCTTTTGAAATCTTCAAGAACAAAATCGACCTGTCTAGAATCCCTGTCAGCAGCTGACTCGCATTCCCGAAAACTCGGCTCGTCAGCACACGCTTGAGCGCAGCAGCATGGAGCACCACAGCAGCATAGAGCACCACAGCAGCATAGAGCACCACAGCAGCATAGAGCACCGCAGCATACAGCACCACAGCATAGAGCACCCTAAACCCGCAACCCTAAACCCCGAAAAAGGAGCCTCAAACCAGCCATGGAATCGGAGGGCGGCGACGACCACTGGTTGCTGCACTGGCTGAAGGCAATCAGGATGATTTTTCGGGTTTAGGATGTAGGGTTTAGGGTTCAAGGCTTGGGTCAAAAGCTCCGTGTCCAGACTTTGGGGTCATCAGGTTTGGGGTGGCACCTTTTGGCGCCAGCACGGGTGCAGTCCTTGCCCCAAATGCTTACCCCACAACAACGAACCGGTACTCGTACCTTATTCCTGAATCCTAGTCCTAATCCCTAGTCCCCAACAAACCCTGAACCCCTAAACCCGAATTTGCCCTGAGGCCAGCGGCAAATGCCCGAGCGTGGCTGGTGAGAGAAAGCTGAGCCCCCAGCTGTTGACTCAAGCCGCACATGATTTATTACCCCTGCTTGAAGGGGTTTAGGGTTTAGGTTGCCACGAGTAGGGCTACAGAGTGTTAGGAATCCCTGGATGAAGTGAGTCAGAGGAAGTTCTGGTTTGGGGTTGAGGGTTCGGGGTCTAGGGTTTGGGGTTGAGGGGTGGGCCGCAGGTGCCACCTCCTTTGACATTTGGGTTTTGACCTGGGTTGATAGGGTTTGGGGTTTAGGGCCTCAGCTTTAGTGTTTAGGGCGTTTTTTGTCGCTTCGGGTTTTGGGCTGGCAGGGTTATAGGGTTTAGCCTAAACCCTCAATCTCTAGGCCCAATTGTTTTTGTCAGGGAGCGCCAGCGCGGCCGGTCCAGCTCCCCGAGTTGGCCCCAACCTCAGATTAACAGCTGAGCAACGTTCAGGGCATCGCCTTCTTGGGCTGTTGCTGAAAGGTTGGGGCTGAAGGTTACAAGTAGAGTTTCTAAAGGTTTGTTGATTTTGACCTTGGTAGCCAAACCTGCTGTTGGCTGTCAGGCGGATCGAGCAGCGCGTGGGGCGGTCCGCCATGAGGCTCGGGTGGGGAAAGGGGGTAATCTGTGTGTTTTTTGGCGTTACCGTGTCTTTGTTGTGTCTTTTTTGTTCTGACGTCTCGAGGAACAGCTTGCCATTGCTTCATTGTGTTTTTCGCGTCATCGGTGTCTTTTGTTTTGGCGTTATCTCTGTGTGTGTGTGTGTGTGTTCTTTTAAGCGTTATCTGAGCTGTGTCTTTTTGTTCTCGTCAAGCCTAAACCCCTGAACCCTAACCCTAAACCCTAAACCCTAAACCCTAAACCCTAAACCCTAAACCCCTAAACCCCTAAACCCCTAAACCCCTAAACCCAAAACCCTACACCCTAAACCCCCCCCCCCCCAGCCCTAAGCCCTAAAGGCGTAAAAACTCTAAAAACCCTAAACTTCACCCGAAGCCCTAAACCCTAAACCCAAAAAAACGCAGAACACCCTAGGCCCTGCACCCTAACTAAACCCCGAAACCTAAACCCAAAACCCCAAACCCCAAACCCTAAACCCTAATCCGGAGCCGAAAGCCCTAAAACCCTAAACCCCAAACCTTAAACCCTAAACTCGACAAGCTCTAAAGCCTGAAGCCCAAAACCTAAGCCCTAAACCTTAAAAAGCAAAAAAACACCCTGAACCCTAAAGCAAAAAACCCTGGACACTAAACCCCAAAGCCTAACCGGAAACCCTAAACCTAAAACCTCAACCCAAAACCCTAAAGTCTAACCCGGAACCAAAAGGCCTAAAACCCTAAACCCATACCCGAAACCCTAAACCCCTAAACCCTGAACCCCCAAACCCTAAACCCTAAACCCAGAAAATGAACCCTACACCCTAAACCCTAAATCCTAAACCCGAAACCCTACACCCTAAACCCGAAGCCCCCCAAAACCCCTAAACCCAAAACCCTCAACCCCACACCCCAAACCCTAAACCCTAAACCTTCAACATCCTTCAACCCTTAAACCCTACACCCTCAACCCTAAACCCCAAACCCAAAACCCCAAATCCCACCTTAAACCCTAAACCCTGAACCCCAACCCGGAAGCCCTGGACCCTAAACCCCAAACCCGAAACCCTAAACCCTACAAGCTATCCCTGAACCCGCAAGCCAAAAAAAGACGCAGATGACCCCCAAAATCACGCAGATAATTACAGGAAACACGTCATTTCCTCTGGATTTTGGTCTTAAGCGGGCAAGTTTACAGCCTCAATCAAGAACCATGAGCCCTAGAAGAGCGATGTCTAGCGGTGGCCGTCAGGACTGGCTGGGTATCATAGAAGCCTCACATACCAGCTTCAAGAGGCCCCCCCAAGCGGCACATCAATGCTCAGCTTGATCTGCTGTGGGATGCCTTGTGTGTGATGGTCATGAAAATGTGCATGACGTTTAATGCATCCTGAGCTAGACACCCGAAACAGAGTTTGCCATATCTCGCTGATTGCCTGCAAGGTATGACTCGGATAAAGCCGACTTCAACGAGGCTTGGGGGACTTCTGAGAGACAGAAGTTGGTAAAGAGATGCACATCCAGTTGCCGTTCCACTTTGTGTCGCTGCGTCGCCATGAAGCTTTCGGTTGTGTCATGCGAAGCGTGATGATTGCTTCAGCTGCCTCTGTTTGTGTGAGTGTGTGTGTGTGCCTAGAAACCTTAGAGTATCGCGCTATGGCACCTAATTCCATCATGGTACTAGACATGAACCCTCTGGGTACCTTTTGGGCCTTAGGTAGGAGTTGCCGCTGTAGGGTAGGCACCAGGGTTAAGGATTGTTGGTGCAGGGTATGGATCGCGGATTGTGGGCTTGCGTATAGGGGGCGTTTTGGGGCTACTGCGCCACCTCCAATATAAAATGGGACCCAAGTACGGCTTAGTTGACCAAGGATTTGTTGGGCTTTGTTTTATGTTGGTGGGTGGTTGAGGTGGGGGTCATATAGGATCCCTCTATATTTTTTTCCCTTGCAGGCTGTCTGCTCTCCTCTATGTACATATTTACTATACTACTTAGAACAGGGGCCCTGTTAACGACCACCCCTAGCACCTGCAAAACCATAAACAAAAGTTGTCGTTCAATTGGAACCGCCAGCAAACTCCATAATCCCAAAAAGAACATCATTTCGGCAACCCCTAAAACCTGATGGCAAGCCAGGACTTGGAGCTCTGGTCTCAGGGTTTAGGGATTTCGCTGTTTCGGGTTTTTAGGTTTTAGTTTTTAGGGATTTCGGTGTGTGGTTTAGGGATGTCGGTGTGGGGTTTAGGGATTTCGGTGTGAACCCCAAACCAATAAACCCCAAACCCTAGCGCAGGGCGTACTTTTAGAGTCTACAGGTTTCGAGGCCTTGGGGCCAGAGGTCTATAGGGTTGAGGGTTGGGGCTATGGCTTTTTGGGTTTTTAGGGTTTATGGTTGATAGGGTTTATAGGCAGAGTTGAGGGTTTTGTAGGGTTTAGGCTTTACAGGGTTTAGAGGCAGAGTTCAGGGTTTATTCGGGTTTAGGATTTTTAGGCTTTAGGGTTTAATAGGGTTTAGGGCCTAGGGTTTGCAGGGCTTTGGGCCGTCTATCACCGGAAGGCCGGAAGGCATGGGGACCCTTACTGAACACAATACCCTACACCCTAAAACCCTAAAACCCTAAACCCTAGAACCCTAAAACCCTAAACCCGAAAGCCTAAACCCTGAGCCCTGAAACCCTAAAGCCCTGAAACCCTAGAACCCTAAAACCCTAAACCCAAGACCCTAAACCCTACAGGCCTAAAGCCCTTAAAACCAAGCCCTCAAGCCAAGGCCAGCAAGATGGAGAGGTCGGACATCGCAGCTCGCTTACGGGTTTGGGTGTTTCGGGTTTTCAGGTTTAGGGTTTTAAGTCTTCGGGTTCTAGGGTTTTAGGGTTCAGGGCCTGGGGCCTGGGGGTTGCGGGTTTATACAGGGTGTTTGGGACTTATGGTTTGGGATTACAGGGTTTTTAGGGTTTAGGGCTTGCAGGGTTTTTAGGGTTTTCGGGTTGAGGCTGCGAGGCTGGGTCACTTGATCCTGAGACCTCAACCCTAGTTCCTAACCCGCAAACCTTAAACCCTAATCCCTGAGACCCGCCATAGCTCCAAAAAGCTCCTGTAAGCCCCCAAATGTCTCGGGGATCCCTCTTGAAGGTCCTTCTTCTCAAAATCTAAGCTACCACCCCCGCCCCCACCCCCCCCCCAAAGAAAAACAGAAAAGACAATAAAGCAAAGTACTCATGAAGCGTCGACACCTGAATGTGGTTAGGGTTTTGTGGTTTCAGGGTTTTCGGGGTTTTGGGGAACTAAGCTGAGATCTTAAACCTCAAAACCCCTAAACCTGTTTCTTAGCTTAACACCGAAACCCTAGTCCCTGCCTAGAACCCAAACCCCCAGACCGAGACCCTAAACCCCAAATCCTAAATCCTTAAACCCTGAACTCCCAGACTCTCAACCCCAAACCCCAACTTAGGTTTGGGTTGAGGGTGCATGTGCGTAGGGTCGAGGGGATCAGGGTTCGATTCAGGGTTCAGATTGCTGAATCCATAGGGGGGTTCCAATATTAGGGGCACCTTATCGGGGTTCCTACTCCAAGGGGATCCTACTCTATGTTCTGGGTCCTTTACTATTGTAAGCCCCCATAGCTTGTATAGGTTTCAGGTTCATAGGGTTTCATAGGTCGAATCGAGTCTTGTGGGGCTCTGCCACCTGACGCCCAAAACCCCAACCCCCTAAACCCTAAATTAAGTGAGGGGTCGCATCCGAGCGACAGACCCCGGCTTGTGGCCATTCGGCTAGCTACCTCCCCCTCCGCCGGCGGCTGGATTCCTGGAGCGGGCCCTTGAAGGGTGCTTCATCTGAGGGGCTTCCCAAGCTTGTGGAGAGGGACTTTGCAGGGGCCTCTTTCCAGACTTTTCAAGGGTGGTTTAAAGGTCACAAAAGTGCCTTCCCCGGGGGGAAGGCATTCCAGGGCTTCTCCGAGGCCTCTTCGAACCCCCTCCGAGTTTCTTTAAAAAGTCTTGTATAAAGCGCCGGGCCCCCAAAACAAGGGGTTACCCCAGGATTTGCGGATTTGCTTGGGCCCAAAATGCGATTTTTTAGCACAGAAATTGCTGGTTCTGGGCGCCCTTCCATTTCAGGATGTTTGGGGCTGGGGGCCTCGCGGCCTCTTCGAAACCTCTCCACAGCCTCTTCCAGGCCCGTCCGTGGCCTCTTCGAGGCCCCTCCCAGGCCTTGCCCAGATACTTTGAGGCCTTCCCTGCCCCGCGGGCCTTTCAAGAAACGTCGCGGACTGCCTCAGACCTTTCAGAGTCAGACCGAACATTTCTGAGCATTTTCCGAGTCTTTTCCGAGCTGGTTTGTGTCTTTCTCCGGTCTGGTCGTCCCTGGGCCTGACATGTCGCGACCCGACCGGCCTCACTGGGCCTGACACGCCGCAGGCCCGAGAAGGGCCGAGGCTACCCCTATCCGCAAATCTCAACCTTTCACATGTGGCCTTTTCGAAACAGAATTCAAGATCGGGTCGGTGATGCTTTGTGGGGTGCATAAATTAAATATAAAAAGTCTCCCTTGAGGGGGGTTTGGAGGGTGAACCCTAAACCCTAACAGAGTATGGTGTGGGTGGCCGGGGTGGGTTGACAGGCAACGCGGCCCGGGGTGTTTCACACCCGAGCGCGCGCGCCCTCTCTGACACACCCTAAACCCTATGCGGAGCAATAGCTTTGTCAAGTTGTTGTTGGTGTTAAAGGGTCAATGTACCCGCGGTTACATGGCTCAAGATGAAAAATACGTGTGTTGGGGCTACTGGCTTGAGGTTGGTGTTTAGGGGTTGGTTCCCCGGGTTGGTGGTTAGGCCTAGGCCGGTTATCTCTTCCCGGACCCCCTTTACCCCTCGGGTGCCTCTTCAGGGATTCAGGGTTTTTTGGGTTGAAACATATATCTGCAATCCTAGGGGTTTGGTTTTGGTTCCCCTTTCTCCTTCGGGTTGCCCCGCACCCTAAACCCCAAACTCCAAACCCTAAACCCTCCCAGAGCTTTGTGGACTCTCACTCCAAGGACAAGAGACATCTCGGTCCCTTCGGATCTCGTCGACGGATTGATAGGCGCCCCAGTGCTCTTGGGGCTTAAGGGGTTTAGGGTACTTTGAGGCATCTCGTGGGCTTTAGGGCTTCAGGAATCTTAAAGGCTTCAGGGTTTTTGAAAGGGGTTTCGGGCACTTTCGCTGAGGTTTAGGATTTTAGGATCAGGATTCACGGCTTAGGGTTTAGGGTTTGGGGGTTGGGGCAACCCACTTGCAGGTGGATGCCTTTTGCTTCTGTGGGTGATGCAGCGGGCTGGTTGGGCAAACTTGCGGCAACCTTCGTCCTCCTAAGCCCCCCAAAACCTTTAGAAACTTCAGGGTCTGGGGTTAAGGGTTTAGGGTTCATGTGAGGGTTGTAATAGTGAGACCCCGGACCCGGGTCTGAACAAAACTGCTGGCCTCTCGGCTCTTCTTCCTCTCCTCTTCCTCTCCTCTTCCTCTCTGCTTTCTATAAGGTTTTGAGTAAGGGAATCTTAGCTTTCAGCTGGCGCTGTAGACTTGAGATTCCTGGACTTGACTTACTTAAGAGAGAGCCCTATGGCTGCTATGTCTGCAGTCGCTGCAGGTGGAGGTCAGCTTGCCTCTCTTGTGAGGGGCCTAAGGCCCGGAGATACCATCTCAACCAGCTCAGGGGCTCTCTCGGACTGACTCTACTCAAGTGATCTGCAGATCTCAAAACAGCTGGGCCTCTCTGTTTCTCTTGATTTTTCGGGGATTCTCCCAATAGAAAATGAATGTGAAACAAGATTTTGACCGGAAGGCCTCGGCCCAAAATGTTTTTCATATTAGCACCCCCTTTATTATTACAACCCTCTCATTAAGCTCCCAAACCCTATCCGCCTCTACACCCTGAACTGCCCAAAACCGCTCAAAACGACTTGAAAACCAGTGCTTCTGGCGATTTCTGTATTTCCGCTTTAGCGGAACCCTAAACCCTAAACCCTAAGCCACGCCCTTAGCCTGTGGAGCTTTGTGCACGTTGCGGACTTCGGTTGCCCTAGGGTTTCGGGTTTAACTAGGGTGTAGCCGCAGCCCTAGATAAAACCCCGAAAGCCGAAAGCCGAAAGCCCTAAACACCTACACGCCTTAACCCTAAGACGCTGAAGAACTCCGCACATCCCAACCCGAAACCCTAAAACTTTCAACCCTATATAAACCCTGCAACTGTAAACCCTACTTTTTTCGCAGGTCCTGGTGGCTCCATCATCCACGACATCTGGCAGAGAGCTGGAGGTGGCTTGCTTTGGGTTTAGTGGTTGGATGATCCAGGGATGGAAGGACACACTAGGCCCGTCTTCCCTTATTTTCTGGGTTAGGTTCCCCTTTTAAATCCTTTTAAGCAAAAAGGGTCTAGGTTTAGGGTTTAGGATGATCCACTATCCCCCCCCCCCCCCCCCCCCCCTCCTCTGTCCCCCCGTCCCCACCCATCCTCGCCCTCCCCCCCGTTCCCCCTCCCCTTATTGAAGGATAAGTAGGAGCTATTCCCCTCAGTTACCGGGTGGGCGGCGTGTTTTTGTTCATGGTGATGAGGATGATAGCGACACTGTCCGTGCTGGTGTGGAGACCCTAGACCTTCAAACCAGAACCAGGGCATCCATGCCCGAACGATGCGTGTGTCAGTGTTCCAGAGAATATATGCCCATGCCCAGACGATAACCACGTCTGTCCATGCGGCCTCTTTTTGCCAGAGCATCCATGTCCCAACGACGTTTGCCAAAGTATCCATGGTACAGTGCATGTGTCAAGCTCAATCAAGACTCGAAATGCGCAGCAACTTTTTCCTGCCACTCCCCTCTGCACTAATTTCCTGGATGAGCATGAACCATTACATGCACTAAACCACTGCGGAAATGCATGCACTAATGTTTTCCTGAGTTTTTGGAGGTCTCCTCCCCGGACCATTGGGACGCTCCAAAGGCTGTCATCCTAATAGTGGGCCCCAAAACCATCCGCTGTGATTGGCACGCTTTGTGCAGACTGCTCGACCCTAAACCCTAAACCCTCAACTCTGCTTTCTTCGATTTGGACGGAGGTCAGTGCGACATCTCCGTTCTGCCCGGGCCTGAGGAAGTGGGCATTGTTGCTGCATCGCTTAAACCTCAGAAGCGAAAATCCGGAAATCCCTAAAACCCCCGGAAAAACCACAGCAGCCACCCAAAAAGACCCCAGAATCCGTACAACTAGGACCCAGAGCTTATTCCCTTATTGTTGGGTTGGGTTCCTCTTATAAGCCCGTGAATCCAAAAAGGGTGCCCTTTCTATTGCTAGGTTACTCTTGGGTCTAGACAAACACCCTAAGAGCTTCAAAGGTTTAGGCCCTGAAGACCCAGATGCTACGACTTGAATCCTATCCCACCCGTTTAGGGTTTAGGGTTTAGGCTTTGGGGTTTCACCTGCCTAAGCCCTTAGGCCCTAGACGCCTTTAAAGCCCCGACTTTCGGAGGCCATTCTCGCCACTCCCTGAACCCTAAAACCTTCGAATCCAAGCCCTTTTACCCTAAACCTTAAACTTTAGGGTTTAGGGTTTAGGGATAAGCCCCCAATCCCTGAAACTTCATTGGGCCCCTTAAAGCTCTAAATCCCTCCCAGCCTTACAAGCCCACACCCTAAACCCCAAAGCCCTAAGCCCTGGAACCCTAACACCGTGCACCCTAAGCCCTTAGCCCTAAGCCCTTAGCCCTAAACCCTAAACCCTAAAACCCTAAAACCCCGCCACTCTTCAGGCAGCCCGAAGTGCCGGGATGGCTGCAGGCTCCGGCATAAAGTGGGGGAGGGTTCGGATCGCGTTATTGTTGGGTTTTGGGTTTTGGGTTTTGGGAGCCTAAACCCCAAACCCTAACCCCTAAACCCCTAAACCCCCAAACCCTAAACCCAAAGCACCGAAGTCTTGTTCAGCATAAACAAGGCTTCCGCAGTCTCCTAAACCCTCAACCCTTAGCCCGAAGCTCCTAAACTCCTAAACTCCTATTATAAACTCCTAAACCCTTAGCCCTGAACTATCCCTAAACTCCTGAACTCCTAAACGCCTAAACTCCTAAACTCCCTGGATCCCGGAGCAGTTTAGGGATCACGACTTCCTAGCCCAGGACCTCAGAGATTTGCATAACCCTGACAGAGGCCAGGATGGTGCACACATTGGTCGGTACCCGAGGATTCTGAGTGGTACACTTAATGGCCCCAATGGCAAGAGGAGTACATCACCAAAGGCAGGAAGATCTGCCTTGTTGCATTCGGCACTAGCAACAGGCACAGGAGTGTGTCTTTTGGAACACTCATCAGCATTGCCCTGCACCGACCAAGGACAGGCACTACACGCAACCAAGACGTGCCCACTCGCCAAATTTATGGCATTCATGGCGACGCGCTTGTCCAAAGAGGAAGCGAAGAATCTCTGAACTACATGGACTGTAGTCCTTCGGTTCAAATCGCAATGGACCAAGCATGACAGCTTTCAGGCGGCCATTCCGGTAGCCGGACAGGTACTCAAGGACCTGTTAGAGGAAGGACATGTTCAAAATATTCATGAACAGCATCTGGAGACCTTTGTCCCAGAATTTAAATCCCGGCTAGTATCCTGTGGGAACTTCGAAAAGGGACGATGGCATACGTGCAGATAGCCCAACGTCCGACCTTGAGACGCACGCCTTGGTCTGCTCATTTGCGGCGTGTGAGGGAACACCTGTAGAGGGTTCCGACATCAAGAACGCCTATATTTCCAAGCATTGCCGATCGATCGGATCGTGCTAATGCGGCAACCACGCGGTGGGCTACCAGGAGTAGACTAGACCCTGAAGCGATGCGGCTGACTCGAGTACCTGTATATGGACTCATTGACAGCGGGCGTGGATTCTGGCAGCGCGTTGACCGAGACGTGAGCCGAATCTTCCCGGCGTTCTACTACCGTGCCACAAGTGGTAGAGTGGATCTTTTATTGGCCACACATAGCGATCATTCCTATGGTCACGCACAGAAACCGGCAAAGAAGTCATCAGCCGACTTCTAGAGCGGTTTGAGATAGGCAGACGGGAAGTTCGCCGACTCAGGTGTTGCGGCAAGCAATTCGATACCGAAGGTCATGATGTACTTGTCGACGTCTACATCGACATTGCCAAGCACCGCAAACCTTCCGACCAAATCGCCGGCGGAGAGGAAAAGCAGTTGAGGTCTGTCGTTGGCAGTCTACGCTGGATAGCTAGACAAGGACGACCCGACATCCTTTACCAGGTGTCGTATCTGCAATCAAAAGTCAAGGGAGCCACTGTCGCGATCTGAAAAGACGCGAGCAAAACCCTTGAACTACGTAGCATTAGCTGGCAAAGACATAAATCCGACATTGCAATGGCGTCGCGGGTTTTATGGGCCTTGGTGTTCTCATCTCACCGCGTCTGATGCTAGTTTGGCCGCAGAAGAAGGAATGCGATCCCAGCAAGGACGCATACGCTTCCTCACGCCACGCAGGCAGTTGACAGATCCAAGTTTGACGTCATGTTGGTGAGTTTCAGCTCTACCACCATCAAGCGGGGGTATGCAAAGCAGCCCTTCAGTCAGAAACGTACGCTCTGCAAAACGCGCAGGAGTCAGGTGACCGAATTCGAGCCTTATTGGCCGAACTGTGCGGACACGGAAGTTCCGGATCAGACTAGTATGACCGATCCAGACAGGCGGTCCCTCATCTCCTCCTCACGGACTGCCGAAGTCTGTCGGATCATCTCAATGTGGAGATCGCAGCATGTGTGCAAGTGTCTGCAAATCGAACTTAACGCGCTCAGTCAGGCGTTATTCGAGGAAGACGAGGGAGCGTGGACCTCTACGGCCACCATGATCTCCCATAAGTCCATGAAGCCGGATTCCTTAATGAGCGTTCTAAGCGAGTGCAAGTACCGCATAGAACGCCAAGAGCTCGCGCAAGTCAACCCATAGAGGTGACATTTGCAGGCAAAAGCGCAGCAAGGTGCGACTCTGTATGCCCTACAGTAGTGTAGGGACCTTGTACAGCATGTACAGTTTTCATCACTCAAACCAGAGAAAAGGTTGAGTGTGACTTTACCCTACTTGTTGTAGGACGATCAGCCTGGGTATGAGTGATTGGAGATATATAAGTATCCTACGCGGCCATTATGGCTTACAGGGCCCTTGAGCTTACCCGTGCTATCGCAGTCTCGCAAAAGCATGCCAATTCAGCTTTTCGCCAACTAGCCCCTAAACTCCCAAACTCCCAAACTCCGAACCTCCTAAACCTTTAGCCCTAAACTCCCAAGCTCCAAAATTCCTAAACTTTTCGCCCTAAACTCCCAAGCTCCTAAACTCCTAGGTCCTAAGCCCTTCGCCCAAAACTCCTAAACACCTAAACCCTTGGCCCTAAACTCCCAAACTCCTACCCTAAGTCCTTCCGGGCGCCAGGTTTCCCATGTTTGCCGCATCACCGGTCCAGAGGTGTGCCCGCGTGGCATTTCTTGGGTTTCTTTCAGCTACCTACGATTTGGGTTTTTGGGGTTTGGATTTGGGATTGGGTTTAGTGGTTTAGCGGTTTAGTGGGTTAGGGGTTTCGGGTTTGGGGTTTGGGGTTTTGGACTTACGGTTTAGGTTTTAGGGTTTAGGGCTTATGACTCAGGGATTAGCAGGGTTTAGGGTTTAGGGTTCAGGTGATCGCCTAGATGTAGGGGACTATTCAGGGTTTAGGGTTGAGGTGGGGGGGGTGCTTTGGGTGATATTATCCCCGGTAATCCCCCCACGGTCCTCACATTGATTTGCTTTAGGGCTTTGGGTTTCGAGCCGATCCTCAGCCGCCCAGGCCTCCTTTTGAACCTTAGGTGTTTGCTGCTTCGTGTTGTTCTTTGCAAGTGGTGGCAAGGTGTCAAGAACTCTAAACCTTAAACCCTATATCCTAAAGGGTTTAGGGTTTAGAGTTCACTTGACACTTTGCCGCCACGTGCGCCTTCAACCTCAAGCCCTAAACCCTCTTGACCCTGAACTCTAGGCCCTAAGCCCTACGCCCTAAACCCTACACCCTAAACTTTAAGAACCCCTAACCCCTAAACCCTAAACCCTAAACCGCAGAAAGTAGGGGCTCAGAATGTTGAGGCTTGAGGCCGCCAGTGAGCGCGTAGCAGTGTAGTGAGCTTAAGGTGTAGGGGTTTAGGATAAAGCCGGTACAGGACTGAACACTCGACGGATCGCCTAAAATGCCGTGCAACCCTAGAACCCTCAAATACTAAAACCCCCAACCACCCAAAACCCTAAACCGCTAAACCCTAAACCGCCTAAACCTTAAAAAACCCCAAAACCCTTTCGCCCCTCAAGTGAGCCGTGCTTGAGGCTGCGTAGGTTTCAAGCAGCTCGCTCAGGTTTGGGGTTTAGGATTTAGGGCTTAGGGTTTAGCGTTTACGGTTTACGGTTTACGGTTTAGGTGACAGCCTTGTCAAGTACCAAAGAGCCTTTGAGAACTTCGCAGGAGCTCCTTCAACGGGCCGAGGCAAGAGCCCTGTTGAGGGCTGTCCGGTGAACCACCTTAAATCCAAAACCCTAGACCCTTTGCCCTAAACCCTTTGAGAATTGGGGTAACATCCAAAGCCTCGAGCCCTGCTAAACCCCAACCCCAATGGCCAAGGGTGCTGTAGCACTACGCCTTCGAGCTTATGGCCACTAAACTAAACCCTAAACCCTAAGCCCTAATCCCCAAACCCTCAACCCCAAACCCCAAATCCTAAACCCCAAACCCTAGATTCAGGCACCTTATGGCTGAAGATCCTGGGCCGGGTCCCCTGGGAATCGATCACACGATCCTTAATCCTCTTAGAACTTGACTTGGGTCTAAGGTTTAGGAGTTTAGGAGTTTAGGGATTACCGTATGGACTAGAGGTTTTCTTGTCGTAGCTTTACGCCGCCCTCAGATGTAGTGGCCAGCGCTGTCTTTGAGGGTTTAGGAGTTTTTCAGTTTAGGGTTTAGGGGGTTCATCCTCCAGACCCCCTGAGCCTCATGGGGGTTGGGGGAGGGGTTGTATTTAGGATGCCTCCAAGAAGGGCGCATTATTTTCAACAGCCCCCATGTCGCCATAAACCCTAAACCTCAACCCCTAAACCCTCTGATTTACATGTGAATGAAAACTCCATTATTCTTCGTGGGCAAAATCAGTTTTCTCCGTCGACAGATTCAGTTTTCTTCGTGGGCAAGTTCCGTTTGACCTTAGGGTTTTAGGCTTTGAGGCCCAGGGTTGGGGGCCTACCTGGAGGATCATGGGACTTAGCAAGTAGGGTTATAAGTACCTTAATTGGGGTAATAAGTATGGTTCCCTTAATTATAACCCTACTTACTAAGTCCCATGGTCCTTTAAGTAGGGTTTGGGGCTTAGGGTTTAGGCCTTTAGGGTTTAGGCCTTTAGGGTTTGTGGCCCAGGCTTGAAATGCCTAGGATTTGTGGCCTAGGTGTTTGGTCGAGTCCTAGGGTTTAGGGCTTCTAAACCCTAAACCCTAAACCCTAAGCCCAAAACCCTAAAACCCTAAACCCTAAACCACAACATGTGCGAAGGAGCTTGTCCAAATCAAGCTGAACGAGCTGCTCACGACCCGTGGCATTCGATCGTGGGGATCACCCAGCAGTTCTTCAGACCCACCCTAAGTGTGTTTAGGGTTTGGAGGGTTTAGGGGTTAGGGTCTAGGGTTTACGTAGGGGATGTAGGGTTTAGGGTTTCGGGGGGGTTTGGGGGGTTGGGTTAGTGAAGTTCGGTATTTAGGGTGTTTTGGTTCCAAAGTTTCGGGTCTAGGGCTTAGGGGTTTAGGGGTTTTCAGGTTGCGAGTCTCAGGCGTTGATAGCGGGTTTGGGTTTGGCGTTTCACTGACGCGGCAGTTGCTGCTCAAGCAAGGCCTACTGGGGTATACAGTTTTTTTTGACACAGTTCAGGGTTTAGGGTTTTGCTTTTAGGGTGTTTAGGGTGGCGGGTATGATAAGGCCTGAACCCAAACACCTAAAGGCTCTAAACCCTAAACGGCCTAAACCCTAAATCCTAAACGCCCTAAACCCTAAACCACAAGAACAGCTCTCATATGGGTTCTTTTAGCGGCCAGGTGTTGTTCTGTGAACGGCCGAGGGATCCTTGGGACATGTTCGAGATTTAGGTACTAGGATGCCCAGTAGTACCCTTATTTCCTAGTTTCAGGGTTCTCATCGCTTATAAGCTTCTATGAGTCAAAAAGGGTGCCTTTTTTGCTTCCAGGTTACTGGGGAACCTAGGGTATGAAGTCCAGGGTTCGAGGTTTTACTTGGAGGTTCAGGCCAATGATAACTGTACTTGCAAGCCCCCGAAGTCCTGGAAGTAGGTTAGAAGTAGACTTATAGTGGGCTTTAAGTGCGCATGAACCTCCAAGTAGGGCTTTAAGGGTTTTGGCTTTAGGGCATAGAGTTTCGGGCTTCAGGTACCCAATAATGGGCGTTGTTGTACTTGATGGGGACTCATTACCAGGGCATATTTGCCATATTCAGGATGTATACCCCAGAAGGGGCCCATTGTTTCGAACAACGCCGGTATGATACCCTGAACCTTGATACCCTAACCCGAAGGGTGCAACATCCCTAATTCCTACTGGACCGTTTCTATCCAAGAACCCGCGAGTCTCAGCCCAGAACCTACCAGAACCTAGGGTTTGTCTAAGCCCTAAACCCTAAACCCAAACCCCAAATCCCAAACCCCAAACCCTAAACGAAACCAGCGGGCCCCAACGAGAACACATCGCGCCACAGACCCTCACACGTCGGCCAGCAGTCTGTCTCTACTCGCCGGGCACCAAATCTGTCTGAGTGACTTAGAACCTTATACCGCGAACCCTAAACCCTAAGCCTTAACCCCTAAACCCTAAATTAAACCCTAGACCTTAAACCTTAAACCCAAACCCTAAAGCCTTAAAGCCTAGATCCAACACGACCTCCTCAGCCCTAACAAGATAGCTTCCCAGGCGCCCCGCATCATAGATCTGGCTGGGGCATGATTTCCTTGAATAAGTTTTCCGGGGTAAGCTTAAGGTTTAGCGTTCATTCAGCACAACGGCGGAATCAGTTCTGTGGTATACTGTGGTTTAGGGTTTAGGTGTAGGGTTCCTGCGCGCGTTTGTTCGTTGGTTAAACTAAACCCACACCTTAAACACCAAACCCTGTAACCCCCAACCATCCTAAACTAGACACCGAAGGCTAGCCGCCCTAACACGCCTAAAGTCTGCTTAAGGACCCCCTCAAAACATAAGAGTAGAATCCCGAGGCCAGTGCAACTATGATGATCCTTTTCGGGTCCCTTAGGCAAGTCCCTAGCCCCAAGCCCTTGCAGCCCTTGTTAAGTGTCCATATTGCAGGTATCATCCGCTCCACCCCCAATCACCCCAATCACCCTAAACCCTAACGGGTAACGCCCCAAAGAAGCCATAGTTTAGAACCACCTCCAGCTGGGCTAAAGGTGACGCGCCTCGCGTGATCCCACCGCCCGCAAAACCACCAGGGACCCGCAGATAGTTAGGTTTAAGGGCTTGGGGTTTGGGGTGTATACAGGTGTAGGGGTTTAGGGGTTTAGGGGTTTAGGGGTTTAGGGGTTTAGGGGTTTAGGGGTTTAGGGGTTTAGGGGTTTAGGGGTTTAGGGGTTTAGGGCCAAGGGCTTGCCTGCAAGGCTGCGCTCGGCTGTTGTTTCCAGGGTTAGGTGCGTCAAGAAGAAACTTCCAGGCACTTGCATGTGGGTAGTTGGAATACGGTCCATAGAACGCCCTAAACCCCAAACCCTAGACCCCAAGCCCTAAACCCTAAACCGTGGTGCGAACCTCGTCATGGCCCTCCGAATCGCCTTCCATTCCTAAACGCCTCACGTCCTGAACCCCTCAAACAATTAAAGCCAATAAATCCTTTCAACCCAATGGGAAGAACGGTGAAAACACTTAGCCCGAAATTTTGATTTTATGAACCTCTAAACCCTGAACCTCTCGACCCGAAACCCTACTCCAAACGCCTGAATGCGACACCCTAAATCCGTAAACCTCTAAGCCCTAAAATCCTGAGAAGCCCAACCAGGGCCGAAAACCGTAATCCCGTATTGAACCCTACAACCCAAACTCTAAGCACAAGCGACATTGAGTTCAAAACCCTCAACCCTGAACCCTGAACCCTGAACCCTAAACCCTCCCCCTATGCTGCTGAGGTGCGGCGCAGGTCCTGGCTGCACAAAAGGCCGGGTGAGCATTCGGAACCTCCGGGCAACACGCCAAGAGGGTGGCTTTAGGGTTTAGGGTTTAGGGTTTAGAGTTCTTCATTTTACAAGGTACAGGGTTTAGGGTTTAAGTTTTTTTTGTGTTGTAGGGTTCAGGGTTTACGGTTTGCAGGATGTTTGGGTTCAAGGTGTTGATAGGGCTTTCATAGAGCTTTTCGGGCCTGTAATGCGGCATCATTTGGGGTTTGTAGGGTTTCAGGGGTCTGGGGGCCTGGAATTTAGTGTTTCTGGTTTGGGGTTGAAGGCTTTTGGCTTAAATGGATGCGGGAGAGCGGTTCACTGGCACAGGTGGTCCATCATCATGTTTCGTCTCAGGTCAAGTCGAATGCTTCAGGAGCTGCGCAGATCAGCTTGGGTTAGTACAGGAATGTGGCTGACGCATGACTCAGCCAGATGCAACCCCTCCTAGCAAGCCTTGTCGAATGGGTGGCCTAAACCCTAAACCCTAAACCCTAAACCCTGTGGCCCAAGAGGTTGCTTGTATGAGCACGCAATAGTCACAACTGCAGTGACCTGGGATGTCTGTAGGGCTTCTGTCTGGGGCATTTGTGGTTTAGGGTTAAACGCTAAAATGAACCCTAAATGTCCGAAGCCCCTTGAAAGCCTGAACATTTCAATCCCTGTAAGCCCAAATGATTTGTTTTTTTGGGTTGGTTCTGGAGGCTAGGGGCCTTACCCGGAGGTTCTCGTTTGGTGGTTTAGGGTTTCGGGTTTAGGGTACCAGGTCTGCCACAAGTACACCTGACCGTATGACAACTTTGTGAACATGGGACCTCAACTGACCGTTGCGCATAGTGCTGTTATTCAGAGCGCTTTGTTCACCCGCTCACACACATCCGTGTTTAATATTTTCCAAACAGTGAAGACAGCCATGAAACACAACATATTTATTAATTAATGCCGCTCAACATTTCTCCATGTGCAAGCCATGACATGAGCACGTGAAGGTTACTAACAGCCCGAAGCAAAACATAAGGCAACGAATGGCGGTTGCACTAGATTATGGGAGCCGTTTTGTTAAATTCCGATGGAGACACTATTTACAGTATTTTATATTGCTAATAGACCGTATTTACAGTCATGCCCTTACCCTTTGAGCCTAAACCGTTTTTCAACAAACAGGAACCGTTTGGGGTCCTCTCCTCAGAAAAAAATGTCACGCGCTTGGCCAGATGGGTGTCACGCGCTTCGGGCCTGTGGTCTCCCATGGTCTCCGATCATGAGCACAATTGGGGCCAATTGGGGCCGGGTGGGTGTCACGCGCTTCGGGGCCTGTGGTCCCCCATGGTCTCCGATCATGAGCACGATTGGGGCCAATTGGGGCCGGGTGGGTGTCACACACTTCGGGGCCTGTGGTCTCCCATGGTCTCCGATCATGAGCACAATTGGGGCCAATTGGGGCCGGGTGGGTGTCACGCGCTTCGGGGCTTGTGGTCTCCCATGGTCTCCGATCATGAGCACAATTGGGGCCAATTGGGGCCGGGTGGGTGTGACGCGCTTCGGGGGCTGTGGTCTCCCATGGTCTCCGATCATGAGCACAATTGGGGCCAATTGGGGCCGGGTGGGTGTCACGCGCTTCGGGGCCTGTGGTCTCCCATACTCTCCGATCATGAGCACAATTGGGACCAATTGGGGCCGGGTGGGTGTCACGCGCTTCGGGGCCTGTGGTCTCCCATGGTCTCCGATCATGAGCACAATTGGGGCCAATTGGGGCCGGGTGGGTGTCACGCGCTTCGGGGCCTGTGGTCTCCCATGGTCTCCGATCATGAGCACAATTGGGGCCAATTGGGGCCGGGTGGGTGTCACGCGCTTCGGGGCCTGTGGTCTCCCATGGTCTCCGATCATGAGCACAATTGGGGCCATTGGGGCCTTGTGGGTGTCACGCGCTTCGGGCCTGTGGTTTTTCCCCAAAAGGGAACCGTTTGGGGTGCTCTCCTCAGACAAAAGTGTCAAGCGATTGGCGACGGGTGGCACGCGCTTGGGTCCGTGGTCTCCCGTGGCAGTACAAACTTGGGACGGTCTGGCGCGGTTGGGTCCGTGGTCTCCCATGGTCTCCGGTCATGACCGCAATGATACTGGGCGGGTGTCACGAGTTTAAAAGCTGATCTTTTGTCTTAAAGACAGAGGCTGCGTACAGAAGAAGCCTCTGTCCAAATGCATTTCTCGCCCGTGCTTTAATGCATTCAGCTGTTTTCGCTTTGAAAAAGTGCAGAAAGACTGGCGGCGTTGCACATGTGGAAAGCAAGACCAAATGCGTTTTTCAGGCCTGGCAAAATGCGTTCGGCAGCGTCTGGTCATCCATGTCTATTGGGTTATCTTTGCTCCATTACAGCATGAAAAACAAACGAAATCAAAACAAACAAGTAGATTGGTGTTTGACGACCAACATCTACCCGACATGCATTTCTAGGGCATTCCAAATGCATTTTTCGTCGCCCGAAGAATGCATTTGGCACTGGTCTCCTATCATGTTGCAATCTTGGGTTCTGCCGGCTCATGACTTCTTCGAAATTTCATATCTTTCTGCGCATAGGAACATCTATATATAGGATTTGAACGCGTTTAGAACCATAATCACCGTTTCGCAAAATTCCCGAAAAAGGGGCCCAAAATCAGAAGCAACATGCCCAGATGCATTTTGCAAAGCAGGCAACGTGCATTCGCGCAGCTTGCTCCTTCCAAAACCACAGTAAAAAACTCACTTGATAACTGACTTTTGTCTTAAAGACAGAGGCTGCGTACAGAAGAAGCCTCTGTCCAAATGCATTTCTCGCCCGTGCTTTAATGCATTCAGCTGTTTTCGCTTTGAAAAAGTGCAGAAAGACTGGCGGCGTTGCACATGTGGAAAGCAAGACCAAATGCGTTTTTCAGGCCTGGCAAAATGCGTTCGGCAGCGTCTGGTCATCCATGTCTATTGGGTTATCTTTGCTCCGTTACAGCATGAAAAACAAACGAAATCAAAACGAACAAGTAGATTTGTGTTTTACGACCAACATCTACCCGACATGCATGTCTAGGGCATTCCAAATGCATTTTTCGTCGCCAGAAGAATGCGTTTGGCACTGGTTTCCTATCATGTTTAGTCTTGGTTTCTGCTGGCTCATGACGTATTCGATTCTTCTGATGTGTTTTCTGTGCATAAAAGTAGCTCTAGGAATTGAAAAACGCGTTTAGAACAATGTTCGACATTTTGCAGGAGTACCGAAACAGACCCAGAATCAGGAAGAACATGCTCAGGTGCATTTTTCAAAGTGGGCAAAATGCATTCGCGCAGCTTGCTCCTTCCACAACCACAATAGAATTGAGTTAAGAGCTGATCCTTCGTCGTAAAGACAAGCTGCGTACAGAAGAGGCGAATGCGCAGCTGCGTTTTTTCGCACGTGCCTAAATGCACTCAGCTGTTTTCGCCTGTGAAAAAGTACAGAAGAGAGAGCATGGCATTGCAAATGTAGAAAGCAAGACCAAATGCATTTTTCAGGCCTGGCAAAATGCATGTGGGCAGCGCTTGGACATCCATGTCAATCCCTCGTTTGGATTGGGAAAGGGTTGTTCCGACCCCTGGCAGCTCCAAAGAGAAGCCTGAAACCCACGCCTCCATACTGAGCCCAATTTTTCTGATTGTAAACTCGGCCTGCCGAGTTCTACGCGTCGCGTTATTGTTTCATGCCGCTTTTTCTTGATCTACAATCTTACTGTTTGGGGTCTTCGCCGGCATAATTGAAGTATTGTTCCCCAAACAGGAACCGTTTGGGGTCCTCTCCTCAGAAAAAAATGTCACGCGCTTGGCCAGATGGGTGTCACGCGCTTCGGGCCTGTGGTCTCCCATGGTCTCCGATCATGAGCACAATTGGGGCCAATTGGGGCCGGGTGGGTGTCATGCGCTTCGGGGCCTGTGGTCTCCCATGGTCTCCGATCATGAGCACAATTGGGGCCAATTGGGGCCGGGTGGGTGTCACGCGCTTCGGGGCCCGTGGTCTCCCATGGGTCTCCGATCATGAGCACAATTGGGGCCAATTGGGGCCGGGTGGGTGTGACGCGCTTCGGGGCCTGTGGTCTCCCATGGTCTCCGATCATGAGCACAATTGGGGCCAATTGGGGCCGGGTGGGTGTCACGCGCTTCGGGGCCTGTGGTCTCCCATGGTCTCCGATCATGAGCACAATTGGGGCCCATTGGGGCCGGGTGGGTGTCACGCGCTTCGGGGCCCAATTGTGCTCATGATGGGAGACCATGGGAGACCACAGGCCCAGAAGCGCGTGAAACCCACCCGGCCCCAATTGGCCCCAATTGTGCTCATGATCGGAGAGTATGGGAGACCACAGGCCCCGAACCCGGCCCCAATTGGCCCCAATCGTGCTCATGATCGGAGACCGTGCGAGACCACAGGCCCCGAAGCGCGTGACACCCACCCGGCCCCAATTGCCCCCAATTGTGCTCAAATCGGAGACCATGGGAGACCACAGGCCCCGAAGCGCGTGACACCCACCCGACCCCAATTGGCCCCAATTGTGCTCATGATCGGAGACCATGGGAGACCACAGGCCCCGACCCGGCCCCAATGGTCTCCGATCATGAGCACAATTGGGGCCAATTGGGGCCGGGTGGGTGTCACGCGCTTCGGGGCCTGTGGTCTCCCATGGGAAACTATGGGTTATGAGTGCGCAGGCCCCGAGCTCCCCGGCATGCCGAAGCGCTCGCGAGGTCCCACGCACGACTGGTCCACCTGTCCGTGAAACGTTCCACTTCAGGAACAGCCACATAACTTGCGCGAGGCAAACTGCACATGCCTGGCACAGGAGATGGAGCTGATCTGTCTCAGCTGTACAAAATGAAAATAAAAATGCTGTCATCAGATGCCTGGAGGCTACAAGACCAAGCAGGCAGAGCTGCAAAGGCTTAGATGGTCCTCTCATTTGAGGCCCTAAGAACGGAATCATCATTTCATTCAGTGTAGCACGTCAGTCGAGCTGACGACTCGGGCGGTCACACTTGCTTAGGCCATCATCTAGCATTGGCAGCGTGAGTCGCCAGGATGTACTCTTCAAGTTCCTTTGACGCTGCTGCCGCAGCTCGGATGATTGCGATTTCTTGCTTTTCGGCGGACTCAAAAGCTCGATGCCATTTGGCTCGCGAGGAGTCCACACAGCGCGCAGCTCGCTCCTTATTTGCGGCCTCGTCCGCAATTTGGTTAAGTCGCCTACACTTCGTTGCCTCGAGAGGGGTCGGCGGGCTCCATCCATCTTTCTTTCCATGTGAAGGCACCCACACAAAATCGATGATGTTGCCTTGCTCCCGGAGATGTAGTAGATCGCGACGGGCACGACCGGCTAACAGTGGAGCTGAGCAGTTGGTCGGCGATTGCACGGCTTTGATCGCCGACTTGCAATCGACTAAAACTGCAATCCGGGCACCGTGGATGCAGGCAACCCGCGACGCATGAAGAAAGAAAACGATGGCCTGAAGTTCCTGCCGAAAAGGGCTTTGATCTTCATGGCTGTCCCCACAGGCCAAAGGTTCGTTCTCACTCTCAACAACAATTGCAAAAGCCCCAATGTCATCTTGCGAACTTCCATCCGTTGCCACCAGCAGTAGATCACTGAGCTTTGCCCGCAAAATGACTTCAACGAGGCGCTGCACAAACCTTTGCACGTTTCCAGCTGCTGGCGCAGCAGGAAACTCTTGAATCCGTGCTCCAAATAGTCGCTCCTGGACCCTTTCGGTGGGCAATTGCAGGTTGCAGCGAAGTCTCTGAGTGTGCTCACACGTCCAGGTTATGTGCGGGCGAGAGGGCCAAGCACCTCCACATCTGCAAAGAACAGCTTGTCCAGAGATAGCACGAAGGCCGTGCCGAGCCTTATGGTACCAAGCAGTGCCGCCTGTTGCCAGGCAAGCTCGACGAATTTCCAAGGAGGCGCTGGGCTGTCCAAGTGAACGATGTCCAGCAAAAGCATACCTTGCCCCTTCTGGGGGCTTCGGAAGCGCCATGCCGCGGGCCAAATTATCGTCAGACCTGTGATAACTTCTGGAAACCCTACCGCATTCCATCACAGCCTTGTATCTGTGCGCCTCAGTGAGCCATTGAATGAGCACTTTGAAAGAGTCGACTCCAAAGAAGTACTTCCTTTGCACGCCGTTGTCGTCAGTTCGAGAAAGGGCCTTGTCACGGACAAGCGCTTGCCAGTTAAGTCGCTCTAGGACCTCTTGCGCCATTGGAAAGATGACGCCCCAAGCAGGAAAAGCATTTGTCAAAGGCAAGGTGTCCAACCACTCAGGAGGTTTGCAGACGTAACGCCATAACCCTTTCAGGGCGGCTTTGTCCAGCGCCCACCGCAAATTCAGATCCCAGCCAAAGACCTCATAGAGCAGAATCGCAGGAGTTTCGTCCGTGCAGTGCTGTTTGTAGACGGCCCGGGTGGCTTTTTGGATCTCCCTGATTTCCCGGCTGCATGGCTCAGCAACTCCTGCCGCCCAAAGAACAGCCGAGAAGACTAAGCTGTGAATAACCAGCTTCTTGTGAGCGGCATTCGGGCCGAGGACTTTAAGATAGTGCAATCGCAACAGCAGTACTCGGAGATGAAGTTTCAGCGGGGAAGCATTTTGAACTTGTAGGTCCAATCGAACACCGAGGATATCAAGATGGCTTGTGCGTTTGTATCCACGCCTTTCAGCTATTACATCCAACGAATGGTCATCGAGGGCAGCAGCTACTCCACATTTGCTGGGCTTGCAGGTAAAATTAAACGCAGCATCATATATGTCGCTTTTATGAAGCGCCAGAGAGACCGCAGCCACTGGGTCGGGCATTGAATGATCCGGCCATATCATTCTGTCGTCACAGAAGAGGCGAATGCGCAGCTGCGTTTTTCGCACGTGCCTAAATGCACTCAGAAGTACAGAAGAGAGAGCATGGCATTGCAAATGTAGAAAGCAAGACCAAATGCATTTTTCAGGCCTGGCAAAATGCATGTGGGCAGCGCTTGGACATCCATGTCAATCCCTCGTTTGGATTGGGAAAGGGTTGTTCCGACCCCTGGCAGCTCCAAAGAGAAGCCTGAAACCCACGCCTCCATACTGAGCCCAATTTTTCTGATTGTAAACTCGGCCTGCCGAGTCCTACGCGTCGCGTTATTGTTTCATGCCGCTTTCCCTTGATCTACAATCTTACTGTTTGGGGTCTTCGCCGGCATAATTTTGTTTCGAGCGACTTGTTTCGAACTGCAATCAGCTACAGGAAGCATCTTAGGTTTACATTGTACAGCGGATATGAATTCAGTACAATATGTTCTCCTTCTGAGTGATTAGAGTGATTAGAGACGTATATTATTGATGGTGTACGCGCTTTCTTGTTTCTATTGGTGTACCATTTGTCATCTTTACATATTTCTTCAGCTGTTGAGAACTGTATCTTGTGTTTCATTTCTTCATAATCCAAGCACTTGGTTCTCGAGTTCGTGTTTGCGTATTCTTAAGGGGAGCGTCAATTCTGGGCTATGTTTATCAGTTCCGAGGAGCTGTTTTTCCAAACTTCAAGCTTCTTATCTCCACGTTTATCTTGAATAGAATTGCTTTGTGGACCCTCAACTCTACACCCCAAACCCTAAACACAAATCTGTGTGTGCGTATACATATATACAATCCAACATTAAAGATCTTCTTTTGCCACCTGAGGAGATTGGCCTGTCGAGTCGGCAACCCCAAACCCCAAACCCCAAACCCCAAACCCCAAACCCTAAACCCCAAACCCCAAACCCTAAACCGTAAGCCCTAAACCCTATGCGGAGGAAACCGCATAGGGACCTACGAACACGTACCCTAAACCCGAAACCGTAAACCCTCAACCCGAACTTACCCTACTCCGAGCCCCTAAACTCTTGAGTATTCGAGTTTTTTCGAGTTGAGGGTAGGTTGCTATGGGTTTCGGAGGTTTTGGGTTTTAGGATGGTTTTGGGTGTTTAGGGTTTATAGACCCTAAGCCCCAAGCCCTAAGCCTCTTAGTGTGACAGTGAGGGGCGTTGGGCTCAAGTTCTAAATATTCACTTCGAAACTGCGAAACTCGTGAAGCCGAAAAAACTCTCAAAACCCCATAAGCCCTGCAGCCCTAAACCCTAAACCCTAAACCCTAAACCCTAAACCCTAAACCCTAAACCCTAAACCCGAAACCCCAAACCCCCAAACCGTTAAACCCCTCGAAGCCCGAAATCCTAAACCTTGAGCCCTTGATACTAAAACCCCAGAACCCTACGGGCCTCAATTCCAATTGAGTCCTCTTATATACACCCTGTAAGCCCCTGATATTCCACACCCTGAACCCGCCACCCTACACCCTAAACCCTGAACCCTGAACCCTAAACCCTGAGCCCTAAACCCTGAACCCTAAACCCGAAGCCCAATCCTCCGTGCCAGGTGGGGGATGCGGTGGCGGCTACGACGAGGGCTACGGCGCAAAGCCCAGTTTTCTTGCGGTCTGGTTTAGGGTTTAGGGTTTAGGGCAGTCCCTGAGTCGTAATACCCTAAACCCTAAACCCTGCACCCGAAACCGTAAACCCTAAACCCTAAACCGTCGGCACCCTACGGTGTCTTGGTTCTTGGGGCTCTAGTCTCTCAACGAAGCTCCCACGCGGTAAAGCCCTAGTCCCGAAGCTTCCTAAACCCTAAGCGTCCTAAACCCTAAACTCCCTAAACCCTAAACTCCCTAAACCCTAAACCCACGAAGAAGGAGAACTCTGAGCTCTCTGACCCCCCCTGGAAGGGTTTTGGGTTTAAGGTTAGGGCCTTAGGGTTTGGCCTTTAGGGGTTGGGGTTTGGGGTTTAGGGTTCAGGGTTTAGGGTTTAGGGTTTTCGGTTTAGAGTTTCGGGGTTGGGGCCTTAGAAGCCCCATGAAGCACAAGAGGCTCATGTTGGGCTGCCTAGGTTTCTGGAAGTCTGGACCCTCCAACCTTAAGTTAGAGACATGGGGTTGTTCATTCTAAGTTTAAGGGTTTAGGGTTTAGGGATACACAACAGAAAGGACCCCCCCCCCCACATGAACTCCCGGAAGCCCAGTACTGAACTCACGGCTGCTAGTGCAAGGTGACGATGGAAGCGGGGGGCAGGCGCCACCCCGTTTCGGGGTCGTGTGTTGGAGCGCGCTTTTCAACCCTAAACCCTAAACTTCCTAAACCCTGAGGGTTCAGGGTTTAGAAAGTGGCCATTTGGACGCGCAGGTGCCGGTGACAGCTTGCGCCCTGCAGCCCTTCACCTCTGAGGGTGACACCCAGATGTCGGTGAACACGTCGGACTGGGACACAGCACAGTGCAGGGCTAGTCCGGCATAGGCGCAGAGCCTGTGAAGCAACGGTAGTGCCGTAGCTGGAGGACAGCGTGCAGATCCTGCAGTGCCATCCCAACGGGTGGACATTCGGCCGCAAGGCGCTGTGAAGATGCCGTCTTGGAGCTACCTGAACCATCACCGGGGGGGTGGGGGGTGGGCGGGGCATGCTTGCGTGTTGTATGCAGGTGGATGCAGTGGGAACCCCGATATCCGAGGGTTGGTTCCCAGACTGGGTCCCGCACCAAGTTGATTGGAACATGATGTGCAACATGATGTGCAGCATGTTTTGCAGCATGATTTGCCAGGTTGTCACTCCTCAGCTGCGTGGCTGCATTGTTGCGTCGCTGTGCAAGTCTCCGTTCCAGCCCATCCCTAAACCCAAAACCCTAAACCACCTGGTTCAATGTCAGGTTCAGTGGCCAGAGCCTGAGCGAGGAGAAGAGCGACACCTTCGATCTCAATGACCCCAAGGTCTGGTGCCGAGTTGGTACCTCAAAAACCCTAAACCTTACATGAACCACAGTGCACCAGCATCCAAAACCATTCAAGTAAGGTGTAGGGCTATAGGCGTAAGGGCTGAGGACTTAGGGCTTCGTGTCATGGGTAGGTCATAAGGTAAGGTAGCCGCTACTACAAGTCATAACCCAGCTTAGGGCACTGTATCCCCAGTAACCTCTATGCCTTGCAAGGAGTGGGTGGCGCAGCAATTTCCCGCTGAGGAGGCTGAAGACGAGGTCGGGGTTGGCAGCTTCCCCTTATGCCGAAAAGTAGGAACCTCTAGAAGGAAGCCTAAAATCCCTAGTAGAGTCCTTATACAGTTCCCCTTAGGGGTTTAGGGTTCTCATTGAGTGGTTCCTCCCTTTCTCCTTGTACGAGTTTCGAAAAGCCTCTGGCAGCATTGCGAGATAGGGTTTTGGGGTCCAGGCTTTACGGCAGCATTGAGGGATGGGGTGCTTAAGGAAACCCTAAACCCTAAACCCTAAACCCTGAACCCTAAAACCAGTAATAGCTTAGGGTTTAAGTTTCAAGCAGATTTTGCAAGGCACAAGCCGATGTATATAGAAACTAAACCCTCAAACCTAGCTGGAGACGAAGCTCTGAAAAGTACTACTGCCCCCAACAAGGACCCAGAGTCGGCCCTTAACCCCTTATTTTAGGGTTAGGTTCCGCTTATCAACCCTTTTAAACTACAAAGGGTGTCCTTTTGTCCTAGGTTACTCTTGGGTCTAGAACAGTACCAAAGTAAACCCTGAATCCGAGCTTCCCCCTAAGCCCCAAGACTTAAACCCTTGAAACACAGCGAGCCCCCAAACCCTACCCGCCACTCTCTGTACCTCAGTCTCGGCATGTATGGGGGGGGTTATAAAGGTTTAGGGTTTAGGGTTAAGTACCCCCAGGGCTACGGCGTAGGTTTCCTGACTTATAGCTACAAAAAATGTATGCACCCATGAACCTCCAAGTAAGCTGCGCAAGCCTAAACTCTAAACCCTAAACCCCCCTAAGTATCCTAGAGCCTACAAACCCGAAACCTTCCTATCCTAAACCCCAAACCCAAAACCCTCCGATCCTAAAATCTAAACCCGAATTCCCCAATCGAAGCATGCAGGACTACGAAAGAGAGTTCGAAGAGGACTTCGTCTGCGAGGACGAGGAAGAAGAGGCAGCGGGGTTTAGTTTAGGGTTTAGGGTTTAGGGCTTGGGGTTTGGGGTTTGGGGTTTAGGGTTTTGGGTTTAGTGTTTAGGGTGCAGGGTTTTGTGTGGATTTTGCTTCGGCAGCTGTTGGCACGTGCACGGTTTAGGGGTGGCCGGCGTGCTGGCTGCCACTTGTGTTTTTGTCAGGTTTTTGGGCATCTCCCCAAATAGGGGACCTAATATGTACCCCCAAATAGATACTTTATTTCAGATATAGAGACCCTGCCCCCCCCACCCCCCAACAAAAACGAGATCCCTCACCCACATGTTAGCCTGTTGGCTTTGGGGTTTAACTAGTCGTTTTGTAGGTTCAGGGCTTGGGGTCTCTGAATGAGAGGGAGAGGTTGTACCTGGAAAAGCTTGACATCTTTTGACATCCGTTTGGTTTAGGGTTTGGGGTTTTACGATTTTAGGGTTTCAGGGTTTTAGGGTTTTAGGAAGAGCGCGGTCTAGCCACAACAAGAACATTTTTACAGCAACAGGAACAAAGAAGCAGCAACTCGTTTTGACAAAGCGGCAACTCTTGAAAGTAGGGCTTGTGTGTTTTGGTACGACAATAAAGCTCTTGCCCCTCACCTTGATCCCCCCAAGTTGGACGCCTTCTCATTCTCTGAGTCCTTCAGGCAAGAGCAAGTACTTGTTCTGAGGGTGCGGCGGATCTCCAGAGTGCCTTCGGGTCTTCGGGCACCAGTGGGTCCGTGCGTTCCTTGTCGTGGAGGATGGAACCGCGATCTGCGTAGTGCCTTCTTGAGGAAGCTTGGGGAGAGTACCTAAAATTGCCCAAGGATACTCAATACTCCACGATGTCTGACGATGGATCTCAGGGTAGCTTGAAGGAGACTTGCACGGGAATCGTGAGAGAAGGCGCGGTCTGCGATACTTGCAGACTGCGCTTAACAGACGAAACGGTGCTCTATGTCATGGATCGCCCTTTTTAATCGCCAATACTTTGCAGCTTGGAGAGCACTTATAGCTAGTATATGGCCGAGCCATGGCCTGAAGCACGACCCCCGCTCACCCCAATGCAACAGCCTTCCTCAAGGGTCTTGCCGTCACATGATGGCAACACTCCCTTTTCCACGACGCAGTTTCAGGCACACAGGCCACCTGACAAGCCTGAGTGGGCTGTGTGTGCTGGAAGCGCGAGTAGAGTAAGCGTGGCGGCATTTTCATACCTTGCAACACATGCTTGCAAGTGAAGCCATCGCTTGTAGAACAGTTGCAGCAGGCGAGACGCAGCAAGGAGATTCTGAAAGTGTGGCCAAGGGCAAGCGGGTTTTACTGAGATTGGCTTCCGCGTGTAGGCCAGGCCTTGATGTCTCTGTGCCAGGGTCATGAGCTCCGGAAGGTTTTAGCTAAGCAACATTAAGCAACCTGATCCTGTGACCAAGGATGTGGTGAAAACTTGGCAAGGAAGTCACTTTCCAGTGATATCATGGAGCCTGCTTCTGCCTCAATGCTCTTTTTTGAGAAAGCTTTCACGGGCATGGGTCTCTCTGTCAAGTGGAACAATCCCGGAAGAGATGGGAAACCGTAGCTGGGCAGTTGATTCAATTCAGAAAGACCTCCCTCTGTCTCTATGTGCACACACACAGATGGGTAAATGCATGTGTATAAAGAAAAATATGTACCAAAAGTCTTAACTAACTCTTGAGTCAGGGGGCTCTTTAGGCTTGAGGTTCGTATACATTCCCTGCATCGTGCGGGGCTTTCGGCTGCCGTCATCCGCTCTTGGGGATCGTGCTGCCATCTGTGGTTGCAAGGGGACTCGGGGCTCCGCCCAACTATCGTTAGCCAGATACCCCTCAGTGGCCCCAGTAGCCGGGTCGTGGGCACATAGATTGTTTTCCTGAAGGCATCTTGTATTGCACAGGTCGGATCGCTCTAGGACCTCAACTTGTGTCCATGAATCTCTGCAAACTCAAGTAAACCTCCGAAAGTCTGGTTTGGGGCGCCAAAGAGCAGGGGTCGCAGACACTTCGCCGTCCGGGTTTGCTAGCACCATGCCGATGCTGGTACGGCCCACACAGACCCTGAAGGAGCCTGGGCTTTGCAGGCTTTGCAGGTTCCAAGGTTCTGGAGATTAGGATCTGGGGGTTCTAGGAAGGTCTCTAGATGAGGTCCAGCATGGCGCTTGGTGTGTTTGTGGGTCGGGCTGCAGGAGTGCTTCATGGTTTCGGGTTTAGGGTGGGCCAATGTGTTTTGTCCTACAGTTGGCGGCGGCGGTCTCTTGGTAGGGTTGGCGCTGGCCGGGCCTCCTGGTCCTTTGGTCCCCTTAATCTTCCAGCCTCCTTGTCCTCCGACCCTCGTCACATGATCCCAAGCCCAGTCCCTACCACAATGGCCTTTCGGCCCTATCCTACCCAGAATCATCGTTTCAACGGCCCGTTATTGTGGGGTTGTAGTGTAGAACAGACCCCGAAACCCGACCAAAACACTGAACTAGGGTTTTTTTGCCAGGGCCCTGCGCGCCAGTCTGCGTGCTTTGACGTCTTCCCATCTGAGGGATCTGTGTAGATTTGGGCGTATCTACAGTATGGGCCTTGGGAGGTGTGGTCAGGGGCATGGTAAAGAGTAGGGAAGTACTGCTTAGAGAGAACCTCCAACCAGTACGGGAACTGCGTACCCCGCCTACGACCCTGGCTGAGAATCCGATCCTTATGAGCCGAGCCGAAAACAACAGAATAGCAAGCCTCCTCCCTAGGTGACAGAAAAACCTCCTTCATCATCTGGTACTGGGTATCCGACAACCGATGTGAGGGCAATGCAGGTTGGTGAGCTACTTCATACACATGGGCATTGTGGATCCTTGAGTAGTAGTGAACTAGGGTTTAGGGTTTGAGGGTAACTCCAAAAACCCTAAACCCTGAGCCCCAAAGCCTAAGTCCTGTTGCGCCCAGGCCAGCGCAGCGGCTCGCCCGGTACAGGTGCAAGAGGCCCTGGGTCTGGGGTTTAGGGTTTAGGGTTTAGGGTTTAGGGTTTAGGGTTTAGGGTTTAGGGTTTAGGGTTTAGGTTTAGGGCTTAGGGCTTCGGGCTTAGGGCTTGGGGTTTAGGGTCGAGAGTTTAAGGTTTGAGGGCGTAGAGTTGAGGGCTGGGTTAAGGGCATAGGTTTTGGGGCTGGGCAAGCCACGGTACGAATGACGTTCCGGTTTGGGGTTTAGGGTTCTAAAGTTTGGCATTGGTGGAGAAACCATAGTGCTGTCTCGCCGACCGACGCTGGGTAGGGCGCATCACTTGTCCATTTTTTGTGTATAAGGTTTCGCAGTTTAACCTTCCGCATATGTAGTTTCGAGCTTTTGCTGTGGCCCTGCAGTTCGGGTGACCCTTACAAGTGCACCTAACCTATCTATGGAAATGTATGGATCATAAATCGTGTCAGGGTTCATCTAGTCCCCAAGGCAGACCACTGAGACCACGCTTGGCCCCCGTCTCTATGGGTGTGGTTCTCAATCATGGTCCTTTCTAGAGCTCTTACAGTATTATCTTCCCTACACTTTGGGTACCTCCAAAAGGGTTTAGGGTTTGGGGTTCCTCGGTTCCTCATATCCCGCGCGACAAGAGACGCGAGTTGCTGGACACTTTAAACCGGACTATAAGACCTAAACCGCCAACCTCAAATCCCGCCCTTGCAGACCCCCAACCGCAATCGCCCAACCCCTTCCTTCTACGAAGGCGGGAATGCATCTAAAGTGTTTAGTTGGAATCAGAGCAATCTACTGGACCGCATATGGGGGGGCTGATCTTAGTTCTGGGCCCTTTGGAGGTGGGGTGGGGGTTCTTTTCGAGTATACTCTTTTTAAGTTAGGGTACCAACAATGCCTTAGGGATATTCTTGGACTTTTTAGAATCCTGCTAGGTTTAGAGATCCTGGAAGCCCTACTACACCCGGACAAGCGTCGAGTTCGCACTTGCCAAGTCTGTAAACCCCGCATGAACCCTGAACCCCAAACCCCATGCCCTAAACCCTAAGCCCTGAAGTGCCCTTGAGTTGAAGGTTTGGGGCCACAACCTCAAAGATGAGATGCTGGGCACCCGGAGAAGACTTGGTGTGACTTATGCGAAATGTATGTAGTCAAAGACCAATACCAGAGACACACAAAAACGATAAGACACCAACACTATTTAAAATTGGAAGAAGGGGAGCAGTCAGATGTGGAAAATGCCAAGGATAAATTTTGGTCTGAGACTTGCAGGATTTGGTTAAGTAAGGAGACAAGGACATCGCATTATGGAACACCGAGACACGTTGCATTGGCACAGCGAAGGCGGGGATAGTACTGCTTGATACATTCAATTTGGAACTATTCAATGTATCAAGGAGTTTTTTGGGTTGTGGTTTGGTGGGGGGTCTGGCGTGTGTGCAGTATGCCGACGGACATCAACATTGCTAACCCCGCGTTTTAAAGTTTTCGGGGGTGCAAGGGAGGGGAAAGGGGAGGGTTCCCTCCCCAAAACCATCCAACGAGCCGCCCCAGGGTCGGCGGACCCTCATCCTAAACCCTGAACCTAAAACCCCAAACCCTAAACCCAAACCCTAAACCCTATAGAGCCCCAAGCGGCCGCTGAGACGTAAGCTGTGCTACGCGGCAGAGACCCATCCCTGCATCGCCATCGAGGCACAACTTCGGTCCCTTGGGTTTAGAGTTTCGGGGTTAGGGTTTATGGTTTAGGGTTTAGGGTTTTTGGTTGGTTAAAGGTTTTGGCGTTTAGGGGGTTGGGTTTAGGTTTTAGATCTACTTGTTTTGTTGACGGGACCGCCCATTCCCTTAACGCCCCAAACGGTAAATCCCTCAACCTTTTCGGGCAACTGGGGCCTTGCAAAAGGGATGGGTGTCCATTTTTGGAAGTTTAGGGATTAAGGTGTAGGTTTAAGGTTTCGGGTTTATAGGGTTTAGGGTGAAGGGGAAAACCCCAGGCCCTGGACCTAATCAAACCCTAAACCCTAAACCACATAAGGGACGGGCCTGAACTGGTTCCCTCGTGGTGGCGGATCTGCTGGGTCTGCTTGGTGCTTAGACCCTAATTAATCATCAAGCGGCGTACGCTCCTTTAGGCTTAGGGTTTTTTTGGGTTACTATCCGGCCCGAGCATACTTATACACCTTCAAGCCTCAACCCTCAACCTTCAACCTTCAACCCGAAACCCTAAACCCTAACCCTTATCCCTTATAAGCCACAAACCCTATAGCTTCCACAAGGCGCTCGTTCCGGGAGTCATCGTCTCACCAGCAGGGCCTTTCGGCGTCTCGGCCGAGATTTGGTAGGCTTTAGGGTTTCGGGTTTAGGACCCGAAACACCTCAAACCCTAAACCTCGTTTGGGCCCCAAAGTACTTGCTATACGGCCGCTTCTGGGGTCTTGTCTACCATTTTGGGCATGGATCCTTGTGGACAGGGTTTCTGGGGCTTCTGGTTCGGGGCGCTGTAGTGCTTATCCGGGCTTACAACCCTAAACCCTACAAACCCAGAGTTTAGGGCGGGGCAGGTTTTTTTAGGGTTGGTTTCTGTCGTTACTGTCTTCCGTCTTGGACGTTGAGTTTAGGGATGACCCTAAGGCACCAGACCGGAAAACCGAAACTCCGGTTCCCAGAATCCTGGGCCCCGAACTCACTGTTTAGGAGTTTAGGGTTTCCTGGTTAGGTGGCCTTTGCCCTGCAGAACACCTCTTGTGATCTACTCCTCTCTGCGTACATTTTACACCCTGAACTCTATAAAGCTATGAGGCTTGCGGATTGCAGAGGGCTTTCCAGGTTTCCATGGTCTTGGAGGGAAGTGGCCTACCCCTTTAAAATAACTCCTCCCACACCGATGAAAAATAACAAAGTAGCGACGAAAAAGAAATCAATAAAGTCCATTTTTCTATTTTTTTAAACTTATTATCGACGAGTACCAAAATGCACTCTACGTTTATTAGATACAGCTAATTTATTTACACTATATCTTTTTGAAACAACTACTCCTTGATCTTGAGAAGCCCTCGATCCTCTTTGCAGGATTCCCATAGGGTGTTTGAAGAGGTGATGAGGGTGCCACAGTGGTGCCTGTCCCCTTGGTGTTGGGGGTAGGGGGTGGCCCGGTCTTGTAGTGGGCTTTTCAGGGTTTGAGGGTTTTACCCTTCAGCGTCCTCTCTCTAAATTTAGGGGATTAAACGGCTTAGGGGCTTGCATGCTTAACATCATCGGGCATATGCAGAGGGCTTTCAGGTTGCAGAGCGCGAAGTTGAGGGGTTTAGGGCTTAGGGTTTAGGGCCGTTTAGGGTTTAGGCTTTAGGGTTTAGGGTTTAGGGTAGTTTAGGAATTAGGCACAAGGGTCTGAGTCTATGGGTTGGATGAATGGCATTTGCTTCGGGTTTGGGTTTGTTTACCTTCTAGGCGTTCTTGTTTCATGGGCTCTCCTGCCGAGATAGCTACATGCAGTACAACTACAGCATGATGAAGTGCAATGTGGAGTTGCATCCTGCCAGGGGCCTACCCACCCTAACCCCCAAACCCTAAACCCCGAACTCTAGACCCGAAACCGCACACCCTAAACCCTAAATAAACCCTAAACCCCGCACCCTGAACCCTACACCCGAAGCCCCAAACCTGAAATCCCAAACCCGTAACCCTCAAGCCGCAAGCCCTAAACCCCAAACCCAAAGCCCAAACCCTAAAGCCACAACCCTGAACCCCAAACCTTTGTGTTCCCATGAGGGCTTCTGCTATCCGGGCCTGGGTTTGTGCATGCGGGGCTGAAGAATTCTGGGGTTCATAGAGGGTTTAAGAACAAGGGCGGTTATAGAGTTATATGGGTCCTCTTATTGTTCGTGGGGCCGGGGGGGGGACTGGTCATAGTTGGGGGTTAGGGTTTAGGGTGCGGTCTGACGGGCATGGCTGACAGTTCAGAAAGGTTCCTACACCCTGCGTGTCCCCAATAATTTGTACTATCGCTTAGGGTGTGTTTTTGGTATTGTTGACGACCAGTAGCTGAACCTTTGGGGTTTAGGGTTTGTATGTACCCGAGGGTTTAGGGTTTAGGGTCTAGGGTTTAACCCTAACCCAAGAAAGGGGGCCAGGCATGCCCTATAGGCCCGTTATTAGGAGCCCTTAAACCTAGGCTGCGGCCTACATCCTAAACCCCAGTAGCTGGACTGTTTGGGAAGACTTTCCATCATAACATCAGCCCGCCTTTACTAAGCCCTTGTAGCCCGTAATAGCGCCCCAGACCCTACCCCCAAGAACCCTAACACCCTAACCTATTAGGCTCAACAAAGAGCCCAAAGGCCCAAAGATCCGAACGTAAGAGTCCTCAGAGCCGTAGGGTTTGGGTTTTAGGGTTTGGGGTTTCGGGTTTAGGGTTTAGGGTTTAGGGTTTAGAGTTTTGGGTAAACTATAGGCGCTTTGCATCACCTTCGCCGTGGCGGACGCCAACGGCAAGCGGCCTTTTGGAGCCCGGTCCCTCAAGTCTTTAGGTGGCTATTTTTTGGGGGTTGGTTTATAGGGTTTTATAGGGTTTATAGGGTTTATAGGGTTTGAAGGGTTTATGGGGTTTATAGGGTTTATAGGGTTTAGCGGGTTTATCGGGTTTATAGGGTTTTCTGGGTTTATAGGGTTATAGGGTTTATAGGCTTTATAATATACGGTTTGTAGGGGGTCGTAGGGTTTTTAGGGTTTACAATATAGGGTTTATAGGGCTCGTAGGGTTTTTAGGGTTTATAGGGTCCCTAAACCAGGGTTTCTGCTCAAAACCCAGCGTTTCGCGCCTCCTCGCGGAAGCTGCTTCTGGCTGTCATTTGCAAGACCCCAGCCCCCCTCTCGCGGTGCCTTGTCGTGCCATTGGGGCGATTGCGGTGGTCTTGGGGCTGCTGCTTGGCTTTTTGCCCGGATCCAGTACCGTTACTGGACTCCTGCATCCTGGATACGCTGCTTTCGGGCCGTCTCCGGGTTGCTCTCTCATGGAGTGGCTGGTGCCCTGGATTGGTGCTGGCTTTTTGGTTGGTGGCGCTCACTGGCCATTTTCTTCGCGCACTGGACTGGATCTGGGGGCTAGTGGTTCGCTGCACTTTTTGGTGCCGACCCACTCCTGTATTTACCTGCCAGGCTGACTCCTGGTTGGCTACCAGGTCGGTTTTGGACCTCGCTGAGGTCTTCTATGGTTGGTGTGGCTCCTTGGGCATACCTTTGCTGGATACTGGGCTCGTCTCTGGCGGCGATCCCTTGGATCTCGGCTGCAAACCATACCGAGGTCGCGCTTGCGCCGGCCTCACTCTCCTCCCTGGCACCATCGCCAGCGGCTCAATCGAGCGAAAGCGCCTCGCCGGCTCAGGATTGGGCATCAGCGGGCATCCGACATCAGATTGCTGGACAGCCATCACGGATCGATGGCACCCAAGATGAATCAAGGAAGCAAAGCCAACAGAGGTGGAAAAGGCTGCGGAAAACAGGCTCCGCCGCCGTCAAGTGTCATCAAGTTCGTACCCCCGCAGTCTGTACTGGCAGCCCTCCAAGCTCGCGCTGGGCGTGCTCAGAGCGCCATCTTGTCCAGCGTATCGCCCAGGAGGCGAATTTCGTCGCGACCCAAGTTGCCAAGGCGACGAAACGCTTAGAGGCGAACCTCAAGGCGAAAAAGGAGCTGAGCTCAGCTGCAGAAGAGTGGTTCGGAGTCATATCCGATCACCTATTACAGCATCTTGCAGAGATGGAACGTCAAGGTCAGCAACTGGACCTGGATACCGCAGAGGCTCTCCAGCTGCTCGCGGCTCAGGCAACCGGACCTGTTTCTGGCGCTTCGGAAGCTTTGCTGCAGCGAGCCAAGGAAGGGATGGGGCCCGTTCTACACCTTCAGTGCCGAGCCATGACCCAGCGTGTTATGACGGCACTCAGGGACATAGCGGCTCTTTCCAGCATGGCCCCCCCGACACAAGAGATGACTGCTCCTTTCCGTACGATGACATCGTTGCCGAGCTCCTCGTCTGGACAACTCCCGGGTCCACCGCCCGGCATGGTGGGCAAACGATGGGCGAAGTGGGCGCACCTACCTGCTCCGGAAGAAGGAAGGTTGGGGAAAAGCCCGTGCGCAGAGAGCAGCCGACGTCCAGTACAGCATTCTCTTGCAGCCGCCCCTCTTCAAGGCGATGCTGGAAGAGGCACGCCTGGTGTAGGCAACCAGCCCATGGCAGCATCCAACCTACCTACGGCGCCATGGGCCATGCGTACTGATGCTCGGGTGTTTCTCCCCCTTCTGGAGGACTTTGTTCTGGCCGCGCTCGGCTTATCGCGTGAACTTGCTTCGGTGGTTGCTATTCACTCCCCACTGCCGGGATTGCCTGCTGAGCAGTACGTCCTTACGCCACAGAAACTCACTTGGTATGAACAAAGCGTCCCAGCTTGTGTCGACTCAGCAACTCCGCGATTCAACACACTCAGATGTTCTAGGGATCTGTCCTGCCATGACATTATTGACCTACTTGGGGAAGCTGTTGCTGTGGATGGGGTCCCTGAGGTTAAAACTGCCACTGCGTTGAGGGCTTGTTTACTGCCGACTCTCAACCACTTCTTCTCCCTCGATGTGACTCCATCCATCTCCATCCTGTGGGCGCCCTCGGTGACACAACCCCTGGCCACTCGTGACACTGGCCAAGGGGCCCCCGCCATGGTGTACCAGCTCACTGGGCCCCCTGCTGAGCCGGCGCACTCAGTGGTTGTCTCTGCTCATGGTATCATCCATGTCGATCTTCCTAACTTGCGCTCAGATGTAGCCCATGCACGTTGGTTGCAAAGGGAATTCGCAGAGCTTGATGGCTATAGGTTTCGACGTATGAGACATGCTCTGATTGGTCTGCCAGCAACACAGTTCCTGGCCTAGCTTGCCTGTACAGTTTCGCTCCTTTCGGTTCTAGCTCTGCTTCTTGGCTGTGAGTAATACACTCACTTTTGGCCTGCACCAGCGACCGCTGCAAGCACAGGAAGGAAGAAGGTCCCTAAACCCGAAATATAGAAAACCCTAGAAAGGAGGGCTTTTGTGTTTTAGGGGTTTAGGGTTACAGGGCAGAAATCTCCATTCTGGGATATTGAGAAAAAGACGCAGCCGCGCGGTGTAGGGTATCAGCAAGGCTGGGCTATTAGGCCCCATAGTCTCGAAAAACGAGCCTTTTATAGGCTTGATTATGGAGATTATCCCTAAACCCTAAACCCTAAACCCTAAACCCTAAACCCTAAACCCTAAACCCTAAACCCTAAACCCTAAACCCTAAACCAAAAGCCCTAAAACCCTAAACCCTAAACCCTAAACCTCAGCCTATCCTGGTTTGATCGCTAGAGGGCCCGACTACCTCGCACGTTAAATATGGGGGTTTCCGACATTTCGGGGTACCTTTTTTGGGGTCCTTATGATAAGGGATCCTACTATATGGCCATATGGTTGTCTATACTAAGGGTCCCTCTTATTATCGCAAACTCCTTTGTTATTTCTCAAAGTGATACCTCCGAGACCCTGATCCTGAACCCTAATACCCTGAAACTTTAAACTTTACACCCCAAAACCCTAGACCCTAAAACCCTAAACCCCATAAACCCCCTGACCCCTTTAAACCCTACCCTAAACCCTGAACTACAGCCCTTCGGCTTGCGAGTGCGAGGTGTCGGCGTGGAAGTTTAACTTCCACTTTGATCCACACAAAGGCTTTTATGACGAGGACACACCCGACTTCAGAAACTTTAGGGTTTTTTGGCTTAGGAGCGTTCAGGGGTTTAGAGTTTTAGGGTTTAGGATGCGGACGGCCCACTGCTCTGTGACCTGAGATATGAGAAAGGCCTCAACCCTCAACCCCCCCCCAAGTTCGATAGATGCTTCAGCTGCAAATCCCTAGGATGCCCAGTAGGACGCGTATTCCCTTTTTTTGGGGTTCTTATCCCTGATAAACCCATACAGTATTGTCTCCTAGGTTCTGGGGAGCCAAGTCAGCTTAAAGACCAGCTCCCTTTTCGCAGCATCTACTGGCCATACCCTTAGCCTAGTTAGGAGTATGTTTCGGAGGGTTAAAGGGGCAACCTGTTATAGTCCGGATACGAAAGTCGAAGCTCACCAGCCCCGCAACATAAAGCACTAGCAACACATAGGAGCAGCAAAGTAACTGTGAGTCAGGCGACATCAGGAATCCCTAAACCCTATAATTAACCCTGAACCCTCAATCGCAGCATGTACAACAGCAGACCCGCAAAGCTTCGATAATTTTGTAAAACACGTCTCGACGCCCAAAAACCTAAATCCGAAACTCAAACCCTTTAAGCCTGCACCCTAAAGCTCCAAGATTCTCAGCCAACAGAACCTCCAACACTACGATTTAACCCCAGAACTTTGCATGAAAGTTTGGGGTTTATAGAGAGCTTCAAGGTTTAATGGGCTTTTGGGTTTAGCGGGTTTTACGGTTTTCGGTTTTAGGGGTTACCAAATAGGGACGTTGCGGAGTTCCACCCGTCAGCACCAAGGCTTTGCCGGACCCTGAGAAGATTTAGGGTTTAGGGTTTAAGGTTCATACAGGAATTTAGGTTCGCGGTTCGTCGGGTTTGAGATCTAACGCGTTTTGAGGCTTAGTGTTTTTTGGGTTATGAGCCTTGAGGTGTGGGGTTTTATAGGGTCTTAACCCAATAAACCCTGCACTTAAAGCCCAAACCTTTTTTTCCCCAAAACCCCTAAACCCCTAAACCCCTTAACCCTGCAACCCCCTAAATCCCTAAACCCCGCAACCCCCTAAACCCCTAAACCCTTAGACCTTGAGACCCCTAAGCCCCGAAACCCTTAGACCCCTAAAACAGTAAACCCCTAAACAACTAAACCCCTACACCCCTAAACCCCTACACCGCTAAACCCCTACACCTCCAAACCCTAAGATCCAAGATCCATGCCAGGACTTCCTGCAGAAGGTTTTCACTCCTACTCAGCTGGCAAGGCATCGGGAGCAGGCAGGGCAGCGGCTCTTGAAACCGTTATAAGGTTTAGGGGTTTAAGGGGTGAATTTAGGGTTTATGGATTTATGGTGTCGGAGTTTAGGGGTTTGGGGTTTAATTAGGGGTTTAGGGGTCTGCCCCTGAAGCCCTAAGCCACGAAACCCGAAAGAAGACCCCGCCCTCAGGATCTGTTATCTCTTCCTCCTTGGCTTGAATCAGGAGCTGCTTTAGGCATATCGCTTGTGGGTTTGGCAGCTGCTTGGTGTGAGGACTTCGGGCGTCATATCCCTCCCAACCCTAATACACCCTAAGGCCTAATCCCTAAGCCCTAATAAACCCTAGAACCTAAACCGAAACCTAAACCCTATAAGCCCTAAACCCTCAGCCCTAATGAAGCCCGAAGACCTAAGCCCCCAAGCCCCAAATCTTATTGGATCGAGGGGGAGGTGGGGAGGCTGCTCGGCTGGGGAAAGAGGCGGGTTTAGGGTTTGGGGTCTGGGGTTTAGGTTTGGGGTGCAGGATGCCTTTGAGAAAGAAGGGGCATGGACTTCATGGCCCAGGGCTGTGCCTTACAAAGACTGCGGATGCTTGGTTTATGCATGTTTATGCTGGAGCATCGACAGATCCAACTGCAAGCGGAAGGACCAACAGCGCCCCCGACCCTTTCTCGGTGCCCAAAGACGAGACCATGTCCGATGATCTTCGTCGCAGGTTCCCCTTCTAAACAAATTTAAACCGAAAAGGGTGCCCTTTTTCATTCCTAGGTGACTCTTGGGTCTAGTAGAGGTTTGGAAGGGCCGACGCTGAGTTTTCAGCGGCGACCTGCGGGCCGAATGCGAGACGGCGATTTCAACCATTCTGCACTCTTCTGTACATTGTCTTAATGCTGTGCGGTTCTTTGCGTGGGTGGATATGTTCTCGTACTTAGTGATTACATGGCCCAGCCAACCCTAACCCTACACCTTACACCCTACACCTTACACCCTACACCTTACACCTTACACCCTGCACCCTACACCCTACACCCTACACCCGACACCCTAAACCCTAAACCCGAAACCCTAAACCCTAAACCCAAGCCCAGGGCCCCTGTCCTGCCAGGGCATATACCCATACCTGTTCGGCGAGGAGGCTTTGGGAACCTCTTTGGCTCTGGCCTAAGGGTTCCAGGGTTTGGGGTTAGGGTTTAAGGTTTAGGGTTCCACGGTTTAGGGTTTAGGGCTTATGGTTACAGGGTCTAGGGTTTCGGGTTCCAGGGTTTAGGGTTTAGGGTTCCAAGGTTTAGGCTTAGGGTTTAGGGTTTAGGGTTTAGGGTTTAGGGTTTAGGGTTTAGGGTTTAGGGTTTAGGGTTTAGGGTTTAGGGTTTGGGGGCCGAAGTTTCAAGGAGCTTACAGTTCTAAAGTTGCGGGCTATAGGGTTTAGGGTTTAGTGTTTACGGGGAACAAAAGGGCTTCGCTACGTTCAGTGCTTCTGTTTCGCTGTGTGTACCCCAAACGGGACAGGCACCCGAAGTTTAATCAAATGGATTGGGGCTTTCCAAGAAACATACAGCATCTGTAAGTGCCTGGGAACCTAAACCCTCAACCCGCATATGCCAAGATTCACGGACCAAACCGCACTCTAATCTGAAGGGGTGGGGCCATCCAAGTGGAATGGCTCTGGGCCACTATATGAGTCTAGGGCCTAGAAAACCCCAAACCCTAAACCCCAAAACCTAAACCCTAAAGCATAAACCCCACGCCCTAAACCCTAAACCCCAAACCTTAAACAGCTAAACCCCTAAACCCATAAACCCCTAACCCCTAAACCCAAAACCCCTAAACCCCTAAACCCTAAACCCCCAAACCCTAATCCTAACCCCTAAACCCCTAAACCCCTAAACCCCCTAAACCCCCTAAACCCCCTAAACCCCCTAAACCCCCTAAACCCCCTAAACCCTAAAACCCTCTTCCAGGCGCCCCAAAAGCCTGAAAGTCCCTAAGCCCGAAGCCTCTTTCTCCGCCAATATCTCTACAAAGTTTTAGGGTTTAGGGTTTAGGGTTTAGGGTTTAGTGTTTAGGGTTTAGGGTTTAGGGCGCCTGAGGTTCTCACGGAGGAGTCGCAGTACATCCTCTTCAGCTCTGAGAATCAGATCAACCAGTCGCCGGGGTCCTTTGGGACAGGGCTTATGGCTTAGGGCTTTGGCGAGGGTTCAGGCGGTTTGGGGCTTGTAGGGGACTGCTTTGGGACTTTGTAGGATTTCGTTTTGTTTCGTTGAAAGCCCGAAGCCCAAGACTACTTCTGGTTCAGGGGGGCGGACAGGGGTTTAGGGCTTAGTGTCAGAAGCAATGCAACAGAAGAGCAGCAGAGTGCTCTCCTGAGGGAGCCCAAGTATGAGGACCACCCAAGTCCCAAATATGAATCACTGGGATAGACCTACAGTTACGTTTGGGCTGGAAACTCCCATGAACCTCCAAGTAGAGGTGGTATGGAACGCTCAGCAAGTATGCTACCTTTGAGGAGACTCCACAACTGCTAGATGTTCATGGTTATGTAGTTGTAGTTGTATGTATGCATGTACGTATATATATATATTATATAGATAGATAGATAGATAGATAGATAGATATAGATGAGAGAGGGAGAGGGAGGGAGGGGGGGGGAGGGGGGAGGGGGGGAGGGAGGGACGGAGGGAGGGAGGGAGGGAGGGAGCGAGGGAGCAAAGGGAGCGAGGTAGCGAGGGAGCGAGGGAGAGAGGGAGCGAGAGAGAGAGGGAGGGAGGGAGGGAGAGAGAGAGAGAGGGAGAGAGAAGGAGCTGGGGTTCCCTTATAGCCTTATAGGGTTCCCCCTTGACTACTTATTGCGCTGTTTAAGTCCCTTGGTTGCTGGGGCTTGTGGCAAAGGGTTTCTGGTTTCGTTAGTATTTAGGCATTTAGGGTTTGGGAATTTGGGTTTCGGGTTTTGGTTTTGGGCTTCAGAAGTTTGAGGGACTGCGCCGCATTGTGAAGATCCCAGCGGCTCCGATCGGAAGCTTTCATTATTCCCCCATTCCCTCCGAACCAACAGTAAGCTCATGGACTCTCAGGTAGTTCGATGACACTCTAAACGCAAACCCTAAGGCTTTACTTACTGCTGGTTAGTAGGGAATGGGGCAATATGTTTACAGTGTCTAATATATAATCCCTTCAAGGGTATATTATATTGCTAGCCCCCCCCCCCCCTGTTATCCACCGTTTTGTTGCTTTCCATGGTGCCTCTACTACCTTTTGCATGTATATTTCGAAGGTTGTGACGTCATATGTGCGAATAAAAGGATATTCGCTCACAGTATTCTCGCATCCCCGGGGCCTACAGGACATGTCTTTTTCGCGCCATCCTATGCGCTCGAACGCTTCCTAGTCTTATGGTTCGAGGCCTGCCATCCTTCCTTTTCCATGTTCTATACTTGAATATACAATGCATGTACCCTATAAACGTACATGATGTGGGTACTCCTTATGCTTGTTCTGTACATTTCCACGGGAGGCAAGCCCTACATACTAAAAACATAGGCATAACCCTATGAGATTTAAGGTTTAGGGATTTAAGCCTCAAGCCCTATATGGTTAGAAGGTTCTAATGCCTAAACCTTACACCCGATAGGGCTTAAACCCAAAAGGGCTAACCCCGTCAGGCTTTTAGAGAAGGTTGAGCTGCCTAAACCTGAGGCTTAAATTCTAATACTTTAAATGCACTTAGACCTAGGTCTGGACATTTATGTCTTCAGCACCTCTAGGGCTACAGCCTTCTAATCTTTTGGAGCCCTAAAGGGTTTCAGGGTTCTGACCCTCAAGGGTTTAAGGTAATGCTTAAAGCTTAGACCCCATAGGGTTAAACCTTATAGAGCTAACCCCGTCAGGGTATTAGAGATAATCTCCGAAAAGCCCTATAAGGCTTTTCACCCCTAAAGGGTTTAAAGGTTTATATGCCTAAACTTGAGGTGTAAATTCTGGTACTTTATGTGCATTTAAGATGCCCAAACCTTAAACCCTTGCGACTTAAACTCTATGGCTTAGGTTTAAATGCTCAGTTCTTCAACCCTGAATCTTTAAACCTTTTAACCCTATAGGTTAAGGGTTTAGGTAAGGGTTAAGGTTAAGGTTTGAATGCCCAAACCTTAAGCCCTTGCGGCTTAAACTCTATGGCTTAGGTTTAAATGGCCAGTTCTTCAACCCTGAAACTTTACACCTTAACCCTAAGGTTAAGGGTTTAGGCTTAATTGCCGGCTTAGGTTTAAATGCCTAAACCTTAAACTCTAAACCTTCAGATCTGAACCCTATAGGGTTTATAGATTAAGGATTGAGGTTTAATTGCTTCACCCTGGAGCAATATACGTAGGCTTGAAAGGTTGAAGGTGGAAAGTTTAACCCTAAACACTTAACACCTGAAACCCTAAAGCGTTTCGTGGCTTCTCTTTACAAGCCCTACACCCTTAACCGATGAACATTTTAGAGATAAGCCCTGAAAAGCCCTTAAAGAAATCAGGGAGCGGAGGGGAGCGGAGGGGAGCGAAGCGGAGGGGAGCGAAGCGCAGCAGGGGAGGGAGATAGCAGAGGTCCTGGGGCTAAGTTGGAAGAACTTCCCCCTCCCCCCCCCCCCTCGGGAGGATTGAACTTCAAAACTCGGGACCCTGGATTCAAGATCCCAGGGAAACTTTTCCCTGGAACCTTGAATCTTGGATCTTGAATCCCAGAGTATTGAACTTCAATCCGGAGTATTGAACTTCAATACTCCGGGATTCAAGATTCAAGGTTCCAGGGAAAAGTTTCCCCGGGATCTTGAATCTTGAATCCCGGAGTATTGAAGTTCAATCCGGAGCATTGAACTTCAATACTCCTTGTCCCTCATCGTGCTTGACCATTGAGGGGGGGGGGGTACAATCAGATTGTATAGGGGGATACTAAGCATCAGAGGGTTTAGGGTTTAGGGGTACAGGGCTTGGGGTTCAGGGTTTCTGAAAGGTCACGCCTCTGGCGCTCGTCGGGGAGCCGCAGCCTTTGCAATGAACCTTTTGGGGGTTTAGGGTTTGGGGTTTGCAGGGTTTCGGGCTAAAGGTTTCCTGGCCACCCCCCCCGCCCCCCCTAAACCGATAATGTTTTGTTTTTGGGTGGGGGGTTTCGTTCAGGATGTCGGTTCAAAATCCAAATCTGTGGGGTTTAGGGTTTCTACCTTGGGGACGAAAGGAATCCCAAGTCGAGTTCGGGTCATTTGTTTTAGTGGGTTTAGGGTTTAGGGTTAATAGTTTGTAGTACTACAGGGTATATGATCCCATTTTCTCGGATTTTCTTGCCCCAACCCCCCACCCCCCCACGGCAGGGGTTTAACGGTTTTACCGCAGTTCACGGTAGAGTTGAGACCCTAAACCCTAAACCCTAATACCGTAAACCCTATACCCGAAACCCTATGTTGTAAACCCTATGTTCTAAACCCTAAACCCTTAAACCCTAAGCCCTAATACTGCAAACCCTATACCCTAAATCCTAAGTTCTACACCCTCAATCCCTAAACCGAAAACCCTCAAACCCTTCTACACCCTAAATCCCTAAACCCAAAGCCCTGAAACCCTAAACCCTAAACCCTAATACTGTCAACCCTTTACCCTAATCCTAAGTTCTACACCCTAAATCCCTAAACCCAAAACCCTCAAACCCTAACCCTAAACCCTAATACTTTAAACCCTTTACCCTAAATCCTCAGTCCCTAAGCCTCCAAACCCTAAACTGCAAGTTGAAACAGCTCCTGGGACATGTTCGGGGCTCAGGGTTTAGATGGCGACGCTGGAGTTCGAGCCCTTAGGCAGTGGGTTTTAGGTTCAGGGCTTCGGGTGTAGGGTTTGGCTTACGGTTTTCGGGCTTCGCGGGTTAGAACAGAGTTGCTAGAAACGCTTCTGACAGAACATTCCGACGTTCAGAAATTATGCGGCCTATGCGACAAAACAAGTCTAGAGACCCTAATCCCTAAGGCCTAGAACTGAAGCCCTATCACCCCTAAACCCTAAAACCCTAAAACCTATAAACCCTAAAACCCTGAAACATACTCGCGCATTCATACCACAATCCACACATCACACTCTCTCAATCCTCGCACCTCACAACCAAAACCCTGAACCCTGAACCTAAACAATCGAAACCAACAGCCGGAGCCCTCGGCGTGGGATTGTCTTGGCTTGTGAAATTTGGGGGCCCAGGGCGCCCATAGGAGGGGAGCCCTCATCACCCTACGCCCTCGTCACCCTAAGCCTTCATCACCCTAAGCCCTCATCACCTAGACCCTCATCACCTTGAACCCTCATCACCATCATCACCCTAAGCTCAGAACCCTCATCTAAACCCTCATCACCCTAAACCCATCTAAAACCCTACACCCTCATCACCCGAAGCCCTGAACCAGAGGTCCTTACGTCGACTGCCGGGAGCGACGGCGCCCTGCCAGCAGTGGATCTGAAGACCCTACGCCTCCAAGCCTCTGAGCCCCTTTCAACTACGAGTCCCAGTCCAGGGTTTCAGGGTTCAGGGGTTTGGGGTTTTGGGGTTTAGGGTTTTGGGGTTTAGGGTTTAGGGTGTAGGGTGTAGGGTTTAGGGTCCCTTACCTTAAACGCTACACCCTAAACTAGGCCCTGAACCCTACATCCTATATCGAGTTTGGGGTCGAGGGAAAGAGCACCCTTACGATGCGGTTTAGGGTTTAGGGCTTAGGGTTTGGACGGGCTACCTACCTAGTTAATCACCCTAAGCCCTTAAGCCCTAAACCCCAAAACCCCAAACCCCAAAACACAAAACCCTAAACCCACAACGACTCAATCGACTTCGGCCCTTAAGCCGCTTAGCACTGCCAGGTTTGTCCTACAGCGAGAACCCCAAACCTTCCTACTGGTTCTTAGTAGGGAATGAAGGAATATAGGTGCCATTTAGAGTACCCCCTTTGAAAGGGTATGTAGAGGGAGCGATCAATCCGGCGAACGTTGTCCGAGAAGATCCAGGATCCCTGGACGCAAAGCGAAGCAAGCCTCAGACTATGGCGGACCTGCGCAAAAACATGGGCTTTCCGGCTATGAGTGCGCCTGACCGCGAAGCGGCTGAAGACACCCTGACGAGAAGTTTTTGATCATAGCCCTCTGCCTATCGACTTTGTCGCGCTGGGGTGATATTTGCCAAGCCTCCGAAATTTCTGGTGACGCTTTTGGAAAATATGGACTCTCTTCGGACGCAGTTGGGGAGGTGGAAGCGCGCAGAGTCACAATGTTGTTTCAAACCCTGCCGGTATACCCCTACTGCCTCGCTGTGATCACGTGCGTACAAGGAAGTGTCGATCTGCTGAAGCAGTGCTCTCTCCGTGGGGAAGATGAAGGATACGGAAATGCGTACCTAATTCCCTCAGGTCGTTGAGGCGATGGGGCCCCCCTTCCCCGGCCCAATTGGCCAAAGAGGTTCTTATATACGCACTTTCAGAAATGGTAGTTACTCCTTCTGAACCCCCCCTCAAAAAAGAATCCCCGAGGTTTTTCAGCAAAGCCCCGACTGCCTGTTGAGCCCTTAGACTGTTCCTGGTTCAGAGGTTTTCAAGCACAGCCCCTAACCCCCCAAAGCCCCTAAACCCCAAAGACCTGAACCCCTAAACCATCCTCAAGGGCCAAGACTAGGCCCTTATTCCCTTATTTTGGGGTTAGGTTCCCCCCTTCTAGTCCCCTTTATGAAGGGTGCCCTTTTGATTCCTAGGATACTCTGAGGTCTAGTCCTAAACCTCAATCATCTAGAAGCGAAGTCGACAGCAGCCATTTGGCCAGGATGACCTCAGCACCTTCTGGCAAGCGTCCTGGGGCGCGTGCCTGAGGTTTAGGGGAACTTGAGGTTCAGGGGAACTTGGGGTTGAGGGTTTGAGGTTTAGGGTTTGGGGTTCGGGGTTTAGGGTTCAGGGTTCGGGGTTCCGGGTTTGGGGTTTGGGGGTTTAAGGTTTGGGTTTTAGGGTTTGGGGTTTGGGGTTCAGGTTTATGGGAAATTCCCCCCCCTGACATTGGATCGACTGCTTCTCCTGGTGTCGGCTCAGCTTTGGGTTCAGGGTTGAGTGGGGATTTGAGTTTAGGGTATTTTTGGGTTTTAGGGTTTGCTCTTACTTAGCCGGCAGTCGAATCTTCTACTTCTTGGGTTCGTTTTTGATAAAATGTCCACCTGTTTATTTGACTCTGGTTGTATGCCCAACCCTACACAAGACCCTTGCCTCCCACCCCCAACCCAAAACCCTAAACTCTAAATCCTCTACCCTGAACCCTAGAGCAATAAAGAGCGACGGGAACCTAACCAAACTCCACGCAATTCTCCTGGGGCTGTGCTTCACATTGCGGGGGGGGGGGGGGGGGGAGGCACACCTACACTAGGGAGAGAGGAAAGGTTGGAAGCCTTATGCTGAGACAGAAAAGCATCAAACTGTGCCTTGGGGATGGCAGTTGTGATATCTCCATTAACCACCTGAAAGGTATCATTTGGGAGTTCAACAAGCTTCAATCCCGAAGCAACATCCCTATAAACCCTATAAACCCTCTAAACCCTAAAGGCCTTAAGCCCTAAACGCAGTTGCAAGAGCCGCACAGCAAGTCCACAGCCTCGCAGCAACGTAGACTGCGGCGTCTTTCCTGCAATTTGGCCATTTCAAAGGTTAGGGTTTCGGGTTTAGGGTTTTGGGCTCAGGGAACTACACCTTAAACCCCACAGCCCTCCAAAGCCCGATGTATGACGTTCTACAGAAGCCCGGTAGTCATCCGAGGTCATTCCAGGAGCGCCGGGAGCGTCGACACCTGAATGTGGATAGGGTTTAGGGTTTCAGGGTTTTCGAGGTTTTGGGGAACCCTAAGCCCTAAGCTGAGATCTTAAACCCCAAAACCCCTAAACCTGTTTCTTAACTTAACACCGAAACCCTAGACCCTGCCTAGAACCAAAACCCCCAGACCCTAAACCCTAAATCCTAAGCCCCTGAACCCTACACTCCTAGACCCTAAACCCCAAACCCCAACTGAGGCTTGGGGTTCAGGGCGCAGTGCGTAGGGTCAAGGGGAGTTAGATTGCTGAATCCATGGGGTTTAGGGTTTAGGGAAACCCGATATGAGGTTCAGCTTATTGGGGTTCCTACTTCAAGGGGATCCTACTCTGTATTAGGGGTCCTTTATTATCGTAAACCCCCATCGGTTGTATAGGCTTCAGGTTCATAGGGTATCATAGGTTGAATCGAGTTTTGTGGGGCTCTGGCACCTGACGCCCAAAACCCCAACCCCTATACCCTAAACTCTAAACCCTTAAAACCCCCTCAGTGCGGCACGACCGGATGAGATACTTCGGACCGAGGCTCTAAACCCTAAACCCTAAACCTTAAACCCTGAACCCTAAACCCTAGAACCGTAGAACCCTAAAACCCTAAAACCCGAAAACCCTAAACCCTGAACCCTAAACCCTAAGGGGCCCTGAAATCGCTTTTCCCAAGTCCCAAAGGTCAGCTCACACAAGCCTAAGGCCTCCCGCAAACCGAAGGGATTCAGGGTTTAAGGTTTAGTGGTTTAGGCTTTAGGGTTCAGGGCTTAAGTGGTTTAGGGTATTTAGTGTTTAGTGGTTTAGGGTACGGGGCAACCCAAAGGAGAAAAGGGAAACCAAAACCAAACCCCTAGGATTGCAGATATATGTTTCAACCGAAAAAACCCTGAATCCCTGAGGAGGCACCCAGGGGTAAAGGGGGTCCGGGAAGAGATAACCGACCTAGGCCTAACCACCAACCCGGAGAACCAACCCCAAAACACCAACCTCAAGCCAGTAGCCCCAACACACGTGTTTTTCATCTTGAGCCATGTAGCCGCGGGTACATTGACCCTTTAACACCAACAACAACTTGACAAAGCTATTGCTCCGCATAGGGTTCAGTGGTTTAGGGGTTTAGGGGTTTAGGGTTTCGTGGTTTAGGTCTAGGGTTTCGCGGTTTAGGGTCTAGGCAGAGTCCAGGGTTTCCGGGGTTATAGTTAAGAGACCTCAATGCCGCAAAACCCCAGAGCTTTGTGGACTCTCCCTCCAAGGCCAAGAGAGATCATGGTTCCGGCGGAAGTGGTCAGCGGATTGATAGGCGCCCCGGTGCTCTTTTCAGGGTTCTGAAAGGGCTTTCGGCCACTTTTGCTGAGGTTTAGGATTCAGAGATCAGGTTTCAGGGCTTCTGGTTTAGGGTTTAGGTTTCAGGGTTCAGGGTTTAGGGTTCAGGGGTTAGGGCAACCCACTTGCAGGTGGAAGCCTTTTGGTTCTGTGGGTGATGCAGCGGGCTGGTTGGGCAAACTTGCAGCAACCTTCGTCCCCCTAAGCCCCCCGCCGAAAAAACCCTTCAGAAACTTTAGGGTCTGGGGTTGCTGTAAGGGTTTTGGATTTAGGCCTATCAGCCTCTACATCCCTGAACTGCCCCAAAACCGCTCAAAACGACTTGAAAACCAGTTCTTCTGGCGATTTCTGTGTTTGCGCTTTAGCGGAACCCTAAAACCTAACCCTAAGCCACGGCGCCCTTAGCCTGTGGAGCTTGGTGCACGGTGCGGACTCCGCTTACCCGGGTTTCGGGGTTAATTAAGGTGTAGCCCTAGATAAAGCCCTCAAGCCGAAAGCCCTGAACACCCGCACCCCTGAACCCTAAGACGCCGAACCCGAAACCCTAAAACTTCAAACCCTGCACCCTAAACCCTGCAACTATAACCTTACTTGGCGCAGGTCGTGGTGGCTCCATCATCAAGTCCATTCGGCAGAGAGCTGGAGGTGGCTGTGCTTAGGGTTTAGGGTTTAGGGGTTGGGGGGGTTGGATGATCCAAGGATTCTAGGACAGAGAAGGCTCTTATTCCCTTATTTTAGGGTCAGGTCCCCCTTTTAAATCTCTTTAAAGCAAAAAGGTCTAGGTTTAGGGTTTAGGATGATCCACCATCCTCCCTCCATGCCCAGTCCACCCATGCCCAGACGATGACCCCGTCTGTCCACGCAACTTGTTTTTTTTGCGCCAGAGCATCCATGTCCCAACGACGTTAGCCAGAGTATCCATGGTACATGCTGGGAATAGTCCAGCAGACATAAACCTTAAGCCTTAAGCCCTAAACCCTAAACCCCAAACCCTACGCAGTGCATGGGTCAAGCTCAATCAAGACTCGCAGCATCTCTTTCCTGCCACTCCCCTCTGCACTAAATTCTGGATGAGGACGAGCCATTACATGCACTAAGCCACAGCGGGAATGCATGCACTGATGTTTTCCTGAGTTTTTCGTCCCCGCACCATTGAGACCATTGAAGTCTCGCGAAGCTCCAAAGCTGTCATCCTAACAGTGGGCCCCAAAACCATCCGCTGTGATTGGCACGCTTTGTGCAGACTGCTCGACCCTAAGCCCTAAACCCTGAACTCTGCTTTCTTCGATTTGGAAGCTCTGAGCACGGAGGTCAGTGCCGCATCTCCTTGCTGCCCGGGCCTGAGGGAGTGGGCATTGTTGCTGCATCGCTTAAACCTCAGAAGCGAAAAATCCTGAAATCCCAAAACCACCCGGGAAAAAACCCAGTAGCCATCCAAAAAGACCCCAGAACCCGTACAACTAGGACCCATAGCTTGTTCCCTTATTTTTGGGTTAGGTTCCTCTTTTAAGCCCTTTAATCCCAAAAGGGTGCCCCTTTTATTCCTAGGTTAGTTTTTGGTCTAGAGAAATACCCTAAGTCCTTCGGGCCAGGGCCGTGAAGACCCAGATGCTACGACTTGAATCCTATCCCACCCGTTTAGGGTTTAGGGTTTAGGGTTTAGGGTTTGGGGTTTCACCTGCCCTAAGCCCTTCGGCCCTAGACGCCTTTAAAGCCCCGTCGCTCGGAAGCCCTTCTCGCCACTCCCTGCACCCTAAAACCCTCGAATCCAAGCCCTTTAACCCTAGACCCTAAACCCCAAACCCTAGGCCTCTTAAGCCCTTGAGCCCCCAATTTTTTGAAACTTCATTGGGCCCCTTAAAGCTCTCAATCCCTCCCAGCCTGAAAAGCCCACAACCTCAACCCCAATGCCCTGAGCCCTAGAACCCTAAACCCTAGACCCTAAACCCTATACCCTAAACCCTAAAACCTAAACCCCGCCACTTTTGAGGCAGCCCGAAGTGCCGGGAGGGCCGCAGGCTCCGGCATAAAGTGGGGAAGGGTTCGGATCGCGTTATTGTTGGGTTTAGGGTTTAGGGTTTTGGGAGCCTAAACCCTAAACCCTAAACCCTTATAAACCCTAAACCCTAAACCCTAAACCCTAAACCCTAAACCCTAAACCCTAAACCCTAAACCCTAAACCCTAAACCCTAAACCCTAAACCCTAAACCCTAAACCCTAAACCCTAAACCCTAAACCCTAAACCTAAAGCACCGAGGTCTTGTCCAGCATAGGCAGGGCTTCCGCAGTCTCCTAAGCCCTGAACCCTTTGCCCTAGACTCCTAAACTCCTAAACTCCTAAACCCTAAGCCCTAAACTCCTAAACTCCTAAACTCCTAAACCTTCATCTCCTAAGCCCTAAAACCCTAAGCCCTAAACTCTTAAACCCTTAGCCCTGAACCCTTAGCCTCCCGAGGTGCCAAACTCAGGAGGGCAATGGAAGGACACGCAAGATCCTGATAACTTCAGATTGAACCTATATATAAAGCCCGAACCATCAAGAACACCCACTGGTGGGCTTAGGGTTTAGAAGTTTCGGAGTCTAGGAGTCTAGAAGTTTAGGAGTTTGGGAGTTTAGGGTTTCCCACCGGCGACAGAGGCAGCCGGCCAAGAAGCTGGCCTACCTGCGGGAGGGGCGAGAGCTGTAGTCGCCCTCGTCCGGGTTCAGCAACCAGTCGAGGAGGCAATCACTTGGAGGCCCAAACCCTAAACCCTAGAAACCTAGAACCCTAAACCCTGAACCCTAAACCCTAAACCCTAAACCCTACTCCATGACCTGCGCGCACTCCTGAGGAATAGGAGGAGGTCCACCCTGGAGCTGTAAACTACAGACTGCGAGCAAACTTCCTTCACAGGAGTATGACCAGGGGAAAGTCTTAGACCCTGAACCCTACTCTGTAAACATACCTAAACCCTAGACATTATGCAAGCGTGCTAGTGGCCTTTGGTACCCCAGAAGCTGTCAGGTTTCGAGCCCTAAACCCTTCGCCCTAAACACTCCCAAACTCCTAAACTCCCAAACTCCCAAACTCCTAACTCCTACACCCTTAGCCCTAAACACTCCTAAACTCCTAACCCCAAACTCCTAACTCCTAGCCCCTTGGCCCTAAACTCCCAAACTCCTAAACTCCTCAACCCTAAGTCCTTCCGGGCGCCAGGTTTGCCGCATCACCGGTCCGGAGGTGCGCCTGCGTGGCAGTTCATGGGTTTCTCCAGCTACCTACGATTTGGGTTTGGGGTTTTGGACTTCGGTTTTTGGTTTTGGGTTTGGGGCTTTGGACCTCGGATTTAGGGTTTAGGGCTGATGACTTCGGGTTTTGCAGGGCCTAGGGTTTAGCTGATCGCCTAGATGTAGGGGCTATTCAGAGTTTAGGGTTGAGGTGGGGGGTGCTTTGGGGGATAGAATGCCCCACGTCCTCACACTGATTTTCTGTAGGGCTTGGGGGTTTCGGGCCCACCAGGCCTCCTTTCGAACCTCAGGCGTTTGCCGCTTCGTGTTGTTCTTTCTGCGAGCAAGTGGTGGCAAAGTGTCAAGAACTCTAAACCCTAAACCAGATATCTTAAAGGGTTTAGGGCACTTTGCCGCCACCTGCGCCTTCAACCTCAAGCCCAAAACCCTCTTGACCCTGAACTCTAGGCCCTAAGCCCTGCGCCTAAACCCTCAACCCTAAACCTTAAGCACCCCTAAACCCTAAACCCTAAACCCTAAACCCTAAACCCTAAACCCTAAACCCTAAACCCTAAACCCTAAACCCTAAACCCTAAACCCTAAACCCTAAACCCTAAACCCTAAACCCTAAACCGCAGAAAGTAGGGGCTCAGAATGTTGAGGCTTGAGGCCGCCAGAGAGCGCGTAGCAGTGTAGTGAGCTTAAGGTGTAGGGGTTTAGGATAAAGCCGGCAAAGGACTGAACACTCGACGGATCGCCTAAAATGCCGTGCAACCCAAGAACCTTCAAATCCTAAAACCCCCAACCCCCCAAAAAACCCTAAACCCCTAAACCCTAACCCTTAGAAACCCCAAAACCCTTTCATCCCTCAAGTGAGCCATGCTTGGGGCTGCATAGGGTCTCAAGCAGATCGCTCAGGTTTGGGGTTTAGGGTTTAGGATTTAGGGTTTAGGGCATAGGGTTTAGGTGACAACCTTGTCGAGTACCAATGAGCCTTTGGGAACTTCGCAGGAGCTCCTCCAACGGGCCGAGGCAAGAGCCCTGTTGAGGGCTGTCCGTTGAGTAATTTCTGTTAAGGACCACCTTAAATCCAAAACCCTAGACCCTTTGCCCTAAACCCTTTGAGAATTGGGCTAACATCCAAAGCCTCGAGCCCTGCTAAACTCCAACCCCAATGGCCAAGGGTGCTGTAGCACTACGCCTTCGAGCTTAGGGCCACTAAACTAAACCCTAAACCCTAAGCCCTAATCCCCAAACCCCAAACTGTAAGCCCTAAACCCCAAACCCCAAACCCCAAACTCTAAACCCCAAACCCAAACCCTAAACCCCAAACCCTAGCTTCAGGGGCCTTATGGCTGGAGATCCTGGGCCGGTTCCCCTGGGAATCGATCCCACGATCCCTAATCCTCTTAGCCCTTGACTTGGGTTTTGGGGTTTAGGAGTTTAGGGGTTTAGGGTTTAGGGTGTAGGGTGCATCCTCCAGACCCCCTAAGCCACATGCGCGGGGAGGGGAGGGTGTATTTGGGATGCCTCCAAGAAGGGCACATAGTTTTTCGACAACCCCCATGTCGCCATAAACCCTAAACCTTAAACGCTAATTAAACCCTCTGATTTACATGTGAATGAAAACTCGATTAGCCTTCGTGGGCAAGGTCAGTTTTCTTCGTGGACAGATTTAGTTTTCTTCGTGGGCATATTTCAGGTTCATTCATGGGCAAGTTCGGTTTTCCCTGAAAGGTTTTAGGCTTTGAGGCCTAGGGTTTGGGGAATAGGGTTTGGGGCTTAGGGTTTGACCTTTAGGTTTGGGGCCCAGGCTTGAAAGGCCCAGGGTTTGTGGCCTAGGTTTTTGGTCCTGGGGTTTTGGGGCCTAAACCACAACATGTTCGAAGGAGCTTGTCCAGATCAGGCTCAACGAGCTGCTCACGACCCGTGGCATTCGACCGTGGGGATCACCCAGCAGTTCTTTAGACCCACCCGAAGTGGGTTTAGGGTTTGGAGAGTTTAGGGAGTAGGGTTTAGGGTTTAGGGGGTGTAGGGTTTAGGGTTTTGGGGGGCTTGGGGGGTTGGGTTAGTGAAGTTTCGGGATTTAGTGCGTTTTGGTTCTAAAGTTTCGGGTCTAGAGGGTTTAGGGCTGAAGCTTTCGAGTCTCAGGCGTTGAAGGCTTGAGAGGGTTTGGGGTTTGGGGTTTCACTGATGCGGCGGTTGCTGTTCGAGCTATGGGCCTACCAGGGAATACAGGGTTTATGTTGACACAGTTCAGGGTTTAGGGTTTTAGCTTGTATGGTGTTTAGGGTTTTTTGAGGACTTCTGTGTTCTGTGGGTACTGTATGGTTTGTCCTGTTCTGGTGGCAGTTGACATCTAGGACAGCAGCCTGCGGTGGCCTTGCAAGTATAAGCTACCCTACCCGGAACTACCCTACTTTGCCTGAGTTCCTGGGAAACTGGACATGCCTCGAAACGCGCCACGGCCACAATCCTCAACCCCAAACCCTCAAACCTACATCCTCAACCCCAAACAGCAAACACTCAACCCTACCCGAACCTGAAACCCCTAGCCCAAAACCAAAACCCCAACCCTTGATTCTTAAACCCTGACTCAAGCCACACTCTCAACCCTGGAGGCCCTGGAGGCCCTAGACCCTAAACCCTAAACCCTAAACCCACTCAACCCTCAACGTGGCGCAGGGCGGGAGGAGCCTGGGCGCCTGCCTACCCGCAGGCGTGGCACCTTGAGGGCTTAGGGATATTTAGGGTTTAGGGTTTAGGGTTTAGGGTTTTGGGATGTTTAGGGTTAGAGTTTTGGGCTTAGGGCTTAGTGGTTTTTTCGAGTTCAGGGTTTAGGGCTTAGGGCTTAGCGTTTCTTGGAGTTCAGGGCTTAGGGCTTATAGGGCTTAGGGTTTAGGGTTTATTAGAGTTCAGGGCTTAGGGCTTACAGGCTGAGGGTTTATTCGAGTTTAGGGTTTTCGGGTTCCGAGTTAGAGCTTAGGGTTTAGTGTTCTGCGTCCCTGGGTTTAGGGGCTGAAAGACCCTAAACCCTAAACCCTAACCAATTAAACCCTAATTAAGCATTAAACCCTAAACCCCTGAACCCCTGAACCCATGAACCCCTAAACCCCTAAACCCCTAAACCCCTAACCCCCTAAACCCCTAAACCCCTAAACCCCTAAACCCCTAAACCCCTAAACCCCTAAACCCCTAAACCCCTAAACCCCTAAACCCCTAAACCCCTAAACCCCTAAACCCCTAAACCCCTAAACCCCTAAACCCCTAAACACCTAAACCCCTAAACCCCTAAACCCCTAAACCCCTAAACCCCTAAACCCCTAAACCCCTAAACACCTAAACACCTAAACCCCTAAACCCCTAAACCCCTAAACCCCTAAACCCCTAAACCCCTAAACCTAAACCCCTAAACCCCTAAACCCCTAAACCCCTAAACCCCTAAACCCCTAAACCCCTAAACCCCTAAACCCCTAAACCCCTAAACCCCTAAACCCCTAAACCCCTAAACCCCTAAACCCCTAAACCCTAAACCCCTAAACCCCTAAACACCTAAACCCCTAAACCCCTAAACCCCTAAACCCCTAAACCCCTAAACCCCTAAACCCCTAAACACCTAAACACCTAAACCCCTAAACCCCTAAACCCCTAAACCCCTAAACCCCTAAACCCCTAAACCCCTAAACCCCTAAACCCCTAAACCCCTAAACCCCTAAACCCCTTCCCCCCTAAACCCCTAAACCCTAAACATAAGCTCAGGTTGAGAGTTTGGGGTGCGTGGCTTCGCCCGTTTCGGCCGTTTCGTACTTGGAGTTGCCACGACACTTGGAAAGACCCATTCCCTAAACCTAAAGCTCCCCAAACTCCTAAGCTTTTCGGGGTTTAGGGTTTAAGGCTTACAGTAGGGTTCTCGAAACTGATCAGACTTCACATGAATCGCAGCTGCAGTTCTGCGTTCACATACATCGTCTTCTTGTCCCAACTCCAATTCCGACCGCAAAGGCATCAATTGCTCTCGGGAACTTTTTGATTGCTCTCCTTCACCCGTTCCCAAGGGTACAAACCCCCAATAGAGCAACCTGAACGCTTCGGAGTGGCAAAACGACCAGCCCTTGAAGCACCCAAGTATAGCAAGTGGCCTAGGCCTAAAATCCCACAGCCCGCTTCCCTTCAGGTTATCAGAGCTCAGAACCCTACGCCCTAAGCCAGGGGTACATACTTACACTGGAGCCACAACTTGCGGTTCAGGATACACGACGCAAACCCCAAACCCCAAACCCAAAATCCTCGGCCCTAAATCTAGGCCAAGAGCGCATACTACGACCCCAAAGCCCGAGCACTGAAGGCCCCCATATATTCAAACCTAGAACCCAAAACCGGAAGGAAGGAAGGAAGGGCAGTACGCGAGTGTACTCACTGACTTGGCCTTATCAGGAGCACGACCCGCTTGCAGGCTCTAAACTGTATGGAACTCCCATCCACTTTCAGCCAGAAGACCTCAACCCTAAACCCGAAACCCGAAGCCCATATCCCTGACACCGCGGTCCACCTGACGGTTTGTAGGATTTAGGCTGTAGGGTTTCGGCTTCTGCCTGAAGGATGCTTGAGGTCTTCATCACCAGCAAAGCTGGCTGAGATGAAGAAACTGATCTTGGTTGCAAAGGACCATGGTTTAGGGTTTAGGGTTGAGCCGCTCGCCTAAAGCCTAAACCCTTGCGGCATGTGTTGTGCCCGCCCTTTTTATGTGTCCCTTGTCTATGTCTGGGTCTGAGATATGCCGGCTTAGCAGTGCCGCCTCTGCAAGGACGCTGCAAACCGCTGGGACTCGTCTACAGGGAACGTCGCGGTGAAGTCAGCGCGGCTCAGTTTAATGTTTAATTCCACCTTCGGGTTGCCAGAGGAATTCGACTAGTAATTAGGCCCAGCGAGTCCGCTCTAGCAGATCACAGTGCAGCACGCAGCCATACTCTTGAAGGAAGCCATCTTCATTGCTTATCACATCCGTGTACCTGCGTTCAGCTGTGTTCATGCGGTGAGTTGCTGCGAGCTCTGAAGAAAGCTGTCACATGAGCAGGAAAAGCTCATGAGGAACCAGCATTGCTGCAGCTGTGCGGTCTCATGGCACAATATGCGCTTGGCCAGTAAAACGCAAATGTTTGTTTGGCAGCGGCCGACATGGTGCCTTTGTCAGGCAGCCCTATGTTGTGCTGCATGCAGTTGCCGGAGGAAGGAGTGAAGAGTCTGGACACTGTGGTGGCTGTGGGTGGTCCACAACAAGTCCTCCTCCACTTCTGACCTCCTGTCAGGCAAACTGCTTGAAGAGTATCTGTATTTCGGCTAAGTCTCAGATTGTCAGCAGGTCAGGCGCGCAGGCTGCAGTGCGGTATGTATGTCCGAACGTACATACGAAAATCCCAACGGTGGTACAGCGAAGCTGTGATGCTAGCCATAAGCGTAGCTACACCACAAACGTTTTGTTCGAAGGTTGGCAGAATGGCAAGAGACGGGCATGAAGCCGGCCAGAAGTTGCACCAAGTCCTCAACATGCTAAAAAGAAGGGGTTCCTAAACTATGTCCTATAAGCCTTGAACCCGAAGAACTAACCCATGAACTAATCGGGCATCGATGTGTGCTCATTCCGAAGATGTCGGTTTGCACACTCCGTACGCACCAGGGGCACGCACGAGAAACACGGCGCATCCTGTTTCGGGTTTGGGCGGTTTTAAACCCGAAACCCTAGAAAACCTAAACCCTAAACATTAGTCTTGAACCCTCATAATGTTGAGATATAGGGCTTTTGGGATGTGGGTAGTTGCCTACGTGAGGTTTTCTTCAGGTCTATACTTGGGACCCCAAAAAGGGGCCGCAATTGCGAGAACTAACCATGTGGTGAGGTATAGAGTTTTAGTTCTTAGGATATCCGCATCGGGTTGTCATGATCAATGGAAGAGCACCAAGAAAGTGTGTTTTCTTGTTGTTCTTTTCGTGTGGAGTTCCTTAAGCCTTGAACCCAGTTCCAGCAAGATAGGTGAGGTTAGTGACTAATGGTCCATATACCAGAATCGGTAGGGTTTGCGGCTTTAGGGTTTAGGGCTTTAGGGTTTAGGGCTTTGGGCTTCAGGGCTTTAGGCACTAGGCTTTAGTGTTTAGGCTTTAGTGTTTAGGGTTTAAGTTTAGGGTTCAGGGTTCAGGGTTCAGGGTTCAGGGTTTAGGGTTTAGGGTTTAGGGTTTAGGGTTTAGGGTTTAGGGTTTAGGGTTTAGGGTTAGGGTTTAGGGTTTAGGGTTTATGGATTTCAGTTTCGGGTTTAGGTTCCGGGCTTAAGGTTGAGGGCTTAACGTTTAGGGGCTTAAGGTTTAGGGGCTAGATTAAGCTTTATAGGGATCAGGGATCAAGGGACACCAGCCCAGAAATCCTGATAGAAAGGCAACAGCATTCTGCTCGCCAGGTTGGTAAAGGAGTACCCTAAAGCCCTAAGCCCTAAGCCCTAAACCCCTTGATGTTTGGGCTTTCCAGGGCTGAACGTCGAGTGCTTACCTTAAGAACCCAGGTGTTTTGTGGTTTTGGGGTTTAGGGTTCGGTGGCTTTCAGGTGTCGCGTCTTCGAGCCTGGGTTG